>WEKX01000898.1:612773-689039 GCA_013390025.1 Pitta sordida
CCCCCAGCTGAGTCTGGCCCACACCCACCAGGAGCACAGTGGCATTTTGGGGACTCCCTGCCCTGCAGCAGTGTCTGCCACAGGGTTCTGTCCTTATATCCATTGATAATATCCTGCTAAATGGAAATAATGGACACAAATCCATCCATGCCTGCAGAGGAGCTCCTTGCCTTGGGACGGATTTAAGCCCCAGGCCTTCCCCAGTGTAATTGAGTCCTTTGGATTATGGGTCCTGTGGATTACAGACATTTCTGCTTTGCAGGCTGGGCAGGCACCTGAGCAGATTATAATTTATAGTTACTACAGCACAAAGCCCCTCAAATCACTCCCTGTTCTGGGTACCAGAGTAGAGGCAAAACTACTCACACAATGTCAATTCATATGTTTGTAAATGGACATTATAACTTCATTTATCCTCCTCCAGACCTGTGTCCCACACCCAGGTTTTCCAGAGAAGTTGTGGTTGCCCCATCCCTGGAAGTATCCAAGGTCAGGTTGGAGCAACCTGGGACAGTGGGAGGTGTCCCTGCCCATGGCAGGAGGATGGAATGGGATGAGCTTTAAGGTCCTTCAAACCCAAACCACTCCATGATTTTATGGTCCCCTGGAAGAGCAGGTTTCTGAACACAACCACCTGCCACTGCCAATTCCCAGCCCACAGCTCTCTCCAGTCTTTACACATCATACAACGTGTATTTATCCATCTTTTCATTCCCATAGGCTGTGTGTACCCTACACACATCATTGACAGTGATTAATGTCTTTCACAGTTTGATTCTATAGAAATTGCCTACTCCTAAAAGCTCAGTGTATTTCCTTAAACAAATCAAGCTCGATAAATATTAATGCGCCGCGGCCTCGCTGTACGTTAAGTCTGGATCTTTGTAGCTAATGATTTGAATGGCTGATAAAATTGTATTTAAATATTTTATGCAAGATAAGATCTGTAGCTGAGACACCATGCTACACAGACAGTGGCTGCACGTTTGCTCCACAAAGTCCCATGTTGGCTCTGCATTCCCAAAGTCCTCTCCTAAGGTCCCAGCTCTTCCAGGGCTGTCCCTCCCTCCCTCCTGCTCCTCCTGTTGATGCTTCTTGTGCCAAAAAATTATCTTGCTGTTGCGTCTTTAAAAAGCCAAACTCATCTGCCCTTTGAAAGAAATCTGCAGTGGAGCCAGGAACTGAGATGGTCACAGTTTTCCAAGGGCTCCCATTCCCTTTTCCCTGCTCCAGCTAATTGATCTGCAGTGAACCTGAGCAGAGAGGGAGAGGCACTGGGTTTAATTCCACCATGGGAAGCGTGGGACACTCTTTGCTGAGCCTTTCTCCACTCTGAGAACTGTCAGACAGCTTTTGGTGGGAGCTTTGGCACGTGGGGAGCTGCCAGCTGCTGGCAGAGGTGAACTGAATCAATGTTTCTTGGGAAATATCACCTGGCAAGGAATTTCAAAGGCTTAAATCCCCCAGATTTCCTTGGCTCTCAGAGCCACAGGCTTTTTTTGCAGCTTTGTGAGTAGTCCTTGATATCCTAAAAATACACCAGGAGGCTTTTGAACGATTCCAATCACGGGCCACGTTGATCAGAGTGTGGGAACAGGACATATGCAGCACTGCACTCGTGAAATCACCAAAATGTGTTCATCAAAGTACCCTGTGCTCTGCAATCCCTCTCTCCTCCTTTAATTGCAGCTCCATGTTGAGGATTTTCCCCTCTGTGATATATTCATTTCAAATATTGACTCACCAGATTCTGTGATTGATAGAACTCAAACATATTAGTCTTATTACATCCTATATACTTTAATTAACTTCAGTAGGTGATGTTAATCAACTTGAAGGCTGAGATGTGGAGCAGCCAAGTAAATGAAAGGGGGATGGAAAAATATCTCTGTCTACCCATGTGCACGGCTCCTACTCCCAAGCCAGGCACATTTAGAAGGTGGGTTTTTGAACTAAAACCTATCTGTGGGACATTTGATATCAGGTTCCTTCATTTAAGTTAAAAGAGATGTTCAGACTGTTCAGTACCTTGATCAGGTTATGAAAACATTAAAAGGAAATATTATTTAAAATAGTGATTTTTCAAAGAAAGTGGCCAAGCTGCAGGGAATTCAGGGCAGGTTTGATTCCATCCATCTGGAAGCACCATGTACTGAAATTTAGTGTTTCTCAGGTCAACAGCTCATGGGAAAAGCAGAATCATAGAGTGGTTTGGGTTAGAAGGGACCTTAAAGCTCATCCCATTCCACCCCTTGCCATGGGCAGTGACCCCTTCCACTATCCCAGGTGGCTCCAAGCCCCATCCAGCCTGGCCTTGGACACTTCCAGGGATGAGGCATCAAAAATTTCCCTGGAATGAGGCTGATGTCCTCAGCGGTCAGTGTCTTAAGTTTCTAATTACATTCAAAAGTGCTTGTAAAGAAAACAGAGGTTACCCCACAACCTTGGCATAACGTGCACCCAGGGGAAATATGTTTCAATATTTTGAGGTTTCCTCACGACCTTGCAATCTTCCTTAATTCCATTAGCAAACCTGTGTGCATTCCTGCTCACCACATAAATGCACAATCAGCATTTAAAGTCTTGCTAAACTTTCAGCTTTGATATAAAAGAAGTTGTAATTCCTGTACTAAGCCAAAGAGCTGAACACGTTGGGCAGTGCAACCATTTGCAGCAGGTGATTCATTTCTCTCACTGGGGGATCCACTGGGTTCATTAGTTGATGTACCTGGTTCAGTAGATGGCACGTTTGATTTAATAACTAACATATTATTATTTTGGCTCTAAGTGAATGATTCATTTTTCCTTTGGATAATTTACCCACTGTTGGTAGCACAGTTCATCAGGCAGTGAGTCTCTTGGTTTTTCAGTGAGCCTCACAGAGTACCAGCACTAACTCTGCCCCCCTGCATGGCTGGTACGTCCATGATATGAAACACTTCATATGCAAAATGTAACATGAAAAATGTCCAATATGTTATGCAAATCAACTTGACTGTTTCTGAGCCTGCAAAAGGCACAAACGTGAAAATACTATTTGCAATTGATTTCAGTTTTGCCGGTCCTTGTATATGTGCAGTATTTAGTGGTTTCTCTAAAATGCCTCGTCATGAAGAACCCCCTGTGCCCTCCCAGTGCACACCAGGGAGCTCTTCCCCCATCAGTGAAACACAACAGGGTGTGAGGCAGCAGCTGCTCCTGCACACACGGCTCCAGCGGCCTCCTCCAGGGTGGAATGTGACAGCTGTTCCTACAAGGA
The DNA here is from genome assembly GCA_013390025.1 of Pitta sordida. NCBI lineage: Eukaryota > Metazoa > Chordata > Aves > Passeriformes > Pittidae > Pitta > Pitta sordida. The sequence goes on from WEKX01000898.1 coordinate 616,033, forward strand.
TCCCTCACCCAGCCCAGGAATGCTGTTACTGCCACACTTCCTTTCAAAAACAATATTCCTCATCGTGACATGAGGCTCAGCTCCATTAAAAAAAAAAAAGGAAAAAAGGAGAGAAAGAAAACATTGCACAGAAACACCTGGAATCACGGAGTCATTGAATGCTTGGGGTTGGAAGGGACCTCAAAGCTCATCCCATTCCACCCCTGCCATGGACAGGGACACCTTCCACTATCCCACATTGCTCCAGCCACTGTCCAACCTGGCCTTGGACACTTCCAGAGGTGGGGCAGCCACAACCTCCCAGACTTGAATTTCGGATGGGAATCCATGGAATTAAGGTCATTTCATGAATCACCCATGAAGGTCAATAGGGACCAAATCAAGCAGGGATTTGCATTGTGATGTTCCATCAGCCCCTTCCACTGATCCCCAAACATAACTCCTCTCTCTCCAGCCGTGGGGTGCCCTGGCTCCTCATCGCAACTGCTCCTAGGATCAGAAAAAGAGAGAAGTATTCCAGAGGTGGCCAGAGAGTTCTGCTTCTTTCCACTTGCCTTGCAGAGGCTGACGTGTATTTAGTGTGAAGTTTACTGTTCCCTGTCCCATGGAACAGCCTCTCTGTTGGGGTCACAGCCACCTGCAGCTGGAGCTGCCCCTATAAATGGGACACAGCCATACTCCAGCCAGAACAGGGAGTGAGAAATCCTCAGCCCCAGGGATGTGTCAGCTGGAAGCAGGATGGGCAGGGAGATTGCCTGTGCTGGAATTTAGCCAGGACACTGGAATGAGCCAAAAAAGCATCTCCCTGGGACAAACGGTTCCAATTTAGTTTGGTCTTCTGGAGCCAACTGTACCCAGCCCAGCAACAACATCTCCTCTACAACTTGCAGCTGTATAAATCATTGTGCCTTTAATTACTGAGCCCAGGGTATTGCATACATACAGCCCAGAGTAATCTCAAATAAATGGAACTTTGCCCTGAAATTAAGACTTAATCTCCTTTTTGCTGGGTTTTTTTTTTTAATTCACTGAATGCTGTGACCTTGTAGTTCCTCCCGTTCATGGGACTTTGCTGCACATTAGAAGCCATTTTCAGGAGCAGAAATTGTGTGAGAAACCAGGAATTTTATAGCAGTGAGATTTAATTTAGATACCAGGGCTGATCACTGTGACGTCTTTTGTAGCGCACGAAACTTTCCACGTTAACAACTCCCAAGCAGCAGCTTTGGAGCCAACTGCACAAACGGCACAACTGCCCCAGTGACGTGGTGGCACCTGGATGGCTCTTCCCAACACGTGTGCCACAGCCCCAGGGGACAGTCTCTGTGTCCCAATGGCCTTGGGAACATCTTCCATGGGTGGGAGGCTGCTGCCAGCACAGCCCTCTCAGGACAGGGGCTCCATCCCACCTCCTGTGCAGGTTCTTCATGTAATTTCCAGTGACTTTATCACCCAAGGAAACCATCCTGGTCACTTCCCAGCCTTTGCCTGTCTGGCTTTTTATAGAATATTAATTTATCAGAACAAAGGCTGTCTCTTCCTATGTGTATTGAGAGCATCTGGCACCAATTATGAATCAGGCATCTAAGTGCTTAAATATTATAAATGCAAACCAAAACTGCCAAAAATCTCTTTTTTTTACCCTCTCTACGCAGCTGGGTGAATTTCTACCATCTTGTCATGATAAGTGACCTTCGGTTTGACTTTGTGATTTACTTGACATAAATTTCATGGTGCAAACCCAAAGTTAACTCCTTTGATATCACCATATGAAATATTCAGCTCTGCACATAGAACACTTGCCCACCTTTCTCCTGATCAATTTGCCTGGTAGCTTGGATGCTGCCAGTATTCCAGATGGGTTTAACTTCAGACCTGAAGATAAAACCATTCCCCAGGTTTAACCAACTTTTTTTTTTTTTCCCTTAATCTGGGTGATCAATAAAATACAATTGATTTTTACAAGCATAAATCATAAGTGCCTCTTAGTGCTCAGAGAGTACATTCATTCTTGGTAACGAGAGTGAAAGATCCACTCTTTGTTTTGCTCTACAAGCTGTTTGTCATGTTGAAGAGGCTGCTGTGAATGACTCACTTCACTTTGAAGAGAGATTTATTTTTACAAACCATTATTCCTTTTCTTGCAAAGACATATTCCCCCACATGCATCATGGTGGTAGAATTCAATTTCGTGTTTTCACTGTGAAGGGTGGGACCCTGTGGTCCATATCCTTGCTCCCCATGGTCCTGGATGCTCCCAGTGCTGGCTGGGTCCGGGCTTTTCCGTGGGAGAAACACTCACAGGACTTTTGGCACACGGGCACCCACCATCCCAGATCACCACTGGGAGTATAAATTATTCCCAATGAGTAGAAGAATAGGCAATCCTGGTATAGAGTAGAATGGTTTCTTCGCTCCAGTGATAGAGTTTATTTTGTTCAAAAAGAAACAGCCACTCTCCCAGAATTAACCCCGGAATTTTCTCTTCCAGCTGGTTGTAGGACACCCTCAACCTTCCCTGACGCTGCCCGTGGCTCACAGGCAGTGTCACCTTCAGGGCAAGACTTGGATGGACCAAGGGCAGGATTCGGAATTCGATGATCCTCGTGGGTCCCTCCCAGCTCAGCAAATCCCTGCTCCTCATTTACACCCTGTTCCCTTGGGTTTATGCTTTGGCTTTCCCAAGGCTTCACATCTGAGTGATGTCATTCCCCAGCATGTGCAGCCTTGAACTCGCAGAGCTGGAGCTATTCCTGTGCCTCCAGTTTCCGAGCTGTGCTCGATGGGAAGCAGGTCAGCAGCTGCTGCTGCTCTGGGAGCACCTCCTCACTTCACTGAGCTGCTCTTTGCAGTTTGCAGGGGTTTGGCCTGTGGTAGGACTTTTCTCACAGTGAGAGCTGGGGGAGGCGGCTCTTCTTTTGAAATTCATTTGTACATAAAAAGTAATATCTACCTTGTCTGGGCTCTTCTTCTTGACAGTGACTTATAACTGATGTTTCAAAAACTATGCAAAAATTCCTGCAATGTCTCCAGCCTGTCAGCAATATATGCAAGAAAATTGCTTCCTGACCTCCATCATTTCATAACCTGAAGCATGAGGGCTCGTAATCTCAGCTACTGTATATGCTACAGTTCCTGAAGCTGCAGATTCTCATCTTATTATTATGGACAGATTGGATGCCAAATAGTTATAGCTTAATTTAAATGTCCATTCTAATCTTTACTCTTTATTTCCTCCCTAGTTTTTATTGAAGTAAACAACCTATTTGCAAAATGAAATGCTTAAAATAGGAGTTTGTTGGGTTTCTTTTTTTCTGTGCGGAAATTGAGACCTAGAATTATTTATATTAGCTGGTCAGAAATTGGTAGCTGTTTTATTTGAGAAGTTAAAAGCTTTTTAGACAGCTTTCTTTTCCTTCAGAACATAAATATAAGAATAGAGATCAGTTTGTCTTAATGTTTTGTTGACTGAAATTGATGGTGTTATGGCTTTGTGTTAATGAAGAGTGTGTTAAAGGTGTACATTTAATTTAATTTTAGCTGTTTACTTGGGAGTTTATGTTTGTCTCCGCTTCACACATCACTCAGCTCTGGATTCCAGCTTTGGGCACTTCCTCCCACCCTTTCTTCCACGTTTTGTCCACCTTCCCCCTTTACCTTCCCCAGGTGCTCCCTCCCAGGGACTGCAGCTCCTGTTCCAGTTAGTGAGGAATTCACAGATTGATTTCTGTGTCTGCCCCAATCAATATTTATGTGCATTAATATTGTTTCCAGCATCTCTCCGGTTAGGACACGAATCTTCAGCCAGTTCCCCCACACTCTCCCACTTTAATTCACAGGCACCACCTGTTAGGGAAATATTTGCTGAATATTGAGCAAACCATGGGAAGTCTGGATTAAAAGAACTGAATAAATCTACCTCAAGACCTTCCTCCTTTCCATTTTTCTAATCAGGGACGTTGTCATCTTCTCTGACACATTATTAATGCTACACACAGGCATGTAATAGAGATTGTGTTTTTCCATTCAGGGATTTTTTGTCCTGATAAACAGCCTGGCATAGACAAGTTACCCCAGACACTGCACGAATGTTTGCTGAGTTTAAACACAGCCAAATCCTTGAGAGCTGCTGGCCCTGAGCCAGGAGACCTCTGTCATCACTCTTGGCTCCTCCTCTGCAATCCATCACCAGTGACCCATCACCCCGGCAGCTACCAGAAGAAATCTGGCATGTGGTGCATGTTTTTATCCCAGCTCAGGTTCTGGTTTCTTTCCTTTATCTTCGTGTCTGGCTCAAAGCTGCGGAGGCAAAGAGGCATCTCTCTGTTGAATTCAACAAGCTTCATGTTTTGCTTTCCTTAGATATGTCCTAGTCTTGGTTATTTTTAATGTGCCTCTGTGTTAGGGAACAAAAATTAATCTCTCTCTGTTTACTCTCTATCTTTACTCCATCCCTTCTATATGTTGTTTTCCCCGATAATTTATTTCTTGCTCTTTATCTTAGATATTCCTTATCCTCAGCATTTCTCATCTGAGGTGGGTTGTGAGGGCTGGGAATTGATGGGATGTGGAGCATTTCACAGCTGGGGCAGCAGTTCAGTTAACCTAATTTAGTGATGAGTAAGGGTTATAAACATCTGAGGTCTTGGGTGATGTGGACCAGGGTTCCAGACTCCACACAGGCACAGAGGAGATGATTTAGGTTGTAAGAAGTGAGGACTGTGGGATGCAGGCTCTGAAAACACAGAGGCTGGGGTAGATCCTCTCCTCCCATCTGTGCCAAGCTCCTGTGTGTCCCTGTGATCCGTCTCACCGAGCCCCAGATGTTGGCACCATCAACAGCTGGGATAGGAGTAACCAGAGCACAGATATTCCAGGGAGCAGTGGCACTCGGGGTGACAAACTCTTAATGGATCATGGACCCTTCAGTCACCCCGTACAGCACCGTGCTTGTCTCTCATTAATCCCCCTGTGGTTTTTGCTTAGAGCCAAGATTATCATGTAATTAGTGCTTGCATCACCTCATTGGGGGCAAGATGTGCACAGAGCTGAGGGCAAGCATGGGACCCTCCCAGCAGGACATCACTGCTCCCAGTTGGAGCCCCTGCACCTCACTCCTCCTGGGCCCTGGTGACCATCAGCTGGCCCTGGTGACCATCAGGTGGGCTTGGGTGACCATCAGCTGGCCCTGGTGACCATCAGCTGGCTCTGCCCTGCAGTCCCCCCATCCCTGGGGTCCATCTTCTGTTTTAGCAGGCAGGCTCAGGGCTGTGAGAGGTGCTGGGCAGGTGCAGCCTGCCCTGCCCGGGGCTCTCTGGGTGGCTTTAGGACTTCCAGCAGGAGATGCAGGGCTGGCTTGGCTTTGGGAAGCACCAGGCTCTCTGGAGCACCTCTGGAGACTGACTGTGCTCTTGCAAGAAGGATAAAAATAGAGCATGAAGTGTGTGCACAGGAGCAAATCCAGGTGAAAAGGCTCCGAGTGAGGGTCAGAGCCGGGTGTGGCTCCAGGCAGTGCTGTCCCACCTGCAGCCTGGGGCTGCTGCTTTCCATCACTGCTAAAACCACCAGGAGGGACTTGGGGAGGGGTTGTGCCTGTAGGAGGCTCGGAGGGGGAGGAGAGCAGGAGCCACAGACAGAACTGGTGAGTACAAAGCTCCACAACTGCCTTCTCCGATGTGATATAGAAGCTGCTGCTTTAAATTATTCATTCCTTTGCCATAGTTTGTTTGTTTTATATTTAGTTTGACATGGTCTAGAAGTTGGAGTAATTTTCTAACTCACTGATTTTTTTTAAAACTCACTCTCTTAAGCACCTTTCCTGTCACATGAAAACAATTTTCAGTCGAGACTACAAAGCACCCACTTGCAGCCCATGGACTTTATTTCCTATGAATATCATTGGATACATTTCATTTAAATACATTTGCATGGTGAGGGCAAGGGAACCTTTGACTTAAGGTGAAACCAACTCCTTTCTATGCAAATACTTACAAAAGGGAGTAACCCTGGTTAAATACCCTTTTGTAGAATGGTGTGTGCTGTGAAATGCCATTTCTGCCTCTTGCTTTGTTGCTTTTTTAATTGTTTAAAAAGAAAGTAATTTGAGTAAAGCATTTGAGTCTTGTGGATGGAGTTTTGGGGGTTGTTTTTGATCATGTCAAGCCCTGGTGTGTGAGCAGAGCTGCAGAGGGAATGGCCCTGCTGGCAGTGACAGCTGGTGAGCCCAGGCTCGGCTCCTTCCCTGGGTCAGCCTGGCAGAAAGAAATGCCAGAACGTCACTTTCCTCCCCAGATTTTTCTGCCACTGAGTAATTTATTAATTACGGCGTGTCTACTGGAGAATAAAACCTTGCCCTCGTTTTGTTCTGAGTGTCAGGGGATGGGAGGTGGCGTAGGGATTGGGAGTGGGGAGTGTAAAACCAGCCTGTGGTGGGACAGGTGAGGTTTGGAGGGGAAGAGTTCACTGGGTTTTGTTTAAATATCTCGATTTCCATATTGGAAAACTGAACCATGAGGAACATGGTGAAGGTCAAATGTGGGGTGAGTCACTGTCCATGATCCTCAGGGTATTCTCTGAGTTTCGCTTCTTGTTTTCATCTTATTGTCTTTAGAATTGTCATTTGAAGAAGTGGATGAAAAGTCTCCAACCAGTGTTATATAGGAAGGTGCATGTTGTCATTTTAGAGTATTTTGGCCTCAAAAATCCACAATTTAATGAAATATCATCCAGACTGAGGTAAAGTTCAGAGGTTATGGATCAGCCCATCATGTAATCAAACCTGTGACACTGGCTTTTCATTTCCATAATTGTATTTAGATACTTCCGAGGCTGCACTGGAGACACCAACATGAGCTCAGCCTAACAAAAGACAAAGAACTCACTTTATTAAATTAAATTGTGTATTAAAGTGCTTTAATGTTGATTTGCACCAGGTGAGGTTTCATCCAGACCACTGACTATCTGCCTACTCCCAAACCCACCCAGAAATCCTGCCCAGAGATATTTTCAGAAAGAAGAATACTTCTAATAAATCACATTTCTGCCTCGAAAGATAAAACTCGGAGAATATTTGGCAGCATGTTTCCATGGAATGCAAAATTTCCTGGGATGGGAAATGCTGTAGCTATCATATTTAATTAATCTTCTTCCTCAAAGAGGTTCTTATCCTCCCACCTTTGTAATGCAGTTCAGGTCACTCCGCTGGGATTTCCCCCCCATGTCTGGCATTAATGTGGATTCAGTGCATCCCTTCAGCTGAGGAGATGGCGGAGTTCAATGCAGGGGTGAGCCAGGGTTAGGCAATTTGGAAATGCAGGAGGTCTTTTGCTGAATATAGATCCTGCCTTCTGCTTCAAAGTCCTGCAGGAGCCCCAGTCCACCCAGCCTGAAAAGGCCTCCCTGTATTATACTGACCTTGTCAAAGCTCCTGCTGCTTCCCTGCCGAGCATTTGTTTGGGATGGCTTGGACAGGATGGATTCTTCTAAATTGATATGGGAATATTTGATCATTTGCTCTGCTTTTGAAAGAAATCTTTCCTGGGCTTTTTTATTTCTTTTCCTATTTTTCCCTTGCTCTATATTTTCATTCGTTTAAAGTTTCCTCATCTCACACCTGCAGCACAGACAGATGTTTCCAGTGGAGTCTGGTCCCTTTCTGAGCCATCACCCATTAAATACCTGCATCCCAATACACTCTGCCTGCCCTAAACCAGGAGTGCATTCGAGTGATGGGGATCAAATGCAGAGTTTGGATTTGATTCAAATCCCAAATCCTGTCTAAACTGACGCTGTTCTTATCTGAGCTTTTAGTTAATGCATTTAAAACTACAATTCTGCTGACGTGGCTGCTTTCATCTGTAGAGCCACGAGGACTTGCAGCATTAGAGCAGCATCTCCTTCATGCTTGAGTTGTGCTGGGGCTGCCTCTTACTGACCCTCATGTTCTGAGTTTTCCAGTTGGTGAAAGAACCTCTTTGTGCCTCAGTTCCCCGTTCCAGAGGAGGGGATTTGTTCTGTTCCCTGGCTCAGCCCATCAATGCATTTTATCTCTTACTTCCCTTCCCCTTCCATGCACGGGACGTGGAACAGGAGGGTCCCTGCCCAGAAGCTGCTGTGACACAGATATTGAGTCACCTCTAGAACAGCTCCTGAGAACTGCCTAATGACAGGGCCAGAACTTCCAAACTTAACCAAAAGTTGGTTGGAATTAAGTACTAAGTTTCTCATCCACTTTTGTTCAGGCTCTTGGCAAATATTGAAGACTCTGACTGTCCCTGGCAGCAACGTTTATGTGAATCATCAACAAATCTGTTCACGAGACACTTTATCTCCTACAACAAAGGGTTAAAACCACAAACATCCACTAGAAAGAAGTTTTCTGTGGATGGGTGAGTGGGACAAGGAACATGAACAAATTTTCTGTATCCTGCAGGTGACTGAGCCCCTGTAATTCTAGGAGGACCCCACGTGCAGTATCGAGCAGCATCTCATCCGTTTGGAAAGTGATTTTTAAAGTATTTTTTTCTGGAAGTGGAAAATGCCCTTCCCCACCCTCAGCGCTATCTCCTTCTGCAGAAACAAATGCCTCTTAAAAACCCCTAGAGCTTCACAAACTAAGAAAATCAATGAACTTCTTTTCCCCCACCAATATCTAAATAGACATTTTTTACGTGTTTTTACATCTTTAGCTGTTGAACAAAAGGTCACGACTGATTTGAAGTCAGGCTCTCTAACCCAGAAGGCTTTCAAAATAAAAAATCCCCGACATTTCTTTGGCTTTCCTTTTATCAGAGAGTACATAAAAAGATAAGAGAAACAAAAATATAAATGTACATATCACTGCAACAGCTCCGCACAGAAAGTCAAGCTGTTGACAAACTCTGGGTACAACCACGGGGCTGAACTTGGATCATGTTTGGCAGCACAACCTTCCCGGGAGGTCAGAGCAGCAGCAACCTATAAATCACAGAGATTTATGGGCAAATATTGTAAGAATAATAACATTTCTCTTCCTAATATTCACCTCTTAGCCTGCCTGGCTTTGAGGAGGAGTGGGATGTTCATCCAGTTGCAGAAACAGGGCCAGAGGGAGCCCTGGGAGATGCTCCTCCTCACCCCAAGAAGGATCAAATCCCAGTAAACACTTCTGACAAATCTTTGTCTAATCAACACTTAAAAGCCTCCAGGGATGGATATTTCATAGGCTCCCCAAACAGTCCCTTAATAACCTGCTACGAGATGAAAAGCAAATTTAGGAAGGACTCCAGCAGCTCCCAATTTAAACATCACTTTAGAAAGACAAAGGAGTTAAAGAATTAAGTCAATTTACATCTTTTGGCAGGAGGAGTGTGAATCACTAGAAGGAAAGATAACCACGTGGTAAATACACTCTTAGGATGTGTTAAGAAAGGGAAAGCAGCTGCGTTTACCAAGTGAAATGGGAAAATATCAAAATCAAATGGTTGGAAATAGCAGATACAGCCGATACCACCGGGCACAAAGAGGCTGCCTGAAGTCCAGGGTGGGACATGCTGGGATGGCCCAGTGACAGCACAGGGAGGAGTTCAGAGCCACAGCAGAGTTGCAGCTGCCATTGAAAAAAGTTTTTTTCCAGGAGAGAAAAATCAATTATTTTTTTCATTGCTTTTATTTAAATTAAAAAAAACCCACTGCCAAACCCTAAACCTGCAAGAAGTTATGACATTAAGATGATAGATGATGAATGAAATTATTTTTTGCCAAAAAAAAATCTATTTGTGACATCTTAATGTGCCCTAAATATAGAGGGTTGTTTGAGAATTGATGGTATTAATCACCCTCCTGATGGGCACGTGGAAGGGATGCTCAGGACTGGCTCACTCTCATATGATTGCTCTGTCTGCTGGAAAAAAAACAAGTTTAATGTGACATCATCAATCTAAGCCCAAGAACGGGATAGATTTTCTGATTACGAGGTTAAGTGATGCATCAAGAGAGAGCAGAGCTTGGTCATTGCTAATCATTTAAATTTAGGAAGACTGAGGAGCGTGACATTATTGGCTGGCATTAAAGAGCAGCTCTTTGATACCATCCATTTGTATGTGTCCTTTCTTCTTCCTGCCTGTATTTATTATCCAAGCAATAGGAAAATAAGCCATTTTGTTCTGTTGAGGTTGGTTCTGGCTGGCTGGTAACAGCACCATGTTGTAACCCAGAAACTCAAGAAATGCTTCCAAGGTCTGAGTTTAACAAGCATTTCGGGCTTGGATCAGTGGAATCTTACTGAAAATGTGGGAGAAGAAGGAATTTTTACCTGGCATAACAGGAAATCAGCCTGTTACAGGTGTGCTGGGGGACTTCAGTGTGTTGCTGTTCTCCTGTGGACTCAGGCCAGTTTCCAGTCAGGTTTAATCTGAATTATGCAAAACAAGGGTTGGATTTCTCTTGAGCTCCCTTGGCCTGATTTGGCATCAACAGGAGCTGGAATTTCCTTATGGAAATTATGGGGAAGCTGATGCTGGGTGAGGCTCTCTGTGCCTGGTTGGGGGACACCTGTTGATGGGTGAAAGGTGATTTAAATCCACTGGTATTTAGGAAGAGGCTCAATTGGGGTTCCAGAAAAATCCTCAGAATCCTTGTGTTCCCTTCTGCACAGACCTGTCTACTCATACCTGGAGCTCTTGAGTCACAGAGCAGTGTGAAATCACTGTCTTCAGTCGCTGCTTTTATTGAAAAGTGGTGGTTTTGATGGAGAAATGTCCTGCTGAGGTGCTGACTCTGTTTCCCCTGGCAATAATCCCATCATTAAACCACTGCTGGCCTGGCTCAGAATGTCATATCTTAGCGGAAGATGAGATTCCTCTTTTATAAAAGGAAAAAGAAGAAAGACAAGGTTGGACCCTCAAGAGTGATTTTTAATTATTTCCAAATCTTCTGGATCATTAGGAAGATGAAAGATGGCATCAGTTAAGATGCAGGGCACACTGATATAATGTAATTGATTTTTACATATATTTAACTGATGATTCATAAAATGTGATCTGACTGGAGCAGCACAGCCTTAAGTGCAGCCTGAATATGAAAGGTCCAAGCTCATAATAGAGAGATTACAGCACTGCCAGTACTGAAGGTGAGAGCCTGTGGACAGGGCTCTTGACATCCATCATCATTATCCTTATTTATTGTTTGCATTATGGCAGTGGCTGGAGGCTGGATCCTGGTGCTGGTGGTGTGAGGTGCTTGCAAGTAGAAGAGAGAAATGAGATGTGAGAGTGCAGTCTGGGTGTCACTGTGGGGTTGGAATGTCACCTGTGGAGCCTTGTCCTTACTGTGTCCTGGTACATGATTCCAGAATCCATGGGTATTTTTTTTCTTAATTTATATATACAGGGAAGGCAGGTTTAAATCCAATATTAGGAAGAAACTCTTTATTATGAGAGTGAGGAGGCCCTGGCACAGGCTGCCCAGAGAAGCTGTGGCTGCCCCATCCCTGGAAGTGTCCAAGGCCAGGTTGGAGCAAACTGGGACAGTGGAAGGTGTCCATGGCCATGGCAGGGGGTGGAACTGGATGATCTTTAAGGTCCTCTCCAACCCAAACCATTCTGGGATTCTATGATTCCATACCCCTCAACTGTAAAAGACTTGCCCACCCCTCCCCATCTTCAGGTGGTTTCAGTGATGATTTCCTGGTATTTAATCTGCCAGCAGCCAAAACTGGGGGTGCTCCCAGGCTCCCCCAACCCAAAGCACCCTCAGGGTGCCTGTGGCTCTGAGCAAGGGGCACCCCAAACCCCCCCGGACCCCAAAAATCCCTGCCCCAGGCACAAAAGGACCCATCCTGGAGGTTCCCCAGTGCTGGAGGACACGAGGGGCAGGAGGGGGAGGTTGAGCCCACCTTAAGGAACGTGTATCTGAGGCACTATTTGTCAGGCTGAGGACTCGGAGGATTAGATCTGACAGCCAGCCTAGAAATCCTGTGCAAACCCTCCTCATCTGCGAGATGTTTCTGGCTTTGATCTCTTCAATTTCTCATTTCAGGGACTTATATTGATTGCTTTAAGAATTATACACACACTCACACACATATACACACACACACACGGAGTACAGGAAAATCAGAGCAAACTTTTTCCCAAACACTCATATCCCAAAGGACTGGGAAGGATTGATTTTTACACGTCTGGCTTTTAGGCTATTCACATCTCAATCCAGACAATTTTCTTTCAAGAGAGTCCACTACAGTCTACTTAATTGTGTTTTCTAAGCAAGCAGTGCAAGAGATTTGTTGCCTTTGCTGTCCAAAGAAGACACAAATCTTTTCTTCTAATTTTTTTGCCTTGAGTCCATAATACAGTGAGTGAATTTCTGACCCCCAAAGCAATAAAATATCAAATTGTTGAGTCTAACACCACAGGGAAAAGATTACTTCATGGAGGAATTTAAAGACTTGGAAAGGAAGACCTGGCTGTATATTTTTTTTCATTTTTTTATTGGGTAGCAATTACTCTTAGTGTAACTTTCCAATTTGGTCAGGACAGTGTGTGAGCTCTGATTTTGTACTTCACGTAATAACTTGGAAAAATAACCCCAATATGTGCTTTAAAAAGGAATTCTTTTATATATTTTCTTTGGCTCCACATTTAATAGTTGGATATATTGTACTTGACCAGGTTAGGTATGCCAGTGACATCTTGTAAATTGGGTTACGAATACAGTTTTGTAACTTCTATCCAAGTTTGCTGGTTTATTTAAGGCTCAGATGTTATAAAACAACTGGTTAAAATATGTGGGTTTATTTGCCAGCTGCGCCAAACCTCCTTTACCTTGGATGGAAGAGCAGGAGCCACAGCCAGGTCAGACAGGGGCTGCTTTGTGGAGTAGGGACACAATTATCTCTTTATCTAAGCACTTTGTTCAGCCCTTCTGAGGCTAAAGAAGTAAAATCCAACCCTCTGAGATCAGGGAGGCTTTGCTCAGGGCTAGACTGGCTTAAAATCCCCAGAGGGCTGGTGGCGGTGGGTGGCACAGTGTTGGTGTCCCTCCTCTGTGACATGCCAGGACTGAGCTGAGGGTGCTGAGCTCGTGGGGGGCTGTTCCAAAGAGATGCTGGAAGGAGAAATTAATCCAGTCCAAGAATCCCGGAATCCCAGAATGGTTTGAATTGGAAGGGACCTTAAAGCTTATCTTGTTCTGTCCCCTGCCCTGGGCAGGGACACCTCTCACTATCCCAGGTGGCTCCAACCTGGCCTTGGGAGCTTCCAGGGATGGGGCAGCCACAGCTTCTCTGGGCACCCGGTGCCAGGGCCTCCCCACCCTCACAGGGAACAATTCCTTCCTCATGTCCCGTCTAACCCTGTCCTCTGGCAGTGTGAAACCATCGCCCCTTGTCCTGGTACCAGGATGCCTCTTACACAAGGCCCTCATTCTGGTTGACTCTTTCAGAGCTTCAGTTCAAGTGAAACTTTTTTCAGTTCTTTCACAAAAATAATTTTTTTCAAAAAACCACAACAAAAGTTCATTTTGATGAGAATATCCTGCTCCTCAGCTAATACAACTCCGTGCTAGACCCTCTCCAAGTTTTCCCAGCTGACTGAGGAAACTCCTCTCATGTCCCCAAACCCCCTATACACAACCTGCTAACACCAAAAGTAAAGTTTCAACCCAGTTTGTTGGCCAAAGCAGACTTTGAACCCCCGTAGGGAAGTAAAAATGGGGTGCACTGAGAAAACAGACATTGACCCTTAAACGCAGCGTCGCACCCATGGAGTTGTAATAACAGTTACTGCGAATCACTGCTTATTCCATCCCAGCAAAACAAGCAAATAAACTGCCGACCGTGCCTTGAAACTTCATACAGTGTAATATTCCTGTAATGGAATGCTTTTAGAGAGGAGCCATAAAAATAAATTGGAAACTGCTTTTGTGGTGGATGCAGCTGGCATGAGCAGCATCTGAGCAAACAGGGAAACACGGAGCTCAAGGAACGTCTCTGCTTTTATTGCTCGGAAGCGACAGGTCTTAGAATAGTGTAAATTAACTTAAAAAATGGACTTTTTTAGAAGCCCTCTGTGTTAATTCTGAGCAGTATAATTACAGGTCTTTTTATGATTTAGGTTAGACACCAATTAGCTTCCTTCTGAGAGTCTTGAAAGACTGTTCTTCCCCTTTTCATGCAGGACTCGCTCCGCTCTGGGTTTATACACATGAAGCAGTAAAGTGAAATCGTTCATAACCGAGGGAAGGAACTGTATTTGTTGACTTGGCTTTGCTTTAAGTACATTTTCTGCAAGATGCCTGTCATAGGAAATGCAAATTTGTGACAAGGCTCTTGCATCTCTAAACCAGGGTACATAAAATGGTTGTGGAGTTCTTGGGAGTCATCGATGTTCTGCAGCCCTCGTGTCACTCCATCCCGTTCTCACACTGATCCCATTTCCCTCATGCCACCCTATGTGCCCTATTCCCATCCTGATCCAAGTACCCCAACCCAGCCTGAGCCATCAGGGCTTCCTGCCCACGGTCTTGACCTGAACTTTGACTGTTCCAGCAGTGAAGGTCAGTCAGTGGATTGCTCTGGAGGCTTGGATGCAGGATGCTGTATAAAAAATACCAACTGTCCTTTAGGAAGCATATTCCAACTCTTTCCCAGGTTCTGTGTGTTAAAAAAAAAACACCCAAAAGCACTAAAAAATAGCTTGTCTTATAAGTGGTTATGTAAGAAGTTAGGGTTAGTTATATATGAGTTCATTTGAGTAGATTTTTTTGCTCTTATGTTGTTTTGCATCTCTCACCAAAAAATCTGTGTGTGGGTTGTGTGTGGGTTGCAGAATGGTCTTACCTAGTGGTTTCAGAGCCAGCTCAACTTATCTTTACAAAAAATGAAAAACATTTCTTATTATAAAGGCTATAGAAAGATAGAGGGGGTTTCTAATTACTAGTCATACTCCTTAATTTTTAAGCCATTTTTTTTGGCTGGTATAAATTAATTAAATCCTTTCCCTACTAAATTTTCTTGTTTTCTGCCACGCTGATGTGACCTTCTAATGACTCTGTCCTCGAGTATAACATGGACCCATCCTGGTGAATCCAGAATGGGACAAGGTACAGACAATGTGTGGAAAGAACATGACTCTGCTTGAAGTCACCAGTTCAAATTGAGTCTTTAGTCTTCAAATTTCCCTTTTGAAGGTCATAATGAGTATAATATTAGATATAGCCCAAGGAAACTGCAGCACTACCACCAAATCCTCTTGCCACTTTCTTTACTAAGCAGCTGCATTACAATTTATTTGCCTTGCCTCGTGCTCGATGGTACTTGGTGATAATCAAAATTTGTGTCGTTCGTTGAATTCTAAGTAAAAAAGACTTTTATGTCTGTGTTAAGGGAACTACTTCCTCACTGCAATGCAGGTTCTCCAGGACAGAATTCCCTGGCTGTTCAACAGTGCCTACACACACAACAGCACCGGACATGAAGCAACAAATCTCTTATTAATATCTGACTAAGTAGCCCAAGGGTTCGATAATGTCTTTCTCCTCAAGGTCACCAGTTCAAATACAGCACAAGCTGGAAGTTGAAGTTATTACCGTTTGATGGCTTTTTGTGTTAGTCTCTGTGAAATTAAGATTGCACATCTTGCACATTTATGGAGTGTCTCCAGGACATGTCTGGGTGCTGGGAAGGGCTCTCGGGTGTGCAGGATGATGGTCCTGTGGCAGTGAGCAAACACGTCACCCTTTGCTGCTGTTGCAGACTGATGGCACTTGTTTGCTGTTTTCAGAGGTTGAAGTGGTCCGTGATCTGCTGCCATCTCCATAATTTAGGCAGTTTCTACATCTGAGCAGGTTGTTGTGGATATATTGACACAGTATTTTATAGGGATATGCAAACTTACTCTGCTGTGTTCGCTCAGTTAATCTAAACTAAATTCTGCCCAGATTTAGGGCTCAGTGACAGGCTGATACAGCTCCTGGTCATCTGGAAATGCACATGGCTTTCACCTACTTCTGTCCACTGCTCCTCAGGAGCAAGGAGTGACAGAACAAGGGTGAATGGCTTCAAAATGAGAAATAGTAGGTTTAGATTGGATATTAGGAAGAAATTCTTCCCTGTGAGGGTGGGGAGATTCTGGCAAAAGTTGCCCAGAGAAGCTGTGGCTGCTCCATCCCTGGAAGTGTCCAAGACCAGGTTGGAGCAGCCTGGGACAGTGAAAGGTGTCCCTGCCCATGGCAGGGGGTTGGAATGGGATGAGCTTTAAGGACCCTTCCAACCCAAACCATTGTAGGGTTCTATGCTAGTGGAAACAAAATTTCCCTCTGTGAGAGGTTTGGGTTGGAGGGCAGCTGATGGCACAGCAAAACCTCCACCCCACATCCTTGTGATGGGCATGACCCTGGTGTGAGCACAGGCTGGTGACAGCACAGCCCCTGCTGCTGGCCCTTAGTGCCTCTAATCGGGCGTGCAGCTCCAGTGATTGGGTCTTTAATATGTGACAAACATCTGATCTGTTCCCCATTCCTCAGGCCTGTCTCGTTGCCTTTCTTGTTACAGCAGGATGATTACAGAGCACTTTGTCAATAATCCCACAACCCCATCATCTGATCAATCAATGAGAGCTGGCTTTGTCCGAACTTGCCTTGGCTGGAGAGTTCCAAGGGGAGGATGTTGCTTTGCCACCTATCAGGAGACATTTGGCTTATGGGTATTCCTCTGTTTCTCTTTCTTCTCTATAAACACTGATGGTTTGTTGTTGCCGATTTGGAGCTCTGCATAAAGAGAAACCTCCAGAGTCCACCCCTCCTATCCATCAAGTCAGTGTGATGAGGGAATTGGGACCCAGGAGCTCTGGAAAGAGCCGTGTCCATGTTGTGCTGGCACAGAAGTGGCATCCTTTGGGACACACGTGGCAGGAAAAGGTCGCGGTCTGTGTCTTGTGCCCAGTGCAGCCCAGAATTTTGCTTCTGATGACTCAAGCTCTGGGTCCTGAGGTTTCCAGTTAAAATTAGTGATGTCACTGCTTTTTCAGGGTCCAGACAGAACTTGTATAAGCAGAAGATGGAGTGAATTTTAGATCCAGGGATGCTGTCCAAGGACAAAGCAGTTTGACCTAAATTCTTCCTTGTGATGGCAGGGCTTGCAGTAATGAATTCTGTCTTATCTGCGTGATGGGGTTATGATTTGCAGACATCAAAATCCGTAATTCAGTGAATGCTGCTCTAAACCTGGGAGGGCGGCTAAATAAATAAATAAAATTTGTCAATGCAGAATAATGTGCTTGCACATGGTTGGCAATAGCCAGGCAACTGTATATCACGGGCAAGAATAATGTCAGGTTTTGGAATCAGATAAATTGCAAATAACAATGCAGAAAACAACTGAACCTTGAGGAATATCTGCAGCCAGGCTGGGTGAGGTGGCTGCAAAAAGCCTTTGTTTGGAAGAGAGAAATAGAGACCAATAAGACGGGGGGGGCAAAACATGGGGAGGGAACAGAAGGCCATAAAGCTGTGATCAAGTGCAGGAGAGATGATAAAAGGCCATGGACAGCCCAGGAAAAATATTAAGAAGCAATAAAATGCAGCATCAGTGGAGATAAGATGATAATTTGTTATTCTCAGCAGAGCCATTTGTGCACCGAGGCTCTTCCTAGACTCAAAAGCTGAGCTTGGTTCTGCCTTGCACCTTGTGCAGTGATTTACATCTTGGCAAAGCAGGAGGAAAACCCTCTGACCAGCCAGGGAGAGGATTTGTGTGTGTGTGTGTGTTCAGGGGGGAGGGAATTACGCTCTGGCAAAGCTCAGATCTCTCCCTGGAAGGGCTTGGAGGCTGTTTCCAAACAGCTTTGGCCGGTCAGGAGTTGTGCATTCCCAGCTCCTTTCTCAATGAGAACCTGACTCACTTTTCCCAAGGGAAAACAGTTCAGCACGACAAGCAAGGGTGGGAGAATTGGGTACCCCATGACGGCAGGTCAGAGATCCACACATGGGAAGGACAATCCCACACCAGCCTTGATGTGAGGTAAAGGATTTGGCGGGATTTTTCTGTGGCTGATGCCAGCTGCTGTGGGCACACACACTTCACTCACTGGGTACACTCCCTTTCCTCACAAGATTAAGCTCAGCCACATTCAAACATGATAGTTCAAGCCACCTTTGACTGGAAATAAATTAAAATGTCACTGGGTTTGGCTGACCTTTAGAGATGTGCTGCTGGCCTGAGCATTGAGCTGGCACATGGGAGCAGGTGGGGGCAGATGTCCATGTTCCCCAGGGCAGAGCTGCCTCCAGGGTGTAGGGACCACCTTGAGAGATGGAGAAATGTGAACTGGAGAGGCTGGAAGTGCCTCTGGAACTGGGAGGGGAGGAAGCTGCGAGGAGCTACGTATCTCCCAACTCCATCTCTGCCTCCTCTAAATGGCACAGACATTGTTCAGCAGTTTTCAAAGATGCTGATAACAATAATACAGATCCCTGGTACTTATTAAGCTGATGGCTTTTAAACATTAAATCCCAGCTATAATTAAATTAACTGAAATTGGTTTTATTTAAAAAAAAAAAAAGAATTCCAAGCACTCCCCAGTAGCATTTAAAAGGTGAGGGAATTGCCTGCAGGCCTAAATAAGCATTGCTGCAGATTGAATCCAGGACTAATTCAATAGCTAATGACTGAAGCTGTAGTCAGGGGACTACAGGGGAGAAGGGGGACGAGAGAGGAGAGACAAACTTCATCGCTGGGGAGGGTTCTGTGGTGCTGTTGCTGGTTTTCGTGGAAAGGGATTCCAGACAAGCCTCTTGCAAAGACAAGGAGCTATCTGCAGAATGACATGATCATCCTGTTAATCAGGAAGTGATTTCTTACTGAATTTTTCCATTTCAAACTGTTTTATGCAATCCTGCAGCACAGATCTCTGCAGCCTACCCTCCCTCTGGGTGAGGATGGTTGATCAGGGGTAGCTGCCCACCAGGGAAGGAAAGGAATGAGTCTCTGCAGAGCTTTTAGTGCCTCCAAGACTTTCTCACCCTCTGTTGCACCGACAGCTTTTGGGAGGGAAGGAGAGAGCAGGGAAATAGTGGGAAGCAAGGAACTGGGATTTGGCTCGGCTGGGCTCGAGTCCAGGGGGTCTGGCAGCACGTGGAGCTGGGATCCCTCAGCTGCTCTTCTTTGTATGCTGGGACTGGCAATGCTGCTAGATAAAATCCCACAGCAACATGGGAAGGGATTTCCCATCCCTCCCAGCATGGTAAGATTGCCCATGTGTGGATTTCCAAAGGCTCTGGGGAAGAGAAGCCTCTGGTGACCTTAATCCGAGTGTCACCTCCTGCACAGGCAGCCTGGGAACTCTCGGGAGAACCAGAATTCGTTTTTAAAGAGAAGAGCTGAAGGAAATTACAAACTAAGTTACGCAGACTCTAACCCTGCTTGCTGTTCTGTATTTAAATCCATTGTTATTGCCTGGGGCACCCTTGAATAATTACTTTTGATGAGTGACTATGACGTGCTCCAGTCAGGTCCCAGTGATGCTACACGAGGCACAACATGGCTCAGAGATGCCAGTGGGGGTCTGAGCTGCTCTTGTGGGGCCATGTCCCACCTGCAAAGGGGGACCCTCTCCTCGATGGTCTTTGGCAGGATAATCCTCTGGGCCCCCTCTCCCCTTGGCTCCCTGTGCCTTGTCTCTGTTCCCTGTGCATGTGTGTGTCCCTGCGCGCCCTTCAACTGTCCTTGGGGCTGGCAGTCCAACCCCTGGCCTGAGGCAGGCAGATGGTCCCTCAGACAGCCCCGGGCCTCTTTGCTGTAAAATATCCTACATTGGGAAAAAAAACCAAACCGTTTTCATCACTCCTCTCTGAAGAACTTGATGCTGATCAAGCTCATTTCCACTCCAGAGCATCATTTACCCGGCAATGGCAACAGCTCTGAGAAATTTCTTAACAGGGGAAGTGATAGTTTGGGTTCTACAGGACAAAGAAACACCCTCCTGTCCAGGTTGGTCCTTATGCCAACAAACCAGCTGTGTCCCTGCTTCCTCTTGACATCCCTGGGTGGTGAGGGGGGCAGTGGGAACCTCACTCGTCATTTGGGATCTGTCCTGGCAAAAATCCTCACTCTTGGCCATGAAGGTTGTCCAGACTGAGCAGGCAGAGACCAGGCTGAGCATCTCCCTGGTGGGCAGAGGTGTGGTGGCACCGTGGGAAGACACTGGTGCTCCAGGATGAACTTCCTTCGAGTTTTCTGGGACATCTGTGCTGCATCAGCATCTTGTGCCTCTGCACAGGGGTGAGTTTAGTCTTGGAAGCTTTGCAGGTGAGAACCAGAGTGAATGTCAGAACCTGCTCTTCAGCTGCAGCACATACTCATGTCAAATCCCCTTTGCCACCATCCCCTCTGCAGGAATCCCGTCTGAAAGACACAGAACATTTCTGTTCTGGCTTTGAAGATCCAATTAAAGTGTGTTCTGTTCTGAAGGAATTGAAAATATACTTGTTAATTTAATAGATGGCTTACTCTGGTTGCAGGATTTGTCCTGGTAGGCACATCATTCAAAAACTATCTATTGTGGTTGAAAAAATAATTGGAAGACATCTGGACTTGTGCTAATAACTGTGAGCAGCAAGTCTTCGATTCCCTTCATACTTCATTACTGGCTTGTCCCAAAAAACAATCCTGTCTTAATCAGGCCTTGTTTCTCCTGTCAGGTTATTGCTCATCATCAGATGTGAAGCAACAAGAAAGAATTTTCTTGATTCTCCTGGGCTGAGCTGACTGTCTGCTGCTGACAGCCCTGCTCAAACAGAGCAACTTGACTGTTTAAGTCATGGAGTTTTGTATCAAATCTATCACTGGCAAAGCAGCTGTTTCTCCTTTCCTCCCACTCCCTGAATTCCTTTCCTGGTTGGATGTTGTAAGCAGTGCTTGGGGGGAGGACAGAAGGGAGGACAGGCACATGGACAGACACACAGATGACCAACAGACTGACAAGATCGTGTTACAGCGCAGGGTTATGGATTTTTGTTCCCCATCAAAAGTCAGGAGTGTGGAAATAACATTCCTCTGTGTCCCTTCATCTGCCTCAGACCCTCTGTAGGATAAAACCCGACTAATTCATCACAAGGAAAACACTGCAATGTTTAATCATTTAATATTAGACCAGCCCTTTGATAGCCAAAGCACTAAATACCTGCTAATTAACAGCAACTCTGTTTGAACCATTGATAATTAATGTATATTTTATTTCCCAGTGTGTGTTTGACAACATAGGCAAGAAAAGGATGGCAGTGTTACGGGAAAGGGACAGGGAACACATATCTCTGTCTCATGAAGTGACCTCAGGTGTCTGAAGCCCCCAGGCTTTCTCTTTTCTCTTCCTTTCGGGTTTCCTCAGATTAACCTCTCTGCTCTCCAGCTGCTGAACAGGTTATTGCTGCTGCTGGAGAGCAGAGAGAGAAAATCCTCTCTTGAGGTAGTCGGGGAAAATGCACCGGAGTTGATAAAAATGACCCACATAAATCCACAAATGTGACCCAATAAATCCAAAGTGAGATTTTTTTTCTTTTCCTTGTTTTTTTCTCCTTATTGAATAAGTTGATTTTGTTGTTCAGGTCCGGGTGTCTTTGCACTCCGTGTTGTGATAGGCACAATCTCCCCAGTTACAGATACCAATCGAAACCAGAGCAACAGCTGGCACTTTATTTAGCAGGAGAAGTAAATCAGGAGGCTCACAGCATCCATCTTTGCTATCATCTTGCTGCTCTGAAATGAGTCATTTTGACTTTCTTATCTGTTCCCTGGAAACCTGTGTCCTCACGTCTGGGTTTTATGCATTGATGCAGTACGCCACAGATAAAAAAAAAAAAACCCAAACAACTAAAAAATAAAAAGATTACATCATTTACCCACCAGTTGGTGCTTTCTTCTGTGCTCCTGACCAGTCAATGCTGTAAAGTTTATTTCCATTAGATATATTATTGCTTTTTATCTGCTTTTCCCCACGGCACTTACTGTAACGTCAAAGTGCCAAATCTATTTTTATGAAATTGCCCTGTAAAAAAAAATAAATAAAATAAATAAATGAGAAATTTTAGAAGGCCAGCAAGAAGAAAAGGTGATGGATTAGATCTTAAAGCATCAGAACAGCTCCTTAGGCTCCTTTCTGCCACGAGCTTCATTTCAAAATGTTTTGTTCCTTTGTCCCCTGATTTTCCATGGTGTGTTTTATTATCGCTTTTGTTCCAGCTTTCATCTAACGCTCTGTTAAGTGCGAGGCTCTTGAAGAGCACTTTGCAGAGGAGGTGCTGAGGGATTAGATAACTCCCCAAGGCCAGGGGAGAGATGTGTGTGGGATTCCTGAGTCAGCCCTTGGAGCTCTTGCTGAGGGAAGGACTTGGGTGTCCTGACGGATGAGGTTGGACGTGTCCCTTTGGGGAATCCCTCGCGCCCTGGGCTGATCCCACAGCGTGGGGAGGGGGGATTCTGGTGAGACCCCACCTGCACAGCTGCTTCCAGCCCTGGGAGGGACATGGAGCTGTTGGAGAGAGCCCAGCGATGAGGGTGAATGGCTTCCAAATGATAGAGTAGGTTTAGATTGGATATTAGGAAGAAATTCCTCCTTGAGAGGGTGGGGAGGCCCTGGCACAGGTTGCCCAGAGAAGCTGTGGCTGCCCCATCCCTGGGAGTGTCCAAGGCCAGGTTGGAACAGCCTGGGATAGTGGAAGGTGTCTCTGCCCATGGCAGGGGGTGGAATGAGAGAAGTTTTAAGGTTCTTTCCGACCCAAACCATTCTACAATTCTTAGTTTGCTCGTGCCCTCTCACAAATCTGGTGCTGGGCCTGGGGGGTCAGAACCGTGTTCCGTGGTTCTGCCTTGGGTTTTCATAGTGACCAGAGCCCCCAGCTGGAAAAAAAAGTTTCACTCCTGGGTTTCCCCATGGCTGCTCGAGACTTATGGTGCATCCCCAGGAAATAAGCTTTAAGTTACAGAAGAGTAACACTGAGTTTTGCAGGTCTGGACAGGAGCAGTTGCTCAGCTGCTCAATTGTATTTCACACTGGGATTGCCAGCAGAGAGACAGTGGCTTGGAACAAAGATCTCAGACTGTGCCCAAATTGCTTGTTTGCCCTCCCCAAACTGAGGGGGTTTAGGCATTCTTTCACCAACCAAAAGTCACGTTATCACCACATCCCAAATCATCTCATCCAAGAGACACAGCTGCAATTCTTCGTGGCTCCCAGGCAGGTTAGATGCCAGGGAATGCATTACCAGGGATATGGGGACACCTGGATATTGGGAGTGGGTTTGCACAGATTGGTTTTCTTTTGGACACAGTTTATCTATCGCAGTTAAAAAAAAGAAACATAAAAACATTTCACTTGCAAAGTGCAGCAATATCTGTGGGTTTCCACTTATCCAGGTTTAGGAGGTGTTAAATGTGCTGGAGCACAGCAGTAACTCCAGGCTGCAGCTGTATCCCGACCTGAACTCATTAAGGCAAGAGGTGCCAAAACTGAGGGACTCCAGCTCCATTTTGGGGGTCGTGCCCAGAGTGTGGGAGTGGTTCAGTCCAGGCAGAGGACTGTGGTTTAATTTGAAACTAATGCTCCTTGCTGGAGGTACAGCATGGAACGACTCCAAACCACAAAGTGGTCTCAGCCTTCCCCTGCTCTGACACTGCCAAGTCCCGCTTGGTTTGGAACACCTTTCCCTGACCAAGGAGCATCTCTGGGGGGTTTCAAAGGACCATCCTGAGCCTTGGTTGGATCTTTGAAGTAGGTGATTTATTTTAGATGCCTTTAACTTGGCGCTCCAAGCCCTACTGTACATCCCCATTTGACGTCCTTCTGCTGCCTTGGCTCCAGAGGAGCATTAGTGTTTGGGGTTTTTTTTAATAAAAAATTCTATATGCCAAGGGCTCGAGTCCTTAACTTGTATGGATCTGATTTATAGCTTTGCTTGGCAATCCTGAAGCTGTTCAGTGTTACCTCTCATCTCTGTTTATGCATTTTAAACCAGAAAGGGAGACGGTTTGCTAATCCTCTGTGCAGCTTCGTGAAAACTTAAAGCTTTCCTTGGAAGCAGCAGCTTTGTGTTACACTCGGAGCTCCCAAGTTCCCCGTGAAATTCTGATGATTTCTTTTGAAACCTGAAGAGCTTTAAATTCCAAACGTACCTTACACCTGGCTTTCCTTCCTCCTCGGGACTGCGGCACAGGTGACTCTGAGCAGGGCTGGGATGTGGAAAAGCAGGTTTTCCTCACAGGGGGATGAAATCACCACTGGCTCCTCTGCAGGGCTTTCCAGAGGGGCTGCCAGGGTTCAGGAGAGGGGGAAGCAAAGGGAACAGGCTGCAGCACAGAGTGACTTAGAGCTGAAAGCTGATGTTGACATTTGCCCTTGTTTGGGAACTTCAGAGGAGGGATTCAGAAAAGAGATGGAGAGAGACGCCTTCAGTCGTGTTTCAAGTAGGATAAAACCATCTTAAAGACACCATTAAGGCAAGAGCTATTGATGATAAAGGCCAATAAAAATGTAGCTGAATCTTTATTCAGCTGGTGAACTACTGAGCCAGGAGAACCAACAAAGTTGGGGTTGTATTTGAACTTTCCTGTTTCATGTGAAGGGGCTGGATTTGTGTCAGGTCTGGCTGCAGGGCCGAGTCCCACGTTTCCGTTTTGGGAGAGAGGGAACGTCTGCTGCAACAGGGAGGGACTCCTCACCCTGTACCTCAGCACGTCCATTTAAACACATTTCAAGTCCTGGCACCTCCAACCCTCTTAGCAATGGAGACAAAAGTTCAGCCAGGCATATTAACCCCTTAATTAATAATCCTGATATTTAACTACTCTGCTGTTACCCATTAAGCTTCTGCTGACGTTGATGGAGTGCCAGGACATGTACATGGTGCATTCAGTGGAGCTGGTGCCTGGGCAGTGCTGATTTTTGAAGAATGTTGAATTGTAAATGCAAATTCCTACCAAAAGTGCATTTTCATGCTGTATCTTTCATCTTTTACATAACTCTAAGTGTGTGCCCCTCTGAGAAACCAACGGTCTCTTCCAAGCACTGATAGCAGAGAAAATCAAGGCAACAATAAAGGAATTCTTTTGTTGTCTCGAAAAAGACAGTCGGAAGTCTGAAAGAATCACCTCTTCCCCAGGTCTTAAAAATAAATTATTGGCTCAGAAAAATCCATTAAAACAACGCAAATGTTTCCACAAACTTTGTACTACTCTCCATTGGAGTGCCGTAGGTACCCACAAATAAACACCTACCCCTGATGGTTAAACTGGCTTTGGGATTGGCCAAAATGCAGAATTCAGTAAATAACCTTGAGCATAAAAATGAGATTCTACTCCAGAAAACTCTTTAATCTCCCTTGTTTTTATGGATCAGCCAAGGTGTCAGAAGTTTGACACTCCAGACAATGGAGCTCTTGCATTTAGAGCACAGCCTACAAATAATGGCAACTTTGCTTTGAAAGGATCTTTCTAAACTTTGGTTTGACAATTAGCATTTCAAAAGGTTGCAACTATGTAGCTGCCATCCCCTAATACACAGTTTGAATCAAATGTAAAGATTAATAGCACAGCACTAAAAACAGCCATAAAATCTACCTTTCCTTGGAAGTGTTCCTGCCAGCTCTCTAATAGCTGAAAATCTGGAGTTGTGTATCCATGACACATCTGCCACTCCTCAGCATGGGGTGAGAGGAAGGGACATTCCCGACCTCATTGCCTGGAGCTGATTTCCACACCAGGCAAGTGCAATGAGATATAAACCTGCCCTCACCAAGAACTTTCCCATCACAACACGGGTCCTTGGAGGTACAGGTGGTCAAACAGCAGCTCTGTTTTGGAGAGCAACCATTTCCCTCTTCTTCATGTCTCATAGGCACATGCTGAGATAGCCCAAGAGGGAGCTGATCCACAAGGTTTTCAGCAAACCCCATTATTTTTGGCTGCAAGTTGCACCAGGTGAGATTTAGATTAGATATTAGGAAAAATTTCAGCATGGAAAGGGTTGTAAAACATTAGAACAGGCTGCCCAGGGCAATGGTGGAATCACCATCCCTGGAAGTGTTTAAAACACTTGAGGACGTGGTTTAGTGCTGGGTTAACTGTTGGACTGGATGGTCTTAAAGATCTTTTCCAACCTCAATGATTCTATGATTCTGTGATTCTATTTCTGCGATGTTGGGCCCCAAATTTGAGGGGCAACATCTGTTTTGGTGACATAGAAAACAGAGCTGAGCCAGCACCATGGATTTTATCAACAACTCTGATGTTCTCGAGGGAATACTTTAGAGGCAATCAGAGCAATGGAATTCTCCATGGGCAGAGGAGAACAGGAGCCTAATGAGGCAAATAAGATGCACTCAGTCGTCCTGCCACACTGGCCAGGGATTCAAGGGATTATCTTCAAGGCTGTTCACAAACTAATCAATAAAATATGCATTTAGAAGACAGAAGTGACACCACATCGAGAATAAAGACCCTCTTGTTTATGCTGGGAGGGCACAGAGTGACAAGAAGGTGTTTGTGTATGTGCTCCGTGTGCTGGGCAGGTGGCAAAAGACCCACTCCCACGGGAACACCGAGGAGATGGTGGGGCAGAGATCCCCCACACTGCCAGGAATGGGATCATCGAATCCCAGAATGGTTTGGGTTGGAAGGGACTTTAAATCTCATCTCATTCCACCCCTGCCATGGGCGGGGACACCTTCCACTATCCCAGGTTGCTCCAACATGGCCTTGGACACTTCCAGGGATGGGGCAGCCACAGCTTCTCTGGGCACCCAGTGCCAGGGCCTCCCCACCCTGTCCTGTCGCTACACGTTCCTGTAAATCCTCCTGAGCCTACTCTCTCTCAGTTTGAAACCATTCCCCCTTGTCCTGTCGCTACACGTTCCTGTAAATCCTCTTGCTGCTCTTCAGGATTTCCTAATGCTGGGCAGAAATGTTCTGATTAGGGGCTTTTTTCCTCTCCTTTAAATGACTGCAAACAACGGGGGGTTTCTTTACAGCTCGTTCTTTAATAACTTGGGTTAGTCATAACGAAATCTGTTCTTCGGGTAGAATTAATATGAGATAGTAATGGTGATTAGGTAATTAGCAACTACCAAGAGTATTTAACCTTCCTGGTGACAGCGTGTCTGACATCACCTGAGCTCGTGCAGACTCTGTGAAAAGAATTAACAATTTTAAATTACCCCATTTAAGTTATTAATTATGAAATAGAGATTGGCCCAGAAATAACGGCAGTGGTGCCCGATATCCTGGTGGCTTTTTCCACCTCTGCGTATCTTAAATCTATGTATTTCTTGTCTTCCATTTCAGTGGAAAGTTGAAATTGGATTATAAGTGTTGAAGGACATCTGCTGTGGTTACATCTTTGGAGGTGTTCAAGGGCAGGACTTGGAGCAACCTGGGCTAGTGGAAGGTGTCCCTGCTCATGGCAGGGGGTGGAATGAGATGACCTTTGAGGTCTCTTCCAGTCCAAATTGTTCTGAGATTCCATGCTATACTCACACTGTTATCCCTGCTCCCATGAATGATCAGGAAGGACATTTTCCTTTTCCTCCCCTTTCACCTGAAATTCCAGTTCCTACAAAAATCTTGGAGTGGCCAAGAGCTTTGATCATTTTCTTTCTTAGCACCAACATTTTTCTTTGGAACAGTATTCATTTTCCTCAGCAATGTTTTTTGCCTCTTCACACATGTCACTGCAAGAGGTTATTGAGCTGCAGCGATCCCTGGATCGATTTCTATGCACTGTTGATGTTCCAGCTCTCAGAGCATCCACCTCACTGGGGCACAGGGAGTGACAGAGTCATCCTCCTTCTCCAGAGCAGCACAACACAACAGATCTCCCCCCTTAGCACTGCAGATGCGCTTTTTTTAAGAGAGTTTTAAAAAAAAAGTGACTCTTACTGAGAGATTTCAGAAGCAACTTGTCAGAGATATTTATGTACAGATATGAAATTCTGTTCCAAAGGAAGTTTGCAAACATTTGCTCCCATAATGCGTGTTTACAGCTTTGGAGTTTGCTTTCATAAATTTTCTATTTAGTCATTTCATGGCTTGTAAACGTGCCTGTGCGAGTGCATAAATCTGGTTGTGGGCACCCATCCGTCCCTCTGGATTTCTGACTGTCCCATCCAGGCTGACCCTCTCCCTTTAATCCTCATTCATAGCTCCTCTCCGAGTTGCTCACATTCCTCTTTATTAGCAGCCAGTAACGTATTAATGAATTCCACAGTAGGAAGTGTGATCCTAACTATTACCTTGGACACTCATTTAGTTGAATTTGATAGTGACAACACATTGACATTGGTAAGGTTAATGACCCAATACTTTATTTCATTGAACGAGTTGAACAACACTTAGTACATTGTTCCACGGTGTCCTCGAGAGCTGTCGGTGCTCTTCCTTTAATGGCACCGTGGCATCTTTGCCCTTTAAGTAATTGGCACCATGAAAATATTCTCTAGGTGCTGTCACAATTGATTAGTGTGGCACTGAATTACAAAAAAATTACTTTTATTTTCCTTTCTTGATCCTTTTACATGAATGAAGGCAAAATTTCATCTCTAGAGAGGTGCTCTTAAAGTAGTGCAGAGAGAAAATCCTGGTTGCTGCCTTGATGGATCTGGAGCCAACCCAAAGCTCTGCCCCTCATCTCATCCTGCCCTGCTGACCCACAGGTCTCACAGGAACTGGTCTCATCTCTGCTTGTTTTTTGATGGTCAAGATAATTAAGACAACATTTCTCAGTGCTGCCTGGTCTGGAGAGTGGCATCCCTGCCCCTGGCAGGAGGTTGGAACACGACGAGCTTTTATATCCCTTCCCAGCCAAACCATGATTCTGTGCTTTTCCCATGTCCTGCCATGGCTCAGGGATGTTTGTGGCTTTGCATCTGGAGAACAGGGTTAGTGGGTGCTGTTGGCAGAAGGCTGGTCCTGTCAGCGAGCCCTGGAGCACATCAGCATCCCCATAGGATCCTCTCTGGATTGTCCTTCACAGGACATGACTGATGGTGCTGAGATTTTTCGAGGGAGGAGGAAGCAAACATGGCAGTTAAATGGAGTGGATGACAGATGACAGCGTGGTTGACTCCTGTTTGCTCCCACTGCTACACATGGTGACGTGATCCCTTTGCATTTCATTTGCTGGGAATCTTCATGGCTTAAAAGCAGCAAATTTTCTATCTTCCAAAAAGACTGGAAGATGAAAAATGTGTAGGATGAATTCTCTGTTCAGTGCAAGAAACAATAGCACAGCTCTGAAATTACAACATCTCTCTCTCTTTCGAGAGCGGTGGCAGTTGGTGGCAGTGACCCAGAAGACAACCAGTGTTTTCACCATGGGACTTGAAGGTGTGAAGTAAAACATAATTTCTGTGTTTGTATCAACAGCAAAAAAAATTCCTGACTTTGGATTCATGTTGTCCTTCTCTCACCTTCCCCCTCTCTTTTAAATTACCCTTGATTGTACAACATCTGCTCCCTTCATGTTGCATATGGCTCTCTCCTTAAATCTGCATTTCTGTCGAGGGGCTGCATACAAATATCCAGCTGAAAGTTTTCTTTCAAAGGTCTGATCAACCAACTTACTCTGGAAAAGAAAAATTAGTATTGACATGACTGTAAAAGCTGACAGTGGAGGGGGAGGGGGGATGGAGAGGAATGGTAATGACAAGTGTCAGGCAGGGACACTGACAAGGACCAAAGATGAAGCAATCGAAGGATCAAACCCCACATCTTCAGACAGGAGGTTGTGTTTCATTCTTGCATTCAAAAAATAAACCCCCTCACAGATGTGAAATTCTGAAACATGAGAGGAATGTCATTTTTTTTAGGTATGTGAGAAAAATTCCTACAATTGACATGCTCAGAATGTCTCCTCACCAGATATTTGCTACCCAAAATACTCACCAAAGATTTTCAACAAAGCTCTGAGTTGTTAGTGTGGGATGGCAAGATAAAGGAGGATCTGCCTGCAAGATCTATTCAGTAAAATGTTATCTCTCTTTTGATTTGGAACCTTAAAAAATAACCATATAAACGTACAGAGCTGTTCTCTGATCATTGAAATCTGCTTATAATATGCTATGGAGCTTTTCCTGCTGTCGCTGTGGGACACATTAGCTGGCTTTTAGTTTTATGGTAGAGGAAATAGATTCATATGTATATGGTAGATGAAGGGATGAAGGACAAATTTCAAGGGTTAAACCACAGAATTTTGGATTCCTTAGTGACTCACCATGTGCCTGTAGGCTGGTGACGAACTTCTCAGTGCCTTGACCTCTGAAGTGAACCAGGTGTTTTGTTGTCTCCCATGGAAATCCTTATTTTTACCCAGTCAGGGGAGCACCTGGATGAGCAATGTCACCTCTTCTCTCCACTGTCTGAGATGGGAATTGCCCAAAGCGATGTCCTGGGTCCCCTGGGAAGAATATAAGGAGTACTTAGAGGTCAGACTTGGTCAAGGGAATACCTCTGCCTAGAGCCCATGATGCCACAACCAAGGATGCTCATGTCCACATAGGCGGCTCCAACACCAGCTCTGAGATGATGACATCCAGTGTCATGTGCTGAGGCAGAAGCATCTCTCCAGCACTGCAAGGGAAAGGCCTCGTTTGATGAACACATTTATTCTTTATTTTTTTTTGCGCTAGCCTTCCTCCCGTCTGCCTTCCCTCCCTCCAGCCCACCCTCTGGCTCTTTTACCTCCATTCCCCAGCTGAGCCTTTCTGGAATATACTCTGTATTTGTCTCCTGCTTCCCTGAACACCCATTATTATGTAGAATAATAATGCAGGAGCTCTGCTCGGCACCTCTGCTCAGTGGCTCCAAGTGGGCTGAATTGTAGCCAGCGGCGGGGGGTGATAAATGTAGCGTGAGATGCCTTTTCCACAGCAAACTGCAAATTGCCTCAGCAGCACGACCCACAAAAGGTTCCTGCGGAGCAAATTTATCTCCCATTGTCGACCCAAGGAGGAAAAAGGAGAGGACCAGGCATCCTATTTTTAAAAAGTCACATTTGATCTTGTTCCGGCTCAGAGTCCGGAGTATTTTAAAGGACTTTTTCATGGAAAACGCAGACCTGAGAATGCAGCATGGATAAAGGGATTTATTTTTAACTGCAGCCAGGGTTCATGACCATGTGAGCATTTCAATTTTAAGGCACTCAGTCTGAATAATATATTCCACCAAAGCAAATGTTATGTCATCTAATAATTCCTGGGTGGGAGGAGAGTGGTGGCTGGAGAAAGGGAGAATGAATGTGCAAGAGGAATCGCCCTCTGAGGAACACCCAGCTTTTCTGAGAAGGAGGAGGGGAGGAGAGATTCGAAGGTTTATTTGCCCACATAGGAGTTCACACCTCCCATATGGCTCGGTCCTCAGAGAGCAGCATGATGGACATTCCCAAGCAGGGCAAGGTGATGGATATATAGTTGGAAACCTCGGGTGATGGATGATGGAGAAAGGGAGAGGGGGACATTTGGTGATTGACTGAGAGCAGCACAACCTCAGCGGCCACAATTAATGGCACAAGGCGCCTCTGATGTATGAGAACGTTAAATATCTTTGCATTTGACACTTGCTTGTCATGTTTCTACTCTTCTTTCCTCTAAATGTCAGTTAATGAATTAAATGTGGGTGTTTGGCATTAGTTTGGCAGGAGGAGGAGCCCTCGCTGCCATCTTGAGCATCTGTCACAGCAGAGCCGGACTCTGGGTATGGCCTGGACGATGCTGGGCTCGTCTGAGCTGGGTGATGGGATTTATGAGTGAGTTCCCAGGAATAAATGTGCTTGGCTGCCTTTAATTCTATCCTTCATTAGCATCCCAGAGTTATCATTGGCATTATAGTAGTTGTTAGTATCCACCTCTGAGCTGGAAGGTCTGCGGGCAGAGCAGCTCAGGAGCATCACAACTGAGAGACAAGGTGGGAGGGGAAACCAGTTACTGGGAGAATCCCCTGGGAACAGCTGGGGGGGTGAAAGGAAAAGGCAACACTTGGATCCCAGAAGCCACAAGCAGCTCTGGGCCTTCCTTATGTGGTAAATCCCATGAAAATGCATTTTGCTTGTGTTCGCTTGCCTTCAAATCGGGTTAACAGTTTCAAATCTGGTGCGTGCTGGCTGTGTATTCTTCCCAAGCATATTAGGAACTGCAAAGGAATTGTTCTGGATTTAGAAGTGTGTAAATGGAAGCAGATTAGCTCTCCTTGCCTCAGTGTCCTTATTTGTGATCCGACGTTAAGTAAATGTATAATGCCAGTGTGAAGGCAGGCTTAATTTATTAGTGTCATGCTTAATTAACATTCGGAGATCCTTCCTCAGAAAGAGGATTATTAGTAACAATAATATTAGTATTCCAGAGCTTTTGATTTTAGCTGAACTCATATCAACAGGTGATTAATACCTATAATTCAAAAGTGATCAGCAGCACCCAAAGGCAGCCAGACCAGCACCAGGATGCTGGAAGCAGATCCTTCTCACCCCAGGAGAAATGTGCTCCATCCTATAAGCACAGAGTTTGCAAGGAAAAACATGAACCAACTTGCACTATACATTCACTTTCCCAGAGCTTACTTGCAAACAGAACAACCAATTTGCAATTCCAAGTTGAATTTGAGGGTTTAGAACCTATTTTTCTGTGTTAACACAATGAAAAATAAATATAAAATTGTCAGGTATTTTTCAAGTGGCCTTTATACTTAAGATTTATTTATATACTATTTATTTGCCAAGGACAGAAATGAAAAAGTCTTCACTTCTCTTATTCATCTAAGATATCTTCATATCTTTTCCCGTGAAAATAATTCATGTCACTGAGAAAAAAAAGTCTTCTATGAATCACTGATGAGTCTTTGATGCTTAATGTGCTGTCCAGCACATGAGTCTCTTGGAAGGTAGTTTAACAAGAAGATCAGATTTTCTTCCTACCATCATTAAAGTTTCCCCTTCAAAATTTCACTTAACAAGCAAATGAATGTTCCCCTAGCATAATTATAATTTCTTTTTTTAAAATTTCCTTCAGAAAAAAGCCAGCTTCATCCATCCTGGGCTTTCACACCGGGAGGAACCCAGCCTGCCGAGCCATGCTGGGAATCATTTCCAGTATGGGCTGTAGTGTGGTTTAAAACAGGATTCTCGGGGAGAGAACATTCCCTGGGCTCAGGAAATGTAGGCCTCAAGACAGAAAACCCCTCATGTCTCCCTTGGTTGCTTTCTGAATGATTTTGTGTAGAAAACTCAACATTCCTGTGCATTTGTTCAGAATTCCAGTGGGTGCTTGTCTGGGGAGGCTTTGAGCAGATGGGTGTTCTGGCATGATTGATCTTTGCTCCAAACTCCGTTCTCTCCTCAGCAACACTCTGCAAGCACCAAAAGGCCCTTCAATATTAACATACTTTATTGTCTGTCAGGAAATGCTTTTGTGTGTTTAAAGTTCTCCCGTGTTTCCCCTCCAAGAGCAGAGGTGACACCCTGGGCTGCAGACTGGATCGCCTCGATTGTTTTCTCCCTGCCACTCGTTTCCCATTTCCTTGTTCCCTCTCACCTTCCCACATTCCTGGCTTGGCTTAAGCCCTGTTTTCTGTCTGGGGCTTCCAAATCCTTTTCCTTTGGAATAAACAACCTATATCTGATGTCTGAACTGGTAGAACGTGAATAATTAGAGTGGAGTGTGAGTAATTTTTGAGTCAAGGCCTTGGTGTGTCACGGGTTGTGAAATTTAATCTGCCAGCAGCTCCTGGCCTCGGATCAATTGCATACAGTAAAATGAGGGAAAGTGTCCCATATTTCTGTGCAGTTATGGGAAGTGCCATCCTTGTGTCTGGACATCACATTTTATCCCTGTGCTGGGCTGCAGTGCTGGGGGACTTGGCCAGGAGTGTTGGGCATTGCTTCTGTAAGGAATTATCTTCATGAAAATCACCCAAAGGGCTTCCCCTTCCCTCTGCCCATCTGAGCTGCTCCAGAGTTGGGTCTGTGGGTCTGTGGGATGGACAAAAGAGGTTGCAGACGGGTAGATCCCTGGCTCCCACATGCTGAGGAATCCCAAAAGAGTTTGGTTTGCAAGGGACCTGAAAATTCACCTCATTCCACCCCCTGCCATGGGCACGGACACCTTCCACCATCCCAGGTTGCTCCAAGCCTCGTCCAACCCGGCCTGGAACACTTTAAGGTCCCTTCCAACCCAAACCATTCCATGATTCCATGAAGAGGACAAATCTGACTCTTGCTCTGTGCCTGCAGAGTTATTAAACAAACATCCTGCAATACAAATAATAATAAAATACACAATGCAAATCACAGTGCCCGAGAGAGAATGAATAATTAGGCATATAATAGACTATATAAACAGAAGCTGCCTTAAGAGCTGATAAAAATATGGAGGGAACAAGCTACTGTTACAGTTCTCCTCCCCCTCCAAATTTGTCTGGGGATGCTTAAACCCTCCCCTTGAGGAGAAAAAAAGCCCTTCTCGTTTCTGCTCTATTTGTATGCTCTAGTAGCAGTTTTGAGAAATTAAAAATAATTGATACATTCGAGAAAGCACAAGTAGTAACTATTTCATATTTTTAAAAGGTTTGCAAAATATCCAGGAAAACTTGCTGTGCATGCAGAAAACCAGAGCTCAAATCTGCTCAGAGTGATGCAAAGAAGCCCTTTTTTTTATGGGAATAACTGTGGCTGTGTGTAACAAACCCACAGATGGAAGGTTCTGGTGTAACTGTGGAGAACCTGAGCGATGGGGCTGGGGAAGGGTTTTCCTTTCAGGCAGCAGAGGTGCTTGGGAGAGCTCCTGGCTGTCACCCATCCTGCTAAATCCTGCATCCCATCCAGCCTCAGTGCTGGCCTGAGACACCCTCATTCTGTCATGAAAAAATGCCTTAATTACAAGTAATTTGGAAAAAAGTCTTGATAGCTGTGAGTGCGTTAAATGGAACAGATTAAACCTGAGACCAGCTATTTCGGGGGGGGATCCTCTGGCAGCAGTTTTGCACAAGGTTTTTGATGAATATCTCCCACATCAGTGCCCTCAGCTGGGTCCAGGATCCACATCAGGAGTAATCACATGAGTGAACCTCCAAAGAAGGCTGCTTTATTAGGTAAAAGGGAATGAAGCACAGAAAATAGTATTAAAGATGAACAAATGCCTCTATTATTTCACAAAATTAAATGCACTTTCCCAAGTAGAGAAGGCAAAAGTCAGTCATTATCTGTCTGTAATACATGGCAGCAGATAATAAAGAGGGTTTATGATCTCTGAAAGCAAATTAGAGGATATTTAAACAACACATCTTTCTATGAAGGAGTGATAATTACAAAATCAGGTCAAAATGCAGAACAATCT
Source organism: Pitta sordida (assembly GCA_013390025.1). Classification (NCBI taxonomy): domain Eukaryota; kingdom Metazoa; phylum Chordata; class Aves; order Passeriformes; family Pittidae; genus Pitta; species Pitta sordida. Next base: position 651,370 of record WEKX01000898.1, read on the forward strand.
AACCCTGCCCCAAGCTAATGCTACTTGAATAAGCTGAAATCTCCTATATTCTCTCTCCGAAGAAAGATTCATTGGGAATGCAGCTGTTCTCATTATTGTTTATCATCTGGACTCATAAACCCTTGTTAGTGTGTGTTGATACTTGTCAAATCCAAAGCCATCCCTGTTTTATGCCTTGCTGATCCAGACACAAAGTACAGCCTCTCCTCCCTGCCACCCCTCAGCAGTTGGGACTGTGGAACTGCTCTTTCTCTGTCTTGTGCAGCTACACCAGTATATACCAGTTTACATCCAGTCCTGCATTTTGGAAGCCAGAGGTTCATCCAAATCAGGAGGTGAAGTCTCATGGTCTTCATGAACTCTGGATCCAGCCCTTTTTCCTTCCTTGCATTTTCAATAACACATTTTCTTTGACACACATATTGGGCTGGGCTTAGAAAGAGTGTTTCTATAAGTCTGATACAACTCATGGCTCCAGGGCTGAGCATCCTGGGCAGCTTTGAAAAGCCCTGGAGTTACTGGTGCTGCTGGGGATGTGCTCCAGCCTGGCCCCAAATCTGCTCCCACCCATCACTGGGATTTTTGACCCAATCCTGGAGAGAATGTCAACACAGAGCACATCCAAGGGATGGATCTTGTGCTCTCCAGTGACAGATATTACATGGTTTTGACAGGCAGAGGGAATTAAATTCTAAATCCTTTGGTTATCTTTTGCAAAGTTACCTGCAGTCCATCTTGGGGTGATTTTTAATGACTTTTCTGGGACAGGGACAGCTGCCAGCAGAGCAGGGGGACCGTGTGATGACAGTCACATCAAACCTTGAAGGAAACACTTGGAGTGATCACTCCTTGTTAGTAGTAACCACAACATCAGCCTCAAACAAGTGTTTCAGATTCAGGACACCTCTTTGTTATCTCCCTGACATATGAACTCTGAATTATCAAGCATTCAGCAAAATACTCTTGGTTTCCCGCTGGTTTAGCCCAGAACAGAATTTTGCTGATAAAAACAAAGGAAGAGCTGTTTCCCTAGACCTTCCTCTTGTCTAATCCTCTGTGACCCAGGGTATGGAAATTGAACTGATTAAAGCACTAGAAAACATACTGTGGGAATCCTGTCGGCACTTACCCTGAGGGAAGACTGGAACGGCCTAAAAGGTCTTTTCCCTGCTCTAATTTCAGGGATTTTTATGATTCACTTTGCTGCGGGAATAAAAAAGGAAAAGGCAAAGCACCTGGACAAATTGTTTCTGGCCCTGGATACTAATGGCAAGGAAAATGTCAAAGGAGATGAAACGAGGTCGTTGTTGCTGCAGGAGGGCAGCTCAGAGATCAGAGTGTGGCTGCCAGCACTGTCCAACCTCCCTGAGATAGGAGAGACCAGGAAAACTCCCTGTCCTGCTCCTCAGGGAGATCCTGGGTTGTTTTCCCTTCAAGCTAAAAAATGGGAAAATCATCTTTGTTGTATCCCTTCCCAGAGATTTCCCTCGGACATCTCGCAAAGGCATCACCAAAAAACGCCTGGTCTGAGGTACGAGTGGAGTCCTTGCTGCCCCAGGGACAGCCTGGGCTGTGAGTGCCGTGAAAAAAAATGCTTCAGCAGCAAATGGAAATCTGCAATTTATTGAATTTAATGAAATTAAATGCCCTCCTAGTCATGGTAAAGATATTCATGCAGCAGCATCCTTGGAGGATCTACAGAGCAGTCTCTAAACAAGCAACATTTCTGCCTCAGCTTTGCTCCCAGGCATCTCAGGATGTGTCTGCAGACATTAAATTCCAGCACGCTGCTGTCTGACAGTTTGGGACTGGAAGCAGGTCCAGAGCACACTCGGAAGCAGATCGGATGGGTGATAACTCTGTAATTTATGGAAACCTTCGCCCGCGATACAGCAAAAATAATTGCAGCAGGAAGCGTAAAAATAATGAGAGATGTTTGTGCTGCATATTGTTTTCTCTTACTTTTATGGCACCTGACACCCTGTGTGTGTGCTGGACAGCACAACATTATTGAGAGCGTCATTCCTTATACACTGGGGGGAGAAATTCCAATTGGAGTTGAGCTCAGCTTGGAATTGGGAAGTGTAATCCTCTTGGATGTGCCCCAGCAGCACAGCACACTGACGGGGCAATTCCCAGGGACAGGGAGTTAACTCAAGGTGCTGAAAAGAAACTGGACTTCACAGGGCTTGAGATTGGGAATTTTCCCTAGGAAAGGCCTGGCAATGCACTGGGAGTCACACCTGGGCACTCACAGTCATTCAGAATCACAGAATTAGTAAGGTTGGAAAAGACCATAGAGATCATCGAGCCCAACCTATCACCTGTTATCACCTCTTGTCATCCTGCTACCAACACACCATCTTGCAGAATCACCCCAAAACACCCTCAAGAGATGTGTGAGTGTGAATTTGGGCTGCACCTGCCCCAGGCTGTAACAGCACCAAGCAAATACCTGCTGTCAGCAACACAGAAAATCGTTCTTTCTTTAGGACAAAGGGTTTTTCCTCCACAGATTTTCCTGCTGTCCTTTTATCAGCTCTAGCCAGATTGAAGAATCCAGCAAGAAACTCTATCTGCCTAGAAAATTCCTAAGTACCTTGGTAGTTTTTAATTGAACTGCTTCCTTTCTAGGTAACAGCCATGGCAGGTACCATTTTCTCCATTAAACAGTGTCATTTATTGTGATTAATTTTGGAGGTCTTATCAAGTGCATGCACACTGGTTACTTATTTTTGAAGCCTCTTCCCCTAAATGTGTCTTTTAATGGATTTCCAGGGGAGGGAGGAAGGGGAAGACAGTGACCACTTGAGATTCCTCAGTTTCCCTTATTCCAGCTCCACAAATTAGTGTTTCCACTAGAGGTGATGCCCCAGAGTCTGCAGCCATGTACTGTATTGAAATAATAAAGTAACAGCACCTTGTGTTTTGGAGGGATCAAGGAATTCCTGGATTTATTTGGGTGTGTGAGTAGGAATTAACTAAAACCTCACCTTGGGAAGCACAACGGTCCCTTGAGATGGAACTGCCTCAATCAGACACGGGGGGGTTCACACATGGTTCTCTCAGGAGGGTGAGGGAGGCTCCACTCTGAGGGTTTGGGGAACCAAAATATCAGTCCAGCAGTTTTCAGGCAGGAGCAGAGGAGAGGGAAGGGCCACACAGCAGCCCCTGGCACAACTTGGTCCTCAACAACCCATCCACAAGATGAAAAGAAGCATCCAGAGTCACAATCTTTGCTACAACCTCGTATTTCCTTCGGTGTCTCTCCAGTTAATTAGTTATCCTCTTCTTCCAGTTAATTAGCTCAAAGAAAAACAGCCCTTTGTACTCAGCCTTATAAATTACAGTCTTTTCCTGTCTTATATGTTATAAGTGATGACACTTTCTACATTTTCTTAGCAAGGTCACATTTACAATTCTTAAAGGTTTGGAAGGAATCTCAGCCAGGCTGTGGAGCCTGGGCATGGGGAAAGGCCTTTCAAAGTTACCATGATTCCTTTTAAAAAATTATCAGAGGAACCGGGAGGAAAAATCACCAGGATCAAAGAAAATGAACTCTATTAAGTAAGACTAAGTAATGCAAAAAAATTACTGAAAAAAACCCCGTGAAAGTGGCAAAAAAGAACTTCAGATGTTCATGAGATACCATCTAAAAAAACTGGTGAGTGTTCAGTGAGGAGGTTGGAGGGTGCAGTCAGGTTTAACTTCATAAGGAGGCTGGAAAGGCTCAGGCTCACCTATTAAAATAAAAGGGGTTGCTGGATTTTACCCCTATGCTGGGCCAATGCAACCCAAAGCTGGATCAGATGCACCAAATCTCCTGGCAGTCTTCAAGCCCAGGATGGATGGGGCTTGGAACAGCCCAGTTTTGTGGAAGGTGTCCCTGCCCATGGCACAGGGTGGAACAAGATGAGCTTTAAGGTCCCTTCCAACCCAACCCAGTCTGTGATTCTGGGATTTCATGGGGAGATCAATTCCACTGAGGGCTGGAGTTTTTCTTCCAGATTTAGACCAGGATAAGGCAGAGTAAAACTGCCCCTGTGAGTGTGTTACTGCCTGACTCCTCATCCAGCAGCCTCTGCTTCCCACTCCCCTGGAAGACCCCAATCCCAGCCAGACCTGGGATGTGTTGGATGCAATCCATCTCTGCTCTGCACTGTTTATACCCAGATCTCTCTACTACAAACACCCCCGACCCCAAACAGACCCCAAATGTACACACAGAACACCCAGCACTAACAACGTGTCATGGAGGCAGGGAAAAGATAAACATGGACACAGCTTTTTTGGCAAACTTGACATCAGAGTTCATGGGTTTTATTTTTCCATCACTCCAGCTAGAATTGATGTGAAGTGAGAGGGCTCCTGTGCATATTTTATTGTTACAGAAAACAGTTCCTCGGCTTGAACCTTTCAGTATTTGAAGGGGCTTAAAAAAGAGGCAGAGTAACTTTTTAAATGGACAGATAGTGATAGGACAAGAGGAAACGGTTTTCAACTAAAAGAGGAGAGATTTAGATAAGATATTAGGAAGAAATTCTTTGCGATGTGGGTGGTGAGGCCCTGGCACAGGTTTCCCACAGAATCCGTGGATTCCCCATCCCTGGAAGTGCTCAAGGACAGGCTGGGTGGGGGTTTGAGCAACCTCATCTTGTGGGTGGCATCCCTGCCCATGGAAATGGTGTGGAACAAGATGATTTGTAAGGTCCTTTCCAACCCAAACCATTCTGGGAATCTCTGAGTTCTCATTTTTTTGGAACTTTCAAGCTCATTTTGTGGACTGGGCACTGATTTCCTCCAGGGCATTCAGGGTGAATTCCTTAATACACCACATCCCTCTCCAAGGTTATCATGTATATCAAAATATGAAGTTTGGGTTTGTGTTTTCAGTCCTCAGACCCAAACCACACCACGTCAAACAGCTCCGGGGGGTGGATTGAGAGCAGAGCCATAGATCACAGATCTCTGGCACTTCACCTTGCACTGGTGTTAAGTGAAAACAGGAAGATTCTGCCCAAGAGGGGCATGGCAGAGTTATGATGTGTCTTCTTGATTGATCTGCACAACAAAGCTGAAGGAATATAAAAGGAGAATTTAGATAATACGAAGGGAGGCATTTTCAATGCGGACTTAGGGTCACAGGAAATTTTATAATGATAACTTCAACTCATCCACTTCACTCAGGTTTTGGATAATAAATGACACATCAGTCAGAAAGCTCAGTGGCAAGCAGGACAATATTTTGAAAGCTGTGTCCTTGGAATATTGTCCCCGTCAAAGGAGTGGACAACCAAATCATTGTGACGTACTTTTTATCTCTCTCTCTCTCTAAACTCTCTGCTGCATCCCCAGCTATTAAGAGGAGAAAACAGCCCTGCCAGACTCAGGAAAAGTTAAAGTCTGCCATGAAAAATTCACAGAACAGCTGATCTCACCTTGATGTCCTGTGTGGGTACAGAGACATAAATCCCAGCGCTCGTGGCTGGTGCTGAGCTGAGGCACCAACAGTGAGAGATTAGATCTGAGAGAGAGAGGAGGAAAAAAGACTCAGAAGCAATCAAGATCTTAATCCCAGCTGCAAAAAAACTGAAAGAGGTTTCAAAACAACCACATGGCTGCAAAGAGTTGGAGTAGGGGCCACGTGGCTGGTTTTCCTTGGAGTGGGAGCATCCCCCAACTGCAGAGCCCAGAGTGAAGGGGGGGATGAGGGCTCCATGTCCAAGCAGACCTTGGATGCTCTTCCAGTTCTTCCCAGCTTTCAGCACTCAGCTCAAAATAAAGTTTTAGTGTTTAGAAAGAAAACGTTTCAACCCCCCTGATTTTCCTGGAAGTGCGTCCGAAACTTTTGTGACAACATTTTCCTCGCCCGCCTTGGACCAAGAACCAGGTTGGGCCCTGATCCCTGGCAGGGATTTCGTAATTACCTGGCAGCAATTCCACGGGTGACTTTTAGGTTGCAGCCTGTCCCTTAATTATCTTGCAGGTTCAGCCCCAGCTGTGTCTTTCACCTGCAGCTCTTCTCCCCAGGACACACCATCCGCTGAGGATTTTGGGGTGCTGCTCCCAGCAAGGATGTGAGGGGCTGTCCCTGGGCTTTGGTGTGTTGTGGGGGGGAAACAGACTTTGTGCAAGTCCTGTTGCCATTTAACACCGAAATTCTGGAACCAGTTAAAAATTTCACCCTGGGATTTTTGGATATGAGCCTGAACTCCAAAATCCACATGGTTCCATCGTGCCTAATTACAGCCTGTCTAAAATGCTAATGGGTCCCAGCAATGCAATATTCATAGCAGAGGGTTCTTACACTGCACATGATTTGCAGTTAATCTGCAAATGTCCAGGTTACGGGACAAAAAGGTTCAATAAGAGGAAAACAGCCGCTGTTGGGTTGAATTTTCCTGGATTATTGATTGAGTTTTTAAGTTTAATACAAGGAGATGGTTACATAGCACAAAGTGTATTTTAAGCATCTATTTATTAAAGCTGAATTGTGCTAGAAGTTCTGTTCCAAAGTACACCTGACAGCTAAATGAATAGCAAATTATTTCACAGCGATCTGTGCCATTTTCTGTTGTTTCTGTGCAGCCAACTCCTGCACCTACAGCAGGTTAAAAGAATTCTCAACCTTCTGTTTAATACAATAAACTTTGTCAGATGTTGTTATTATTTTATCTGAATGCCATAGCTGAGGGTAATATATGCAGAAAAACCTCATTGAGTCCTTGAGCAGCCGAAGTCAGGTGGAAACAGGGTTGCAGAAAGCAAAGTGGCTTTTATTTAATCTGACTCAATCAGTACATAATGATAGGCATTAAAAATGCTGGTGAATCCAAGGAAACAACTTTATTCACATTCATCAAGGGCCCTGGTGGTTTTCTGTGCAGGGTGGGGATGGCAGGATGCTCTGTGTGTTATCCATGAAAGAACAGACCCCACTGCCGTGGCATTAACAGCCTCAGCATCCCACAGAGGAGGCAGCACCCAAAGCTTTGCCAGGGAAGAGTTAATAAATCATAGAATCACAGAATGGTTTGGTGTGTATATGGATATATCACAGAATATTCTGAGTAGGAAGGGACCCACAAGGATCATCAAATCCAACTCTGGTTGGTTGGAAGGACCTTACAGATCATCGAGTTGCAGCCCCCAATAAAAGAGGGTTAATTGGAGAGTCCCAGGAGGGCTGAGCCCAGCTGTGAACACTTACAATTCCCTCCAGGTGATCCTGCAGGGCTGGCAATGACCAGCCTTTAAAGGTCAGATGTGGTGGGTGTTGAAGCTCTGCTCAGAGGGTCTGAGTAAGTCTCTTAGTGAAGTCATGTTTTATTTTGGAAGGAGAAATGGAGCTTTGTTGGAAACTCATTCAAGAGCAGCTTGTAGCAGCACATTTGCTTCAGCCACAAAAAAAGGTATGAGAAATAATAGTACAGAAAAAACCAAGGATTTATGGTGTGAGTCATGGCATGAGCACAGGAGTTCATTGCACGAGATAAAAAAGGGCAAGAAATCATTGCTGTGTGTAGCTCAGAGTCGATTAAATTAATTGTTTGGTCTCTGGGATGACTTGGGAGGTGACTTACCCAAGTGAAGGGCTCTGGCTGCTGCTGGATTCAGGAGGTAAATGGGAGTGAGGTGGAAAACTGTGTGTCTTGGTAACTTGACTTATTGTGCTGGTCTGCTAAACTGTTACACCCACAAATGCTTGTGTTTCCTTATTTCTGGCGTTTGGTGGAGTTTTTTTTCCTTGGGTTCCTGAGCTTGACTTACCCTGTTCCCTGGGAAATGCTCCTGGGGCAGTTCTGTGCCTTGTTTGATGTGGAAGGTGTTGAGCTGAGCAGGGAAAGAACTGGGACCTTCCTGCCCAGTGGGAGGGAGAGCTGGTTGTAAAGTTTGACCTGATTTATTTAATTTTCTGGGAATAATAGTAATTCTTCTCTGCATTGACAGCCTGCATGTCAAAGTTTCAGCTCGATTTGAAATGGTTGAAAGATGAATTCCAGGGGAAAAAATAATGTTGTCTGTATGTGCTGACAGTCTCTAACCAAGGTGTTGCTCTCCACCTTATAATGCACAGCAGAGAAGAAATTACAGGCTGCAAAAAGAGTTGTGTTTCATGTGATTATGACTTGTTTGTGTTACTGTCCATTAGAAGGTAAAAAGGAGGACAGGCATTGTGAGGTTTCTGTTAGTTTTTTTTTAGTCTTCAACAGGAGTATTTCCATCTGGAGTAATTGAGATACTTGGGAAGATTATAGTTTTAATGATGCTGCTGCCACTCGGGGAGGGGGAAGCTCAGCATTAGGAGATTTTTAGAGCTATAATATCACAGTAGTGCTGCTTGGAAAATCATGTGTGGGATTTAATGTGTTCCCTGCATCAATAGCATTAAAAAAAAATTCATTGTGTCTCTAATTTTCCTTGTCATAAGACCTTTGAAAATCAGATGCACTGATTCACTTGCTCTTCACTCTCTGTCCTGGCGTCATTTATCATCTAAGGGGCAAAATGTCCTGTGTAAATCACAGCTGAATGTCTGAAGAAACTCACCAAAAATTATGAGGCCCATCAGGCTCCTTTTCATGTAAAGTGTCCAAGAGAACTCTTTCTGATAATACGCTGGGTATCTTTTATTAAAGATCTAATTTCAGGAGCTTTAGGTGGGATTGGATTCTGAAAGTCTCGGGTGGTGAGTTTATAAGAATAAGAACAATTGATGGAAATGGGATGCTGAGATGACTTTTTGTGGCTGCTAATCTGGGTGTTTGGTGGTCTGAGGACAGACCAGGCTGCATCTGGCAGGAGCTTTTTCACCTTTGCAGTAGTGTGGTGGGATCTGGATTTAAAGCAGAAGCCCCTAAAGGGCACCAGGCTCAGTTTATTTTTTAGAATGCAAAGTTGTGGTGTTGTATTTGGATTTTTTTTTTCTTTAAAAAGGTAACTAAGATGAGCAGAGTCCATATTTCACTGTCTGTTGATGCAGTGTAAATCAGGAAACTGTCCTGCCCCATCAAAGGCTCAGTGCTCTGCTCTACAGCTGCCCATTAAGCTTCACAAATGGCTAAATAAGGAAATGAGATGTGTCATTTATTCATAGAGCTCAGAGGGACGGGAGGAATTCCATAAATCCGGGGACACCTTCAACTCCAGGTCTGTCACTGGCACCTGGAGCATCCTGGGGGTGATGGGCACTTCCATCCTTTTGCTCCCAGGCTTCTGCCCCCAAACTAAGGGACATTTCTTCTTCGCTGTCCTGTCCCCAGGGGCTCAAGGGACAGTGGCCTTTCAGCTCTGACCTTCCTGTCCTCTCCCCTGCCCATCACCTTCTCTCCATCTCCCTGTTCTGAGCTCTGTGGATGTGGCTGGTTCCTCATTGTGCCACTTACAGTTTGCAGGGGAGCAAAGCCCAACCAATTTATCCTGTAACTGTTGCCAAAAGAAGCTGGAAATAATCAAGAAGGGGGAATTACTGAGCTCTCCCTGCAATGGGGGGTGTGTGGAAGGGAGGGTTCCTACAAATAATTAAACTCCCAGCTCATCATTATCGAAATGGAGTTGGGGGAATGTTTCAGGCCTTCAGGATGATCTGACCATCCTCCGTGTGGCATTCTGGAAAGCTGAAGGCTTGGAGAGAGCAGCAGCAGCAGCACCAACACACCTCTGTCCCTGAGTAACTGAGCTGGTGGCAGCAGCACCTTGATGGCTCTGCAGCAGTGGGGGCACAAAGGCAAAGGTCTGTTCCTCAAAAAAAAAATGCAAATGAGAAAAGAATCCCTGTGGTTAGTGAAGTTTTTGCAGCAAGTGGCCATATAAATGTCTTTATATTGTTATTTCCGATATTAGTTTGTTGTTCCTTCATGAAAGCTGATTTATTTGAAATGTTATTACTTGAAACACCCTAATCTTTTTGTAATAATTCATATACTGGAGATTACAGTTTTGGAAGGCAGCCCAGCTCTGGCTGGAATCCTATTTATGGATTAAAGGATTTGAACAGCATTGCAAGCTAGATCTCCGAATAGCAGGATAATGTAAACCTGGTTCCATATAAAATGCTTTACCTCTGCAATAGTAACCCCATTAAAGGCAGATTGTTGGAGGACGTTGGAGGAGAGGACTTTCATTACAGAAAAGCAGGATATCTTGCACCCCTGAAGAGCAAGGATTTGCAGAGCTGAGTCTTCCCGTTGTTAAGATGCCCTGAGCTGCATTTTTGTCTCTCTCCTTTCTTCTGGAAGCCACCATGCCAACTAATTATGGGTGGGTTGTAGGTTTGGGAGGACTTTTGGAGGGAGAACCGTTGTTTCTGGTGGAGTTGAGCCACCCCAAAAGGCAGAAAGGTGCCCCAGCACTGAGCTGCTCCTNTGGGAGGTGTAATTTCCATGTGAACAGCAGCACATGTGAGGACCCAGCCCAGGATTCATTAGTGTTATTGGAGGGACAATCCCACCCCAGGAAACTGTGAGCTTTTGGGAGTGTTGTTACTTATTAATTTCCCTTTTAATTTAATAGTGCATAAGGAACCCAGGCACAGGATGAAATTCCATTGTGTTGGTAACTAGAGAATGGGCAATGGCATAATTTAATTGTGAGTCTGCTCATAATCCATAAGAAATACAAAACTCCTCCAAAAATAATGGCCCTGGGAGGCAACATTAAAATTAATGGTTTGGGGACATGGGCAATCTCACTTTTCAAGCCTCTTTCATACATCACAGCAAGTGAGGTTTGAGACAAAACTTGAAGCAGAGCATTGAAGTGGTTTTGTGGGTATTTATAGGCAGCTTTTACCATAATTGTTGTGTGACAGATCATGGTGCCCTGGGCCAAGCTGAACAAAAGGTGGGAAAGGGAGAACAAGCTGTCAGGGGCTCAGCAAACCCAGGGAACCTGTGGTGGATGCAATTAGGAGGGATGAGCCAGTGGGTGATGCAGGCAAAACCTTCTGGTGCTCTGAACACAGCTGAAAAGGATGTGGTGGTGGCAATAATTAGGCCACAGGATGATGAAAACCTGGAGAAGTTTTGCTGTGTGCCCCAGGGAAGGCTGAGTGGTAGAGATGCTATGCAAAAATCCTGCAAGATTTGTTGGTGCTGTGGCTGTGACACCCCAGAGAGACTTTTGAGTTTAAGCTGATGCTCAGCTATTTTTTTATCATCTTTTTTGCCACAGAAGTTGAGGAAGGGATTTGGGAAGAGGGCTTAGGAGAAGATAAAGATCTTTTTCTAGAAGGGTGCAGTGCTGAGGAGGAGGGAGGAGATGATACACGATTGCAAGGGGTGGAGAAGAAAATTGACTGGGATCACCTGTTTCAGAAAATCACTTTAAAATGCAAATGTTGATCTGCAAACAGTTCGTAATAAGCAGTTTAAAATGAGGTCGTTGAATATGTTTGGCGGTATCCCTTGTATTCAGCCCCTAAGTGTGACCTGGAGGAGCAACTGGGTCTGTGGGGTTGGGGATGGTTCCAGCCTCCCCCAGATTTCTGCAGCATTGCCCCGGGCAAAAATCCTTCCACTGCTCTGGATCTCGGCTTCCTCTGCTATGGAATGGGGTAATATCACGTGCATCCCAGAGGATTTGGAGCATTACTTATTATTTCTATAGGGATTTGAAGGTTAATAGCTTTACACAAGCCTAATTAATTGCTATTATTTAGTTTAATATTCTCTCCAAGTACTTTGTCCATACAAGACTTGTTCCACCATCCCCTGCATAAAAAGATTTGGAAGTGGCACAGTTTGTGGCCCAGAAGTGTGTCCAAAAATGAGACAGAAATAGCAGGTGAAGGTGTGATGGTGTTTGCAGCACATCACATCAGTTGCTGCTCGGAGTGTTCTGAACAGCTCCTCACTGGAGACAAACTCAGATGGGGCAACAAAATAAATGAGGTTAATAAAATAAAGGAGGATAATAAACCCTTCCTCCTATGATGCGAATTCTCCTCACTCTCTCCATGTTGTTGGTTGACCTGCACTAAGTGAAGATATGACCCATAGCTCGAGTGTTAACTGGTATTTTTGCAAGGGTTGGATTTCATGCTGCTTTGGGCTGTTTTCAGAGAACCTGAACTCTTTTTGCAAGGAAACTCTTGTGGTAATGCTGCTGAAATAATTCATGGGGACTCTTCATGTGGTTGTGTTGTGGCTGGCAGCCCCTGTGTTTAATGGAGTCTGGGCCTGAGCTGTGGGTGTTTGTACAACTCTGGAGGCTTTGTCTGTAAACAGCCCCAGTGTGAGCCCTGCCTTTGCTTAGGGCTGGGGTGGGAGAGCTTTAAGTGCTGTTTGCCAGACCTTGCTTCCCCAGTTTCTCTCTGGGAGCTGGCACAAAGCTGATCCTGAAATTGGGGTGTACTTGGAGTCCCTTCAGGTGGTTTTTAGTAATTCCACACTGATGGAAGGCCACAGCTCTCATCTGCACTAGGGCAGGTTTACATCCCCCCTCGGACAGCTCAGTGTGCCCAAACTCCCCCCAGGGACAGGTGGCAATGGTGACTGTCCTTCCTTTGCCCAAGTGCACAAAGGAAGAGGTTTGTCAGTGACAAAAGCAACGTTGTTCCAGTCTGCAGGTGGGATTTTGGGGAGTTCAGCTGTTCCCTGCATTGTTCCCTCTAAGCAGGCAGGGAGAAGGAACTTTTCCCTTGGGCTGTGGCAGGAACTCTGTGCTGCAGAGCTTTCCTTGCCAAAGAGGAAATCAAACCAGTCTCTGCAATGTCTGAACAGGAATTGTGGGCAGATCCTGATTAAATAGAATGTGTCATTAATAACAAACCAGCCAAAGAGATAAGAGCTTTAATGTTGCTGCTTAAGAAGCCCAGGGTAACAAATAAAGACGGCTGTGGAGTAATGTCATTTGAGAGGGGGCACGTGGCGTGCCTGAGAAAGAGATGGATCACATACATTGTGTGCCTGACAGTAAAACTAATGGCTATTGGATGGGGTGTTAAGTATATCATAAAATCAGTGTTGGCCACATTCAGGAAGACACATTCAGGCTGTTTGGAGTGTGCTGTCAGCAGCTGAGGGACCTCAGCCATCAGCAGGGGTGAGGGGGGCACTGGCAGCCTCGATCCCAGGGGATTGGCTGGCAGCACCCTGGATGTACAGACATGTTCTGTGCCCTGGGGAGCTCCCTCCTTGCAGCCTGGCTGTGTGCCCTGGCCTGGAGCAGAGATGGGAGAGATGAAGGCAGCCACTGGTGAACCATGGTGTGATGGTCACTATCCTGGGGTGCTGCCTCCCTGTCTGTACATACGTTGTCCATTCATTCGGAACTGAATCCTCACAGGGTGAAGAACACTGGTGTAAGATGGAAGACACATATGAACTTGGATTGCTTGCACAGAAACTTCAGTGGCTTTGCAATCAGCCAAAAATCCAAAGTCCTCTTTTCTCCAGTTTGTGGAATGTAATGTTACCTGCAATCCTGTGGGAAGAAACCAGTGGAGCTCCTGGGAGGTCACATAGCTGCATCTGGGCTCTGGGCATCTGTTCCTCACCTCTGAGGGCAGTGCCCTTGCCAGGTGGCCAAGGGATGTGCCAGGTAGTAAAATCCAGGATTTATCTGGGGGCTCATTTAGCAAGGCGATCTCGGCTATGTGGTCATGAGCCCTGTGGCTTGACCCAAAGTCTTTTACTGGGGCCAGTTGATTCATTGGAGCCTGGAATTTTCTGGAGGTTCTTTACTGGCACTGAGATGCAGTGACATCATTTCTGTAGCAGATGACAGGAATTTTAAAATGCAGGGAAGTGAGGAGTGCTGTGTTTGTCCAGTATGTCACAGGAATGACAGCTAAAGTCAATAGGAGATGCAGAAAATGTGACTGCAGGTTTCCTAATAATTTACTAAAAAACCCAGTTCCCCCCACTATTTTAGGATGGCCAACTGCTGCTCCCTCGCTCAGCATCCACCTCAAAAAGTGCAGGGTCTGTTTGTGTGGCCGTGACCACCTTTTGCTGCTGAATTGAGTTCACTCAGTGGCACAGGGAGGTGATTACAAAAGCTACAAGTGCTTCCAGTAGTACAATTTCCTGAAAATAATGGGATTCAGCAGCTCAGTTCTTGACTCCATCTCTCTCTCCTTCACCTCCACAGCTGCCAACAGGTCAGGCAAGTCCAGAGTGAGCAGCGTGTGCTCCTTCCCTGTGATTTGAGGAAAGGCGAGTCCTGTTTTCCTTGCAGCAGCTTGCTAGGGGAATTGTGGTGAGCTGTATCAACACATGATGCTGCCAAGCTGAGCTCAGACACTCTTGTCTCCTGGGGTCCCTGAGCACAGAACTGGGCTCTGTCCCCACCTCCCTTTGGAGATGAGCTGTTCCTGCTGGGAGCTGCTGTGGGGGGACTATGGTGGCATGACCTAGATATTAGGGTAGTGTGTTATAGGTAGGATGGTGTGTTGGTAGTAGGATGGCAACAGGTGAGGTAACAGGTTTGGCTAGATTAGGTAACAGGTGATAGGTTGGACTTGATGATCTCTATGGTCTTTTCCAACCTTACTGATTCTGTGATTCTGTGAAAGGAAGGTAGATCCTTGCAAAGCCTGGTGCTGGGGGGTGTGGGACTGAGTGCCACCCCAGGCAGGGTGGCAGTGCCCAGATCAGGGTGTATCATCAGGGTTATTGTCCCAGCAACCACAATCTGTGACTGTTACAGTGGAGAAGTCTCTGATGGAGATTTTGTAGATGTGCAGGGAATGGAGTTCTCAGACTCCTCCTGGGAATGGCCAGCTTGGCTCTGCTGCTCCTCCTTCCTCTGCTGGGCACCTGGATAATCCCAGCACTGGGTGGTCTGGCTCCTCAGGCCCTGGCAGTTCTCTCAAGTCGCTGCTGGCAGCAATATTTTAGTCAGGGGCCCTGGATGGCAGAGCCAGCCAGAGTGTCTCACTCCTTAGAACACTAATTTGGGAATGCAGCCCAAATCCTGCATCCGTCCCTTGAGTTCCTGTTTTCCGTGAGGTGGGAGCTGGTTGTGCAGTGGGGAAGGAGGCACTGAATCCATCCCTGTGTGGGAGCCAGGGTGGGATGTGTCCCTGCCTTGGATTGCAGCCCCCACCTCTCCCCAAGCGTGTGCATCTCCCAGTGAAAGGTCCTCCAGCTTTCAGCTGGTGTTTCCAGGCTGCAGGGAAATGCAAACACTAATTAATCCACTGTATCCCTACAATTCACAAAGTGCTAGGAACATGTTTTCATCCATTGCTAGCCTGCAGCAGAATCTGTTCGTGTTGGTGCAGCCTCTCAGGCATTACTGGAGCTCATCCTGCTCTGTGTTGGCACAAGAAAGGAGTGAATACATGAGTCTTAAAGATATAATTTAATAATTATATTTAAAAGTCTACCTGGCTCCATAAATTTTTAATGACAGATTAATTAAAAGCCCTGTTATGGAAGCTTTGGAAAAGAAATATTTAATAGAATATTCATATGCTACATGTTTTTCATCTTGAATAAATATTTTTGGACAGTTAGTTGTATTTTTTAGGGATGCTGAAGTTTTGCATTGCAAAATCAACGGTGATTGATTCCAAAATGTGCAATCTATTAATTATGTAATAGCACATGTGCTGCTCAGAACCTGGAAGGAACAGATATATCTGGGGTTTATAACCAGAGTTATCAAGGTAATGTGTGGATTGAAACTCGGTGAAAGCTTTGATTCATGTGATGGTGGCAAGAACTCAACCCTCATCTGTATGAAATAAAACTCTCATGACCTTCTTCATTCTTCCTTTCCAATAAACTCATCCCTGGAAGAGTTCAAGGCTGGGTTGGATGGAGCTCTGAGCAACCTGGGGTAGTGGATGGTGTCCCTGCCCATGGTGAGGGGTCCCTTCCAACCCAAGTTGTTCTGTGATTTCATAAAATGCTGAATTCAATGTTCCAGTCCAAGGCTGGGCTGCTGCAGGTGTTTCCATCTGCCCAGGGAAGATCTCCCTGATCTTCTCTGGGCACTGCCAACGTTTCACCGTTCACTTTCCTCTCCAGCCATTAGCTTTTAGCAGTTGTCATGCAAACTAGTGATGCCTAAGTAACTTATTTACCGACTCTATTTTCAGGGGGTTTCAAACTATTTCTAGTGTTTCTTGGGGCTCTTGATTCATTCTGAGAATTCATAGCGGCACAAACAGTCTCAAAGCAAGTGGTACTCTGTATTTTTTAATGAGCTGAGCTGACCCTCCTGTCTCTGCCCTGATTTATAAGCTGCTTCGCACTCTTTTGCTGAAGCTTAAAGATCCCTTAAGTCTCTTTTTCCTCTGCAAGACAAATAAAAGGCTGTTACTGCAAATTAGAGTGTAAGTCAGAGCTGCTAAAGACACCGAAACCAAAACAAACAAAGGAAAATTTAAAAGGATTGTTTTGGGGGGAGGTGTTCCTATTCTCAGTAGAAGGATTATTGTTGATTTTTATGAAAAGTTCATCCTGGAGGCAATAGGCACTTGCATTACTTGAGCAAGATTGAGCTGTTTAAAATTTCAGGGTTGTCCGCCAAAAAAATAATAATAGGAAGTTGTAGAGAGAGGAATGTGCTGACAGCAGGAATGTTTGGGTAATAATTCATGTGTTGTGGATGATGCTCTGGAATGCTGCCCAGCTGGGCTAATGCAGATTGGGGATGCTCTTGTGCTGATGGCTGGGCCATTGATTGGCAGTTCTGCTCCGTCATGAAATCGACTTGCAAATGAAATTGGAGGTGGTTTTGGAGGGCAGGGGTGGGCAGGGAGCTCTGGTGAGCAGCTCTGTGTGGGTCAGGGAGCTCTTGGTGCTGAATAACCCTCTGAGTTGTTGGCCTGGGCTGATGGATGTGCCTCTGCCCTGGTTTGTCTGGTGTCAGATGAGGGCAGCTGGCCAAGGGTTGGGCTGAGGGACAAGGTGACACTCTCCAGTGGCAGCAGGGGTTGTGGCTTCTCCCAGGAACACTAATTTGAACAGTTGTTGGTGTTTTGACCTCATAATGCAGCACAACAGGGTGTCTGTGTAGTGACATAATTACTGCTCTTGGACCCGTTGATCCCTTTTGTTGTGTGGCTTTGAGTTCCCTGAGCCTTGTCTGAGGTGTTTGCTGTGCTCCATCTCAGACACAGGTTGTGTTCCAGGGCTGCTTCAGCTCAGCCCCACCTTATCCAGCAGCACAAATGGCAGCAGCTCTTCATTCTCCCACCACTGCAGCACATTTTTGTTCTTCCTGAGCTCCCAAGGAGGGATCACCTGTTATTAACAATTTCTGAGCTGTTCCAAACCCTATCAAGGGGACCTAATACAAGACAGAATATTTATTCATGTGATATTTAAAATTGTCATGGTTTCTATCCTTGAGAAGAGGTTGTAATGGCAGAGAACCTGTATTATTTTAGCTCTATGAACAATGTTTAGAAGTTCCACTCAGCATGCCTATAACCGACTTAAATGCAAATTGCACACCACCAGCAACTTTATTACACATGAAAAAGAAATTTCACTGAGCTCATAAGTTATCACAGAGAGAACAAGAGTCTATTGCAGCTCCTGAGCAGAAACACAAGAGGAGGCAGCGCTGTCCTTGAGAGGCCTGGCCACCAGCCATGCTGCAAAATAGGCTCTTGGGCTCCTACTGGCATTGCATGGAGCATCTTCATTAATAATGAAAAAAGAAGCAACACCTGAGGAATAAATAATACTTTTGACTTGAGTGCCTTGCTCTGTTTCACTTTGTGAGGATGTTACTTAACCTCAGCCAGCTGCTCAGAAAGGTGCTGCTGTTTCTGCTCATTCCTGCAGGAGCCACAAGATCTCAGAAGTTTAAAAACAAGCATTTGCTGCAGTGCTGGGTTAGGAAAGGCCCTACTGAACCTTCCCCAGTGATTCAAAGCCAGAGTTATTTCACAGCGTCATTGAGGTTGGAAAAGACCTCCAGGATCATCCAGTCCAAGCTGTGCCTCATCCCCACCTTATCCCCAGCCCAGAGCACAGAGGGACACATCCAGTCCTTCCTTGGACACCTCCAGGGATGGGGACTCCAATCCTCCCTGTGCAGCCCCTTCCACTGCCTGACCACCCTTCCCAGAGAGAAATGCTTCCTGAGAATTTAAATCTCTCAGCACCTGGATGAGCTGAGCTCCTTTCCGAGCCCTGAGCAGATGCTCCCCCAGCACAGACTCATTAAAATGAGCTGCCTGACCTCACCAGGCCTGAGGTGACATCGCTCCCTAAGATCTGGAGGTGTGAATATCCCACTTTGGTGCAGCACATACAAATCACCTGGGAATTAATATTTTTGCCTGGCAGCTCTTTGGGGGCAGATTGGGATGAGTTGCAGCTGTGAATGTCTAATTCCCCCCTCCAATGGCTGCTCCAGATCCCCAGGAGCATTATTCTGGCATTTGTTTGGTGTCCAGGAATTACAGGCACAAAATGTATAAGACCCTTTGAAGCCTGACTGAAAACTTGACTTAAACCCCCGGAAATAATAAAAAGAGAGTAAAGAACTCTGTAAAGCTGCAGAAAAGGATTAAGAGGAGGAGGGAAAAGCCAACAGGGACAAGTAATTCCAGCTCTGTGTGATGGGCTGATATAATGCCTGTGCTATCACTGGAGCCAGGGAATGCTCCCAGCCCTGTACACAACTTTTTTTTTTTCTCCCTTTTTAAATCTTCAGCCTCTCTCCTATATTTTTCCTCTATGCTGGCATCATTTCAGAAGGAACCGAAGTTTAAGAGCAAAGATATTTTTTATGTATTTCCTGAGAATATTTTGTGCGTGATAAAGAACCTGAAAATGTTCTGCTGCTTCTGAAGTCTGAGTCAAGAAGAGAGGCAAACTCTCCAAACCAACAAAATCTGGGTTTGGGGAGGTTTTGCGAAGAGTGTATTTAATTTCTGTGGTGGTCTGTGGAAGGAAACCAGTGACATAAGTGACATTCCTCATGAGAATCTGGGCTCCTGTTCCCTGTCCCATTGGAAGAGGGTTGTGTGTGCCCAGGGCACTGGCATTGCCCTCTCTTCCCCCCACATCTGACCTTCCAATGTCAGAGCTTATTAAAAGGGTTATAAATTTTCTGGCATGAGCCTGCGTTTTAGGATTGATGAGTGTTATCAGCAAACTATTCAAATAACTATGGTTATTATTAAAACCCTGCTAAGAGCAGGATGACATGCAGAGAAACTAATGCAAAGCAATTTCTCCTTCATTTCTGAGACTTGCTTGGATTTAATGCAGACTAATAACATTAGTTTTTAATTGTTTCTTTGGCAGATTGACTGCCTTTGTACTTGTGTGTCTCCCCAAGTTGGGGGTTGTGTGGGAAGTGGCCACACGTGTTCAGAGGTACACACTGTTCTTGCCAGAGGTGTTGGAAAACCATCCAGGGCTGGGGCTGGAAGGCTAAAATGGAAAAAAATCCAGCAGCTTCTCCCATGGCTAATGGCTATGTTTTTATAAGCTTCATTATAATACAATTCTCACCTACTGGGACAAGTCCTGAGCTGTTTGTTCAATATTTATCAGCTTCTGAGTCGGACAAAGCTCACAGATCTCCAGGCAACACCAACTGCCCATGGATCCTGTGACTCCAGCTGGTGACCAGTCCCAGCTGTCCCTAGGATTGTCACAAGGGTTTCACCTTATCTGTGCAGCAGTTCATGTGACATTGTCATCCTACAGGTGTGTCCAGATGTTGCAATAGAATTTAGCTCCTGGTTTTTAAAGCCAACTGCAGGAAAGTTTCAAATTCCTGAATTAAACAGAACCCTGGAGTCTCCTGATGGTGTTTGTTTGAAAGCATATTCACCCCCACCAGCACAAATGGGCCTGAGCTGGGGCTGCAGCAGAGGAAAATCCCCTGGGGACACATTAACTTTGAAAACAAATCTCTCCAGGTATTTCTGGTACACACCAAGTGTCCTTCAGTTTTGTTTCAACCTTTTAAATTTATAGGCTCACACTTCCTGAATGGCTTAAGGTGGTTTTGTATAATTGCAGTAACAGAAAAACCCCTGAGCAGCAGCAGCAGTTACCCAGGTACCAAACCAGAGTCCCCAGTGCCTTATCCCAAACCTGGGGTTTCACTGCACACTGGAGGATTTTTGTCTGGCTTTCAGCGCAGAAATAATGAGAAATCTACAACCAAGATTGATGTTTTCCTTATGCAGGTAATTTTTGATGTGGTAGTAATGTGTTTCCTTAGAATGGAGAACTTGGGGAACAAAATGTACCACGAAGTGTGAGTAGAATTCCTTGGAGTGTCCCAGTGCAGCTGCGTGTGGCTCTTGCTAACACACCCCAGGTGCTGTCTGAGGTCTCCTCTGGTTGGAGGGGGGTATAAAGTGGGACATCTGGGAGTATGAAACCCTCAGCATGGCTTAGGAGCCCTCCTTGCTGGAAGGACGATCCCACTGACACATTCCAACTGCGACTTCTTAAAGATGATGAGCACTCTTAGAAAACTCTTGCCGTTTATCTGCCAAACTCCTGTAGATCAGGACCTGTGAATTATCAGTGCAATGAGATTGAGCCTTCATTTATGCTACATGGACTTAAGTTGTTTTAAGTTTGTTTTAAGTTTGCAACCTCAATCTTGGCAGGAGCATGTGTATCCCCCAACCCCTCCTACACTTTTGGTTTTCTTCCTGGAGAAGTGGAGATGAAACTCCCTGAGGAGAGCTCTTGACTGGAGAGACACAAGAGCATCAATTTTTCTCTCATTACACGGAGCTGCTCAGAGCCCTTTGCTGCAGTTCCCCCAAGGTCATCCTTTGCACTGCAGGATGGAGCGTGGCCATGTGCGAGATACTTCATGGCCTGCAGCTGCCTCCAAACCTGCTTTGCCAAAGAGGAATAAACATGCAAAAAGAAAAAAACCAAAAAAGAGCAAAATATGAAAATAAAGCAAGGTGGGCTCTGAGACAGTTGCTGTGACCTCATCCTGCCACTGCTTTACCCACCAAATATCAGCAGCTTTCACAGTGGTTCTGTCTCTTTGCAGCAGTGTGATGATTTCCCATCTTATTTGGTTTAGATGAGTCTGGGAGATAAGTGTGAGAACTTTGTGTGCTTCAATTTTCATGTCTTCTGTTCTTTAAAGTTATTCACCTTGAACGTGAGCCCTTCTCCGGTTCCTCTATTAAATATACATGCTGGAGTGTGCTCGGAGGGAGGCACGAGGGAAGTGACAAGGAGGGGAAGCATTTTAAGATGAATTATAGATCAAGATTTTGATAAAAACAATTGCTTTTTGCTGGCTGGTCACACAGGACAGCATCTTTTGTGGCCCTTGCAGGGTTGAAGACAAACCTCTTCCCTGTCTGACAAATCCGTCCTCCCTGACAATCCACATCCTGAATCACAGCACCCACAAAGAAAAATGGAAAAGGCTTAAAATATAACAGCCTCGAGGATATTTTGGTAAATGATCATGATGTAAAATTGCATGTAGATGGATTGGTGAAGGGATAGACAGATATAAAGGTAAAGAAATGATGTCTTGGAAACTAATTCTGAATTAATGACACCTTGTAGATCTTTACTGGCTTCCATATGAGGAGCTCAAGCTGACACACCGACATTTATTAATTAGAATTCATTTTACAAGAGAACAAGCTGAGGATGAGAATGGAGAAGTTGCTCTTGGCCCATCATAAGTCAGACGTCAGGGACGGAGGCAGCAATAAAAAACAAGTCTGTGGGTTCCCATCCTGTGCTTGAAGCCTGTGGTGACGCTGAGCAGGGAAGCAGGAGAAATAAATTCTCCACAAAGGTGAAAACAGCATTTGGGTCAAGTAAGATTTATTTTGCTCAGGGCTGAAGTCAATGAGGCTCTTTGTGAGAGCAGAGGGAGGCAACAAATTTGTGCCAGGAAGAAAAGCCCAGTGTAAAAACCCACATGGGGTGTAACCCTGTTACTGAATTAATTACAGTGTGATGAGCTCCATAAATATCCATACTCTGATCATTTATCTTGAATACCTCATACAGGCTATATTTAGGAGATAAGAGGCTCTAATCTTTCTCTTCATTTTTATTTGTACCTGTTTATGGGTTTAATTAATACTAAATCATTTTAATATATCAGAAATGAGAAGTGATGAAGATGAGAAATAAGAGTGGAGGAAGGTGGAGCTGGGGAGGAGGGCTCTGTGTCTCACTGGGCTATGAGGAGCTCTCAGGTAAAATTAATTTTTAACATGGACTGTACAAACTAATTTCTGTATCAGAGCTGGACTGGTTTATTTCTTGATCAATAGGAAACCAAGATTTCTGAAGTGAAGAGATTGTACATAAATCTAAACTATTGCACAAGGCAGAAACAAAGTGAGGTTTTCTAATGATGCAATGGCTTATCTGGTACGAGATGTCCCTCCAGACTGACACACTGCCCACAGCTGAGAGTCTGTGTGAAATTACTAAAATTATATTAGGAGGGGAAAAAATTTCAGATGGACCAGAACTGTAATTGGCTTCTGTGTCCTCCTGGGATTGAATTCTTCCTGGTGAGCTTTTCCTTTGATTAAACACAGACTTGATGGAGACGCTCAGCTCTCTAAGCAGGAAATGCAAAACCTGTCTCAGAGCTGCAGGATTCCTGGGGGCACACTGGGAACTTTTTAACCCCTTACCTCAACCCCACCTCTCCCTGCCAGCAGCAGGGCATGAACCATCTGCTCCAAGTGGGTGTGGGTGCTCCTGGGTTTGCTCCTGCAGGGGCAGATCCTCAACTGGCACAAATCACAAATGGGGATCTCATTAGTTTTACTGTGAGCCCATGGGATGTGGTAGCAGATGCCAGGGGTGTTTGCAGGGTGTGGGTGTGTTGTGAGTGAGACATGAGGTGCAGCTGATGAGCAGGACCTGCTAACTGCGGTGCCAGGCCCCACTGGCAGAATTAATCCTGGTTGGGTGATGTGCTCACCACATCTGTCCCCTGATATGATGCCACCAAGGCAAGCTTTGCTTAGGCTGGGCATTAATTTATCTAGAACCAGAGGCAAAAAGATAAATCCTGCTCCCAGCGTTCTCCTTGCTCTGCCACAGAGGACACTTTCCTGATGGAGACCAGTCATCTGTCAGCCCTGCTGAAATCCCAAGGGAATAAAGCTAAATTATGTAAATGTTGGGGATCATCATTCTAAATGTTTCAGTGCTCAGTTCATTCTTTTGTCCCTGAAGAGTATTATTTGATAAAACAAAATAGCTCTTAATTAACCACCTGCCTTGTCCAAGGGACAACTGCTTGATGGTAGGGGAAGGATTAAACAGCAAGCTTGATTTTTAAAATAGAACAGGAAAAAAAAGAAAGCTTGAATAGCCTTTAAAGTAGTTAACCAGATCCTGTCCTCTTCTGCACGAAGGACTGTGATCTCAGGTACCCACTGACTCCTGGTGTCTTCCCAGGGAAACTGGGCCAGTGTTCAGTCAGGTGCCAAAAGTCAGTATTAAAATGCAACAGAAGGCAAGTGAAATATTGGTTTCCCTTCTCACATGCAGTCCCAATCTGCCTTTGAAGAAAGTGAGCTGTATAAAAAATGGATGAAAAGGTTCCTTGGGAAATTGCAGCATTTGCCTGCAGCAGAGTCTGATATTTGGGGACAGATCAACAAAAATATTCAGATGCTCAGAGGATTTTACTAACTCCCTGTGTAAACATAAGAAAACTTCAGCTGCCCACCTAATGAAAGGTAAAATGAGCAGTCTCTGTTGTTCCAGCCCTTTGCTTTTGCCTCAGAATGAGAACGATGATCAGACTAGAGCCTAAAAGCCGTTTTTAACATGTAATGGAATTGTGACTGTGCTGCAGTGGCAGATGGCAAGTCCATCCTGGATGTGGCTCTGGGCTGTGGATGCTGTGGGGTAGCTTAGTTTCCTGCTGCCCTGTGTGGTGGAGGGGCTCTGAGGGTCACACAGAGCTGAAGGATTTGTATTAACAGACCCTTTTTGGCTTCCAAATCCCTCTTGCTCTCACCCAGTCACGCCATCAGCACGTGTTTATCTTCATGGCTGAGTTGTGTGGTGGTCTGTGGGTCCAAACTGGAGGGTACTTGTAAGGTTTTTTCCCTGTTGCTTTATAAATCACCAGTTGGGCTTTATTTTTGCTGATTGGTGTCACTTAGAATATAGAATATCCTGGGCTGGAAGGGATCCAGGAGGATCATTGAAGTCTGAGCCTGGAGGAAGCACTGTAGGATGGAGGGATGGAACAAAAGGGTGAGAGGAGAGGGAGAGGTGGTTTTTCTTCCACAAACCAACCTTTCAGCCCTGGCATGGCCCTGAGCACTTGTGGCATGGCCAGAGGAGCCCTGCAGAATCCTCTTGTGCCAAGAGATGAGCTCAGAACTGGGAGTGGAAGATGCAGTGGGAGAGTGGAACTGGGCAGTGCCCAGGCAGCCCCACACCAAAGCACAGCCCCATCCCTGCCCTGGGACAGCTGCTCTCCTCCATGGCCACTCCAAGAATCCCCACGGATGGCTCCTTGCCCTCCAGCTGTCCCAGACTGCGGGACACGGGCACTGGCAGGGGCTGCGGCACCGGTTTGTACAAATCACTGGGAGGAGGCAGAGCAGAGCAGGTGGCATCTGTCGCTGCCGGCGGCGGCGAAGGATCGCTCAGGTCTGCCAGCCAAGGTTGCCTCCTGTGCGGGTTGTGTTAAACAGCACTTCTTTCGGAGAAATATGTGAGCTGGAGCTTTTATTTCAGGCTGCAGCCGGAGCGTCTGGGCTGCGGGACGGGAGTGCTGGGAGCGGTACCTCGCCTTGCAGCCAGCTCTGCTGGGGTGGGCTGGCAGCCAGGACCCGGGAACATCCCACACCCCTTTTTTGGAAACCTGAGCAGAGACAGTATTTGCAGCTTGATTTTTATTTTTATTTTTTTTAATTCAGAAGGATGAAGCCTTGCTTCTGCTCTGTACCTCTATGAGGGTTGGTAGAGGAATAGTCTGTCTTTGTCAGAGAGGGGCTACATGAGGGTCACTCACCTTCTGAGGTTTACAAGGGGATTCAGTTATCTGTCCTCCTCTGACCTTAACATCTGAAGCAGCAGAGAATGCCTCCATCTGGGAATAAAACTGCATCATTCTTCCTCCTGCAGGGTCCTCTGCCTTGCCCTTTTTATTGTCTGAGATCTTGTTCAAATCCTGGCTCTTTCACATATGATCAGCTTCTGCTTTGCTGGAGTCAGACAGAAGTAAAAACAAACAGAGCTCTGTTCCCAGCTACAGCTGCTGTGCTGGTTAGTGCACACTCCTCCAGCCTTATTTCCTGCAGGGATTTTGAGCCCTTCTCTTTTTCTGGTGAGTCTCCACATTATGATGTGGAGCTTCCTCCCAGGGCTGCTCCTTGATCCCCCTTCTCATGTGTGAGCACTGGTGCTGAGCAGGGATGATGTGCCCAGACCTCAGCAGGGTTTGGGGGGAGCTGCTTCACCACGTGCAGGGAATGTGCCCCAGGACCGCAGATGCAGCACATGAATAATATTTGCTGGAACAGGAACAACTCCTGTGTTTAGAGCACAGGAACCTTGGGATGAACTGACCTGGGACAGCTGCTGATTTGAAATAAGGACACTTTACAAAAATGCAAGGAAAAAAAAAATCACATTTTCTGCTGTCTGCAGTTGGAACTTCATGGAGTAAAATCTCTCCACGATCTACAAACTTCACCAGGTGTTTGACTAATGGGCCATGAGCCAGAGCAGGAAATGCTGTGGTCTGGATTTGATTTAATGCACAATAGTTCATATTAATGAGGAATTGTTTATAGCCATGCTCCCCTCATACACCTCACAAAGTCAGTAGTAGGTTTTTTAGCTTAGTTTTGCATAACTGGAGGAACTTTAGTGATGTAAAGCTGCTGTGGCATGTGGGGAGCTTTGTTTCCGTGCTCAGACTGTTCTTGGAAGTGATTGATCGTGTTTAATTATTGGCACCCAGCTCACCTTCCTGCTGTCAGAGACACACACTGTTTTCTAGGCTATTTTCCATATTAGCACAGAGAAGGACAGAGATCGTGCTTAAACGAGTTTGTTTAGGATTTGCCTGTCTCTAAAAATCACATCACCACTATTGGCTCAGTAATTTATCTCAGGCTTTGATTTAAACATCTCTCCATTTGTTTGGGGTCGAATGAGATGATCAGTAGTGTGTGCACAGAACTTGCCATTCCCATCTTGGGAAGATGCACATCCTGAGGACCACGTTGGTCACAAAAGTGAACAGAAATGAGCCCTGGGGAGTGCAGGTCCCTGTACATGGTGATTCATGTGATAAAACCCCATCTTCAGTTCTGGGCTTTGCCCCATTTGGGGCTGGTTTCACACGGTGTGAGATCCCCAGGGAGATTTAGGCACCTTGCAGGTTGGGAAATTAAGGGTGCTCTGCTAACTCAGACCTGAGGCTACAGAGACTCTCCATTAATTTCAGCAATTTCAGCCTTCAGTTTATCACAGATTTAATGGATAAACAACAAATTTGTCATGTGTGTGCTCCTGATATGACAATTTATCCTCCAAACCTCACACAATGTTGTTACCCCATCCCTGCATAACCCTGATGACTTCTCATGCAGTTTGTTCCTTTCCCAGCTCAGCATCCCTTGCTGTACAATCCTGCTGCAGACATTCATATCTAAGAGATATAATCAATGGCTTGATTTCAGTGCTGTAGGCATTCTCCATAGAAATCCTCTGCTCAGTCAATTAGCAGGGCTGAATTTCATATTACTTAACATCTATTCTCCTAGAAGGCAGAAGATTCCAGCATCTCCATCGCTATTTGCTGGGATTACTCCTTAAAGGTGGCTTAGCTACTAAGCCACTGCTGCAAAAGCCCCATTAACTTCTTTACTTGTTGTACATGTGAGCTGGAAGGATTTCAGGGCCAGGGGTTGACTAAAGAAACCTGACACCCATTTTTCGAGCAATTAAACTTTGTAAAGTAAACTATGCGGGTTTCATTAAGGAAATGGAGCCATCAGCACTGGGAGTACCATTTATGAATATTTCCTTGTAATGGAGAAGTGAGTATGCTGACAGGATGAATTATTAGACATATTTACAAACAGCTGTTAAAAAGCCAATGTGTGTGTCCCAGCTGTATTTTCCCCCCTTTTTTATGCAGGGTTTATGGCAGTTATCCTGTGGAAAGTCAGCTTGATTGGCTTTCTTGCAAGGAAGAGGTAAGCTTGATTAATTTATTCATCCTCCACAAGACTGCAGTCACAACCAGGGGAACAGTCTGTCTGTCTGCAGTTTATTTGTGGAATAAACTCAAGGGCAGACAACCAGCACAGAGCCCACATGGTGTTTAATTACAGCTATTGTGTACATCTGATACAGGAATCAATAAGTTTGAGTTTTTCCCCAATCGTGCTGATTTTTCAGGGAATTCTTTCCCTTTGCTGTGGACTGTGTGACGTGATAACTGAGGTCATTAGTGGGAGTTGACACCAGGGGGAGAGGGTTTGGATCTTGGTGACACCATGAAGGGTCTGCCATGGTTCACTGGCTGATGCTCCAGCTTTGAAGGGACAGATAGGAAAGAAGGATTAAGCCCAAGATATTGCCACTCGAGGTATTGTGACTGCTGTTTCTGAACGTGTCAACCTGCAAGTTACAGGAAACGTGAATCCCGTGGCATTAGATTACAAGGACAGAATATGCAATGAGATTATTGCCGAGACTTTCAGACTCATCTCCTGTCTGCGTCCCCTCCTGCTGTCACTCCCCTGCCTCAATCTTTCACCTCCCTGTCAATAAAGCAGATAAAACCTCTCTCAGCTGGAGAGGTACAACCACGACCTGGCACGGCACCCCAAGTGCTTTGGGACCGTGGTGTCCGTGGCACTGCAGCAGGGAAAGCTTGA
The DNA here is from genome assembly GCA_013390025.1 of Pitta sordida. Classification (NCBI taxonomy): domain Eukaryota; kingdom Metazoa; phylum Chordata; class Aves; order Passeriformes; family Pittidae; genus Pitta; species Pitta sordida. Next base: position 679,187 of record WEKX01000898.1, read on the forward strand.
CCTGGAATTGCTGCATCTGCTTCCCACAGTGAGACTCCCCCGTATCCCCAGCCATCCTCCTGCAGCTCCTCGTTTTTCCCCTCTTTGACTAGACACCATGTGGAAAGTTCCTTGTGTTGTTTCCATCTGCTGCTGTTGATGAAGCTGCTGGAACTGGGAGAGGAGCAGCCCCAGCCTGTGTGTGGGACCTCGATGGGTCCTGGCTGGTGACGATGCTCTGGAGCAATTGTCACCCACCTCAGAGTGCCCCAACTGCTGTTTTGACCCATATTACAGAGCACTCAGCCACTTGCTCAGCTCCATCTCTGTTTGCCAAGGCAGTGCAGCATCTCCTGGAGTTCACAGCGTGCCTGTGCTTAGGTATGTGTCTTCTCTTTGAGGATCCAGGGTTCCCCTCCCATCCATTTAAATCCCTCTTAACCGCTTCGGTCTTCTCTGCTCCAGAGCCAGTTTCTCTAAGGAACAGACAGTGGAGCTGGAAGTTGGTGAAGAACTGGAGCACTTGGGGCTTCAGAGCTGCAGAGAAGTGCTTGGAAGCAGCTCACTGTTTTAATGATGTATTTACTGGGTCAGTTTTCATATTGTCTGAAGCTGAGTCTCCAGTTTCCTCCCCTCAGCTCCATCAGTTATCCCTTTGCCATATAGGATTGCAGGAGGAATATTGTTTCTGTAGCACAGGAGATAATAATGTAACACAGGCTGAGCAAATTCTCCATATTTATAACAGTAATTTTTACAAGTTTATTTAAACAAATAGGCCTAGTCTGAAGCCAGCTCTGTTTTCGTGTGTTGGGATCCCTTTGGAGCATTTTGGTTCTCTCTGAGCTAAATCCATGAAATAAATAAGCGTATTTTTAAAAGTTAATTAAAGAAATGGAAGTGTATGGTTATAAAGTAGGTAGATTTGGTATAGCATCCATACATAATACACATAATTTCAAAGGAGATCTAGTGGAAGGACACATTCCTTCTGTGAGGTGCTTAGGTTGATGAGAAACCTATTTGTAAAGAAAATTGACTCTGGAACCAGTTGAGAGCAAGCTGCTGCTTATTCTTAAGTCTCTGCCAAGTGATTGATTTGGTCCAGGGGTTCATCAGATCATTGCTTCCAATAATATCATTTTGCTTATTTATTTTATAGATGATCAATATGATAAATATTGCAGCAACACGGAAGTGCCAAGTGGATTATTTCTGTTGGCGTTGGAGTGGTGAGGGGCACGCTCCAGCCTCCACTGTGTGCCTCGTGAAGCAGAAAAGCAATTCAGTCAGACTAAAGGCTACAGATGAGGCTGGATGTTCGCTGCAATAAATGCAAATGATCTGAATTCATTTCACTGGTAAGAGGAGAAGAGGGGGGGGAAAAAAATTAAAGACGTTGCAGATCAAGGAATTCAACTTTAAGCAGACGCAAAATTAACATAAAAGAAAACAAAGCAATAAAGAGAGGGGGGAAATAGATTTCACTAAAATAATCTGGTTTAATGAATAGGCCATGATTTATTTCTGAAGTACCTCTCTGTGGTAGTGGTTCCCCCACCTCCTTTTTTTTTTTCTTTAAAGCATGTACAATGGCATCATGGCCCGGCTGCAATCAGTCTGCTGCGAACAGCTTGTATATATTTGGATGTTCACTGGCCCATGAGAGCAAATCGTCCTCCCTTACTGTCAAAGACTTTCTTTTCCAGTTCCTTTATTAGGTAACAAATGGTTCCTGTTTCTTTTGTTCTTCGATGTTAAGCACATTCAGCTTTTCTGGCTCTGTTTTATTATTTTTGTTTAGGTTTGTTAATGACTTGTGCTTCTTTGTGTGCCAGGGCTGGAGTTGTAAGGCTCTCCTCCTTTTCACTGGAAAATACCTTGTAATGAAATAAATACAGCCCTGAGCTGATCAGTGCAGGAGAGATCCCAGCTGGGATCCTTCCCTGGACATTCATTGCAACGTTGGGGTAATTCTTGTAAAGCCTCTTTAGCAGAAAGGAAATTCTCCCTTGTTTCTGGCCAGTGTCTCTCACACTTGGTGTCCAGAGCCACAGAAGAAATAAATGATAAAATAATCTTAAAATATAAGATTTTTAAATTTATGGGTAGCCTGCTGGAGTCTCTTCTTATTCAAATCTAGTTTGAATTGCTTCTCGACTAAGGAGTTCTGCAAAGGAGTTCATTCTCCTCTGCATCCCAAGAGGCAAGGGAGGGAAGGGTCACTTCCTCCTGGAAAACCCTCTGGTGCCACCTTCAAGGGCTGTGAGGGCTCCCGGACCGGCCAAACACCAGGAGAGGGCTCTGCTCACATGGGAGTTACCCCATCTGACAGGGAAATGGGCTCGAAGGCTTGTTTTTGGAATGACCATGAGTAACTTGAAATGATGAAAGCTCTGCAATGTCCCAGGACCTGGAGCCTGAGGGTGCTGAGGGATTCAGAGATGTTGATCAGATTTGGCAAATCTGCGTATTTGGTTTCCCCCTGCCCTTTCCCCCCCCTCTCCCTGAGCTAAACCTCTGGCCCAAGCCACATCAGAAATCATGGAAGAGAGAAATAGGAGCATTCTTAATTGGAAACAGCCTCTTCCTTTTGTCTGGGCTGGGTATATTTAACTGGTCCAATTCTGCTGCCAACACGGATTTGCCAAGGAAAACTTTCTTATTTAAGCCTTCCACTCATCCAAAGAGAGTGGAGCTGGAAGTGGCTCTTGGGGGAAAATAATACACTTGATCTCCTTTTTATTTTTGGTGTAGTCCTTTCCTATCAGTTTGAAATCCTGAATTGCTTTGCCTAAATAACCGACCAGCAGATGCTCAGCTGGTGAACCACAGTGACATCTCTGGTGTCAGTCACGGCCTGGGAGTGACACAGGGGTTTGGACAAGAGTTTGAGTCTTTTTTTATTCCTCAGGACAAGGTTTAGTCTTTTTTTATTTCCCGGGACTTCAGCCCAGTTCCCAATCAGAAATGGATACCCACCAGTGCCACGGCCACCCCTTGGAGTGGCCTTTGGGGAGAACAAACGGTGCTTTTGGTCCTTCTGTAGTGAGAAGGAAACTTGTTAAAAGCTGCCCAGCTTGGCAGGTCACAGCAGCTCAGAGGAGACCACCTGTGAGAGCTCTTGGGGTGTCACTGAAATAAACCCAATGTTGTCCCTGCTCTTGGTCTAAGGGGCAGTGGGATTCCTTGGTTCGGTCCCAGCATGAGCTGGGATGGTTCACACTGGAGCAGGGGTTGGTTTCCTCCACCTTTCCCTCCACCTTTGCCAGACCTGAGCCCTTGGACTCCTCTGAAATGCCTCGTGCAGCCCCCACAGAGGGCAGAGAGCTGCCATCTGCAGCTCCATTAATTAAGGGAATGCAAATGGGCTGCAAGGGAGAAGGTGCCAATGAAAGGAAAAGCAGCACATGAAAAGGAGCACAAAAATTATTCACGTAGCCCTAAACTTTATTTCTAAGCAGTCTTTTTAATTTTTTTCCAATTTTATATATTTTCCTTGATCGTTTGAGAGAAAAGATCCGTCCACAGCCAGATCTCCAAAGAGATTATGATTTTTTTCAGCGTTTCTATTGCTTTAATCCATGGTCTCCCTAGACAGGGAATGTCTAATTGGTGCACTGGTGAAATAAAATGTTTAAATAGATTGAATGGCAGACTTTTTCCCTCTGTTGTGACATTAATCCCCCAATATTCCTGGGCCCCTTGCTGGGTATTGAGGCAAAGAAAGGAGCCAGAGGAGGTCCCTCTCTATACATCTGTGATGTGAAAACTCCCTGGCTACACTTATCATACATGAGCCAATACATCAATTAAACCAGAGACCTTTCTGCAGTCATCACTCCCACACATGAAATAAATCACTCCATATGATCTATTTTTCTCTACCTTAGGGCAGAGGAGATGTGACGGGGGAAGGCAGGAGAGGAGAGCCCAGCTCAGTGCCTGGCCAGCCTGGTCTGCAGAACATCTCCCTGGATGTGTTTTCCTCACACTGTCCTGCCTGATCCACGTGTGCACTGAGGGAACTGGAAGGAGATGTTGGAGGAGCAGGTAAGATGAAATGATTGGTGCTCTTGAAATATTCCTTTTTTGATGTTTTGATCCTTTATTAGTCTATATTTTTTGTCATTTTATCAAAATTGATAAGAGTGTTTAAAATGAACCTGTATCTCTTCTCCCTCTTTTTGGCTCTCCTAAATTCCCTGAAGAGAAGTTTTATAAACTTCTGGCTTTGCATTTCATTGGGAACATCTCTGTCCCCTCCCTTTCCTGAAAAAAACTCTTAAGAAATCCTGAAAAGAGTATGAAACGATAATCAGGTCTCAGACTCCACATTCTTACATCACTTACAAATGCTTTGCAGAATTCACAGCAGCAGATTAACACTCCCAGACCCACAAATCAAAGGATTTCCAGCTCCAGCCCCCCTCCCACCTATTATGCAGAGGGGAAAAAATCTCAATCTACTCAGAGAAGAGGAGAAAAAAAGAGATGAAATTGGGGTTTAGAAATCATTTAGGTTTGCATTTCATTTAGTCTGGCATTGTCAGGAATACACACAGCCTACAGAAGAATTAAAAAGATTGTTGTGGAATAAAAGGCAGAGCCACGGTGTGTTTGACAATATGCTCCATATTTTACGTTCATTAGGACAGGGAGCCTCAAATACTCATTTCTTTATGATGAAGGAACTAAAGATTTCCAATGAACACACTGCAGTGAGCATGCAGGGGAGATTTATTGCTAAACCAGCTTGTTAATCCCTGAGACCCCCTTAACTAAGTTGTGTAGAAGCTTCTCCCCCCAAGACACCCCTTGAGTGAAGTGGGGAAGGGGGAACCCTGCAGGTAGAATTCAGCTGGTCCTGGGGAAGTTCAGATGCAGAGATTTTGGGAAAGCAAAAAAGCTCCGTTAAAGCTCCTCTTTGGATGCCCATCCCTTAAACCTGTGTCCCCTTGTGCCCTGCTGGCGTTTGTGAGGATTTATGCAAACCTTCCAGCCGTGGGTTCTAGAACACTGAAATCAGCCCCCAGGGTTCACCAGCAGTGACACCTCCCTGCAGGAGAAGGTGCCTCTGATTGATGATGAGGGTGTGCTCCTGGCAGAGCAGGATTTGGCCCCTAAGAAATCGTTAAGCTGTAAATCCTGGATGTGACAGGCCAAGGTAACACTGGTCTGATGGTTCACGTCAAAGGCTGTGCAGAGACTCCTTCGTTAGAGGGTCAATAATTGGCTCGATGGGCTGTAATTGCTCACCCTGCCTGACCACGGTGCAGGGCTGGATGTGCAGCCTGGCCTCCTGCATCCTGTGAGGCTCCAGCAAAGCAGTTCCTGGCCTCAGGCACCACTTCAGCAGCTGGAGGGGCCACTCTGGGCAGCACAGCTGGATCGTGGGTCAGCAGCTGGATGTGGAAGGTTTCCAGAAGTGATGGATGGATGCCCAGTCCCATGGTCCATCCCTGGGGAAGGGCTCTGCTCCCTGTTCCTGGGTACCTGCCAGTCCCAGCATCTGTTTTGGGGCCTCCATCCAGCTTTGGGCTCACAGATCACTTTGGTCACACTTTTGAACCCAGTTGTGTTTCAGAGTGAGACCAGAGTGCCACAAAGGGTTGACAAGCTCTTCAGATGACCTCACTTTGGACAATTTGCTTAGTTTATGATCAGGAAGGAAAACATCTCCCTGCTCCTGGGAGGCAGATGTGCAGCCTCAGGAGTGTGAAACACAGGGATGCAGCAGGATATTTATTTTATAAAAGAGAGGCGAGTGATGTGGTGAGTAGACCTTTGGGTGTTCACACTGAGGAGCCAAAGGAAGGACAGGAGGTGGTGATGTGGTTACTTCTGGGTATGGGCCAATATGACCCATGTTGTATTTTGGGGTTTTTAATCACTAAATATTACAGGTATTTTTTCAGGGTTATTTTTGTGCTGTTCCCTGTATGATCCCCTTTATTTCAGCTCTTAGCCGTGGGAAGATGATTAAAAATGGCACATTGTCTGCACCTTGAATTTCTGACACAATCTCAGCACAGACATTGTCGGCAATTGTGTTTCTGACAGTAACAAGTCACTCCGTAACTCAGGATTCGGAGACTTTCTGTTCTCCTGCCCTTGCACTTAATGAAACCAGAGTTTGTTTTAGAAAGAAAAAGCCTTTCTGAGTTAATTTTGGCTCAGTTCAAACCAGAGGATACAGAGGCAGGAACTGAGGCTCAGAGTTATGAGAAAATCTGAGGAAGGGAGAGGATAAGGTGCGCTAGGAAAAGAAAAATCCTTTTTATTTCCCAAGAAGGTATTACGAACAGTAGAGGGAGAAAAAAATTACTTGGCAAGGCTCTTATAAAGAGGAAGAATGGTGTAAAGTGCTGGTTAAATTCCCATTGATCTTTCACTCAGCTTCCCATATACATGTGGGTTTGACTATCTGATAGTTCCTTTCACTGTCATAAGTAATAACTGAGTGGAAACAATCATTTCCAAATAACTGCCTCTGATTCTTCTATTGTAGTGATTAGTGCTGAATAATTATGAGCTCTGCTGAATCTTGCACGGGTAGATGTGATGCGAGTCGCGGGGAGCTGTCAGCCGCCGGCACCTGCGCGATCGGTGCCTATAGACGGTGCCTATAGATGGTGCTCTTTGCCTCGCTCAGCTCCTGCAGCTGCTCCGAGCAGCAAATCACGGGCTTGGACGTGCTTTCCTTGTCCTAAATGGTCACGGGGAATGGGGGGAAAAAAGCTGTTTTTCCCGCCGCTGTTTTCCTGCTTTAGATATTAGGGAAGAGCTGGATGTAATTTATGAACCTGGGAATGGCAAATGCAGAGCGAGCACTGACGTTGGGTTTTGCTGCCTCTGTGGGCACCAAGAGAAGTGCCTGAGGCGATGTCTAAAGCCGCGTTATCCAGGACTTTTTAGTGAATATGAAGCACAGGGTGCTGGGAGGGCTGAAAGGCTCCTCGCTGCACATGGCTCAGACAGATTCATGACCCCCGTGCTCTGAAGCAAGGGCGTTTATCAAAGTTGAGGACAGAGAGAAATTGGGAATACATGGGCTCGAAACAGAGCCCAATCTTTCACTGATGCTTTGCTTCACCAGCTGCTTAAAGACTGCTTTGTCATCTGCAGAAAAGGGGCGCTCAGTGTAACTCCCTGTGTCAGGAAAGGGAGCTAAGAAGTTGTGTGCCAACAGTTTGAAGATGACTCTGTAGCTGATTTTCCATGTGGTTGGTGGTTGTTGAGCTCCTGGTTACTTACCCAAAGCTGTTGGTGCCTGTGTGTTGGTGACCCTGCTGCTGAGGAGGTGGCTGCTGCCACTCACACAGCTCCTATGGCACTGCAGGCAGGTCCAGGGGTCTGTTGTGTCCACAGTGCTGGGGGCTGAGATGTGTGTGGAGGGGGGAATGCCAGGCATGGACCAGGTTTCGCACTCCTGGCTATTTGATTTGTGTCTCTGCACGTGAGTGTGTGTGAAGATTTGTGTGCAGAGGTTGTGTGGAGCTCTGTGGACACAGGATTGTACATGTATGTACATCTCTATACATCTGTCACCAGAGGTATTTGACTGAATTACAGACAGGTCCTTTCCTTCTGCTACAGCTTTAGAATGTGATTCCAACACTTAGGCCTGTCACCCTTTCCAGGAAAACGAGAATACAGATATCCACAGAAGGGTTATCTGGATGCTCCCAGGTACACAGAGTGATTCTTGGGGTTGTCCTGTGCAGGGCCAGGAGTAGGACTTGGATGATCCTTGTAGCTTCTTTCTAGATCAGGATACCTTCTGATTTCTCCAGCAGTTGTTTCAGCACAAGATTTGCTAATGTTTAAACAAGAGAGAACTCCTTAACCTGGCAGCACATGCAAACCCAGGTGAACCTCTACCTGCTTTGTGTTGCTCTCCACATGTTGGAACAACCCATTGCTCATGTGCCCTGTGCAGGAGCTGCACTGTGAGTCTTGGGGCTGCTCCCAAGCCCAGCAATCCCATAATTAGCTCGAGACAGTCTGTACAGGAGCATAATTGACCATCAATAAATAATAAACAGAAGACAGAATGCAGACAGGCCTGCAAAGAGGGGAGACATGGGTGTTGAGATACTGTGACCTGACCTGTTTGGCTTCTGCACAAGGAGAAATTGCACTAATGGGATGTACATTTAGCCAAGGATGTTTTTTGGAATGGGATTTGGTTCTGTTTGCTGTGAATGTGCGACACAGTAACAGTACTAGGGGCAGAATAGGATAGAGGAAACTTGCTCAGGAACCAATGCTGCCATCCACTGAATGTCTTCTGTTTCCTCTCCTGAGCTAAAGAGTTGCAACCCAGGGATCTTTCCAGGATGTCCAAGTCCTCAGCTCTAGAGCTGCAGTGATGTTGAGGGGACCCGTTTAGTGGGAGCTAGGCTGGCAGCTTGGCTGTGCTGTATAGGGAGGTTATCCATGCTCCTCTGATGGCTGGACAGGTGTTACTGGAAAGGAAATCCTTCCTGAAGGATGGTAAATGTGGTGGGGATGGGGAGGCACACAGGCAAGCCAGCCTGTCCTTTTCTCCCAGGTGGCGCAGTGCAGGATCTGGTTTAGAGCCCTCCCAGCAGGGAGAGAAGCACAAGATGTAGAACTGCACAGTGGGATGTAAAGGCATTTCCTGCCAGACCTCTGCACAAGGGGCTCCTAAACCCTTTATACGGCAAATCTGACAGAAAATGGGTTTCCCCCCCTCCTCCAAAAAAAAATCCACCTTTGCAGAGTCCTGCAGTGACACACACCAGGTGCTGCATCAGGTGCCACCCCCCTGGGCTGAGCCTGGGGAAGGTGCAATGAGGCCACTTCTGTGGTTGTGCTGCAGCAGTTGGAGGTGAGAGAGGCTGCAGGGGACTGCAAGAGTAGGTTGGGTTTGTTTTGTTGCTCAGGTTTGTCGTGGAAGAGGCCCGGGATGATGGCTCTGATTTTCTCTCGCCACAATTCTGATACGGAATAGATGAATTGCTAAAAACTTCTTGATGACACAATATGGCAAAGACCAATCCATCATGGTATTGATTCCCTCCACCAGTTGCACTCCTTAGGGGCAGTTCTCCTGGGTTTTGGGAGCAGCGTGGCCATGCCATCCTGCTATGGAACTGGGGCTGGCTTTACCCCCCTTATTCCAGGTATTCCCAAGTCCTTGTGGGCTGATGCAGGTTCCCAGTGGGACTCAGGGGTGGGTGAAGATGCTCTTCACTTCGGGGTACCCTTCAGCTTCCAGGTATTGTTCCTTGTGCTAAGAAGCCAGGTAGTGGCTCTGTGGTGAACCACAGGTGAATCCCAAGGTGGGCTCCCCTGGTTCCCAGCAGTGGGTGGTCACAAGGTGCCCTGTCCCAGCTGGCGGTGGCCACAGTGGTGGGGCTCTGACAGCTTTTGGCAGGCCAGGAGGTGTGAAGGTCGGTGCCTTCAGTGGCTGTGTGGCACATGTACAGCTTTGACTCTGCTGGAGGTGACCTGGCCTTGGCAGAAAACCAGGCTGTCAGCGCCCGTCACAGACGGGGAAACTGAGGAATGGAGAGCTCAGGTGTCTCCCTTCCTGCCAGAACTTGGGGGTAAAGGATGCACAGCGGGTCAGAGCTGGGAACAGAAACCAGCAGCCCCCATTCCCCTCCCTCCTGGCGCTGACGGAGGCTCCAGCCCCGCAAGGTGGGACAGCTGAGGGGGCAGGTGCGGGAGCTTTAGCAGGGGCAGCTGTGCGGGTGTCGGGATGCGCAGCCCCGGGCGCTGAGGCTGCCCCGCTCCCGGGGTCGCTTTCGGGCTTTGTTCCAGCGCGGAGCGGCTCCTCCGGTTCCGCTGCGCTCGGCGAGGAAACCGGGGGCGCAGGTGAGGCGGGGGGGGAAGCGAGCCC
>WEKX01000898.1:689152-923682 GCA_013390025.1 Pitta sordida
CAACCTCCCTGTTCCTGGGAATCCACCTCTCACTCCCTCCCCGGGCTGCTCTATGTGCGCACACACGTTAGACATCGATGTACGTATTTCCCCGTTAATTCTGCGGCCGTTTGTTACCGCTCAGTCACGGTCTGGAGCGGCCAATGCACCGGGATAAACTCATCTCCATAAAAACTTCCTGCTGGAAAGGAGGGACTGTTTGGGGAACACCCCTGAATCTTGGGAATAAAGAAACAAAATCCCCATTAAAACTTTTCCTAAATCCTCTCAAACCCCTTTTTGGAAGGTGATGAGGGAAGGGAAGCTGGATGCACTTGTGCTCTCTTGAGGGAAATCCCGGCTCCTGCGTGATGGTCCAAGTTTCTCCATTGCCGGAGCTGTGGATGCGTGTTGGTGACAGCTGAGGCTGCTCTGTGTGAGCTGTCCTCTCCGGTTGTGACCTCCGTTTAACCTGGCACGGTCAGGCATTCCCGGCTTTGTCTCCGTTCAAGCTGTGGCCAATACTAGCGCGGTCCTGGAGGTGAAGTGAGTGATGTTCAATTAATCTGTGTTCTAAGGGGTATCAGAAAGTCAATAGGTTAATATTAAGTGAGGTGAATAGTAAGTGGTGGAGGGGAAAAAAACCACCCTGTGCATCTGTGACCAGCGGTTCAAGCTTGGAGGTGAGAGAATGTGAAGTTAGCAGAGTGCCGTGATGTAAAACCCACTGTTAACAGGGTTCCCCTGTTATTTGCTGAGCACTTGATGCTTTGCTGGTGGCTTGAATGTGTTTAGTAGATCTCAGCTGACTTGGGGACGCGGTCTTGCCTCTCCTGCTCTGGATGGCTTCATTGATAACGGTGTTTCAAAGTTAAATCAAATGACCTACTTTAGAGCTGAGAGACAGATGCCTCGAAAGAAATCTGTGCCATCAGCAGAACAGATGTTGGGCTTTTTACCTTTAACACAGAGGTGTTAGATCCTTTCAAAGTCGATGGGGATTTTTAGTCTTTATTGCTGTCCTTTTGCCATTTGTTGCCACTTTGAGGATCCTCAAAGCTTAAATGTGGTGTTTTGCAGGGGATCAGATAAAATAGCTTTGATTTGACAAACTTGGTGCGGGCAGTGAGTAATGTGAACGTACAATGTCTGTTGTGAAATGACTTATATAGCAAACCAGTCATATCTCTCAACTCTCCTAGCCATATCCACAGCTCTTGTTACAAGAAGATAAAGTAACCCAATTTACTCCTCATTGTCTTTATGGTGGTGTTTGATGCAATTAATTGTGGAGTTTCCCTCTGGCTTTATAATAGGTTTGTTTGGTGGAAACAGGTAACAGATGCTGCATAAAATCTGCAAATAATCCACCAATATGATGGGAACAGCTTTTACCACGCTCTGTCTTGTTCTTTGCATTAACCCCGAGCTTCCCCTGCTTCCCGGCAGAAGGGAACTTGAGCTGGATGCAAAAGGGAAAATGCAGATCCAGGCTGGCTGTGGGAGCCTGGAGAAGGGGTCCCTGCTCTTGCCCTGTGCTCTTTAACAATCTTCAGCAAATTGCATTAGGACGTGACAAATTGGCTCGCAAAGCAGCTAAATGGAAATGACATTTGGAGCAGTTTGCTGTGCAGACCCTGTGGTGTCTCGGGGAAACATGTGATTTGCTGTATCTTCCCGGCATCTCCAATTCAACTACCGCTACGAGGCTTTCCAGAACTTACTTTGGGAAACTCCTGCTGCAGCTAAATGTGGGAGTCTAGACCACGTCTCGGAATGGTTGCCCAAAAGCTAGGGCAGATGTAGGTGCAGACTGTCTCATGCCGTAGGCAGCTTCTGTGAAAAGTTGAACCAGGGAAGAAAGCAAAAGCTGATATTTAGAGATTGCGTGGGGTATGTGGCGAGGAGCTTAAGGTGGAAAGCTGGGCTGGCTGTTGGGTGCCGATGCCTCGCTGTGCTGTGGGAGCAGAGGCACCTTTGTGCAGCTGGGGCTGGTTTGTGGCTCTCGGAGGAGCGAACTGCGCTGGATCCAGCAGGAAGGAGCGCACCTGCTCCTCTCCGAGCGCATCCGCGTCTGTTTGAACATGGCTCTGATCAAGCTGTTTTAATTGGCCCCTCTGCAGCCCGAACAATAAATATGTAATGGGGGAGAGTGCCCCCCTGTTCCACACGGCGTTGGGGCTGTCATTTTTGACAGGGAAGCGGGTGCTCTCCGCTCTCCCCGTCCCTGAGCGCTCGGGCTCCGCTCCCGCCCGGCTCTTCCAGCGTGTGAAAACTGCGCTCCCCCATCTGCGTTTGGCATCCTTAAAAGAGAGGGGGGCGGAAAAAAAAAAAAGGAGAAAAAAGATGAACCTGAGCATGCAGTGCTCCTGAGACAGGCCCCTTCACATTTCTAAACACTCCTGATTATTCAGCTAATCTTTATTTCATGGGCCTGTTACAAGAAACACAAACGGGGGAGAAAGTAGAAGGCGGTGACACATTTAAAATACACAAGAAAAGTGCTGGCAGGAATATAATCGTTCTTCTTCCAGCAATATGAAATATTTATGGGCCTAAGTTGTGGCAAGATTCTCTGCCTCCCCTCCCACCTAACTCTGAAATGTTTTTCGCAGTAAACAGGAACTGGGGGGCACTGGTGGTGGTGGTGCTGCCAGCTGAGCTCTGCTTTCCCCCAGCAGTGGGCAGGGCAGGGGCTCCCAGCTGCCGGGCACAGCGTCCGTCTGTCCGTCCCTGCGGAAGGGAAGGGAGGAACGGAGCGCTCTGGCCACACTGCCCGGCTCGTACGGGAGCAGAGCGTTGTGTTACAGTCTGTTAACTCGAAATAATTCAGCAGCGTCCCCTCGGCGAGCCTGTGAAAAGCCCCCTTTGAGGTGCTCGTGTTGTGTAGGAGCCCGTTCTCCCCCAGGGCATTCTGCTATTAATTCATTAGATCTGAGGGTTTTTCTCTCGTCCCCCCTCTTTTCTCTTCCTCCCCCCTCCCTTGCAATTCAAACAGTGATGAATGGACAAAAATCCCTCAAGGGAAACATTTTTTCACTTAGTTACAAAGATTTCATGGCTAATTAGAGTAAATGTGGTTTTTAGAGTGTTAATCTCTTAACCAGCTTGGCTGGGAGGCCACCGCCACAACAGCAAAGGGGAGGGCAGGGGGAACCAAGGGGGAAAAGGTGCTTCCAAGTTCTTCCTGGGGCTGAGCCACGAACGCTGGTGGCTGGATCTGATGTGTCTGTAGGACCAAGAGCATCCCTGCATCTCTGCTGACTGGGTGCCCACCTCCCTCGCCGGGCAGGGTGAGGGCACGGCTGGGCTGGGCGAGACTCGGAGGCGTTTTGGACGGAGGAGGCCACGAGCTCTTTGTGTGCAGAAGTGGTGCAGCGGGAGCCTCCGGGATGAAAGGCAAAGTGGGAACAAAAGCAGAATTGAGGGCAGCGTGCTGTCCTTGGGCAGCACAGGCGGCCGCCCGGGGTTTGTGTTCAGAGCCTTTCTCTGCAGTGAAAATATATGTATTTACTGGGTGGTTTAGTGCCAGGAAGGGAGATGGGCTGCGGGTGCCTCAGGCTGGGTCCTCACGTGCTGCTGTGTCACAGGGTGGCCACGGCACCTCCAACGCTCTTCTGCGCTGAGTGCCCAGGCTCGCTAGTGACATGTGTGGTCATGGGACACTTGCTGATGGAAGTCATCCTCTTTGCTGCTGTGGAGATTTATTTTTGATGTCTGTGGTCGAGTTCCTCTCTTCTCTGGTTCTTCCCACCTGCGCCAGCTCCCTGGCATCCACCTTTCCAGCCTGGTTTTGGCTTTGCCCTGAATGGATGTGGCAAAAATAGGGTGAGTGATTTGTGAACCAGCTCTGTGGCAGCTTAGCCCCCACCCTGGGTCCCACAGCCAGCACAGAGAGAGCTGGGGGGGGATATGAGAGTGGGATGTGGGCTTGAAATTCCTTCTCATCCCACTAGAGGGGATCCTCTGGATCCAACTGAAAAATGAACATAAACGAAGCAACTGGCAAAGCTGCGCTGAACTGCAGCCTCTGGCTGGTGGGTGAGAGAAGGATGGGCACAAGGGCTGGAAATCCAGCCTGGAGCTTTGCTGAACACGGCACTGGAGAGGGGACAGGAGGATTTTGGTGCTTTTCACACATTCCCAGCTAAGGCTGGCTGGCTGTGGATGCTTCTCCCTGCTCCTCCACCTGCTGTGTCCGAGCCCAAGCGTGGGAGCTGCTCGGGTGGGGTGAGGCTGAGGCTGCTCTGGCGGGACTTTACCAAGAAAGCACAAGTTTCCCAAACACAAGTGCAACATATGTCAGTGACGTGCCTAATCTGCTGCGTGGTTTTGAGTCGGAATTCTGATCCATCTGTGCGTCTGAGAGGGGCTGAGGGATGCTGTCAGCCTGTGGCTGGGTATCGGGGTACTGGTTGCTGCCTGGCAGGGGCTGCCAGGGATGGAGTGCGGGGAAAGAGGTGCCCTTCCCCTCCTTATCGGATAGAGCCCATCTCATGTTTCTTCTTGTAATCGCAGCTTCTGTTTGGATGAAATCGAACTGGGAGGTGCTGATGGGGAGGGATGAAAAGAGAGATAAATGTATCGTATTATGAAAATTTAATCCTGCTTTGCCTGGGCTAAAATTACATTCAGAGCAGGAGATAAAAGGCATCAGAGTCACGTTATAAAAAAAATCCAGATGATCTCCAAAGGCAGAGATAGCAAGCCTGGGGGAGCCCTGCCAGCCAGGGCTCTGCTATGCCAGGATGGCAGTCAGTGCTGCTCCTCCCTGCCTGGAACTGGGATCCCTCCCCTGCCCTGGAACCAGCCCTGCCACTGTCCAAGCTGATATAGCTCCGTGCAAGAGGCACATTTGGTCCCATCTCTCCACTTCCTAAAGGAGATAGTTCTTCCAAGACACAGAGGTCACCTGTGGACGTTCTGTTTTTCAGCTGATGCTGTGTTAACTCTCTGCACCGTGTTCCATGTTTCCTAGGAGTTCCTAAAAGTCAAGGTACCCAGGGATGATCCCACTGTGCGATAGGGTCCTGCCTGGCTGGGGACATCTCAAAGCACTGGAGACTTGGAGAGGGTCTTCAGAACTCCTGCCTGCTCATGCCATAACCTCTGATGGGGAAGAGCCCAGAGCCCATCCTCACATGGTTTTTGGGTGTGAGTGTTGAACGGAGAGTTCTGCCCCAGCCGAGCCCTGGTTCTCCAGAGACAGTTGTGTGTTGTGCTCGGTGTGACAGCGGCTTCCCAGGCAGGAATGTCCCTCACAGCCCTTTTCCTGCTCCAGCACCGTTTCCCCACTTCATAAAAGTGAAAGGTGATGTCTGAGTAAATATTACACTGACCTCTCACCTCATCTCCTCCCGCTGCCGCCGCTGTTCCCTTCTCAGGGCTCATTACCAGAGCTGCCGGCTGAGCCGGGGCTGTGCCGACGTGGAGAGGGCTTGGAGCTGGGCTCAGAGCACAGTTGGGGGCTTGGAGCTGGGCTCAGAGCACAGTGGGGGCTTGGAGCTGGGCTCAGAGCACAGTGAGGACTCACCACTGGAGCACAAACCCAGTGCCTCACAACTGGGAGCAGGACAGGAAGGGCAGGCTCCTTCCTGGCTGTCGCTGCAGCTGATCCACCTCTGAGCGTGGTAAGTGGATGCTGGATCAGTGGGAACTGTGTGGGCTCTCCCAGTGGGTGCCAGTGTCATGGAACACTGTACCTGTGCTCACAGCCTGGCCACTCATTCTGGTGGGAGCACAGGGAGGTGCTGCTCTAGCAGAAGTTCCGTGGGAACTTACACCGGGAAGAATTGATGTGAGCAGGAGACTCTTCAGAGAAGTGGGTGAAGGCAGGAAGAGCTGAGCATGGACTCAGCCTCTGCCTCTCTGTGTGACCTGGGAGGGCTCTCCAGGAGCTGGACCAGTGGCCTCCACCTGTTGTGGTCTCAATTTAGGTGTGAAACTCAGCAATGGGAATGCTGGGATATGTGGAGGAAAGCTTCCTTGGATGCACAGGCAAGTCGTCTTCCATTTTCCTAGTCAAGGGATGGTTGATGGTGGAGTGATAGTCCTTGGAGAGACCACTCCTGCTGTATATCAGGGCAGGGTAAAGCAAACAGCTTATTTTGCTTTCATCTCCTGTCTGGCTCTTAACAGCATTTGCAGACCAGCAGTTTAATTCCTGCAGCAGCTCAGTGTCAGGCTCCAGAGCCCCATTTCCCTGTCCCATGTCTCGGGAAGCCACACGGCACTGGGGAAAACAGGAAAGCCGTGTGGCACTCTGGGCTGCTGCCCGCTGGCCCTGCCGCCCGTGACGCGCGCCGGGAAGGAAGCGCATCCACCACGGCCGGGCCTGGAGCCGCCGTCACACCCTGACTCAGCGTGGAAGAAGTTCCTCGGGTTATTTCCAGGCTCAGCAAGCCTGGGAACAAATACCTCCCAGGGAGATTTATGTGCAGTTCTTCCTCTGTAGCGGTTTCGTGTCATCGGGTGAGCGCTCGGAGCCGTCCCTCGTGTGTGGCGCGGGGCACTGGTCATACTGGAGGAAACTGGGCGTCCAGGGAGAGAAGGGCAAAAATCTGGAGGTGTGCAGGGGTGTTCCTGTTTCACGCTGCTTTGGTTGGTCAACCTGGGAATGAGCGTCCAACAAGTGAGTTTGTGCTCCAAGGTTTGGGGATTAATGCTTAAATAATACTTGAAATGGGGCTTTGAATTCTTTTGATTTGCTTCTTGATTTCTGGGCTTTCAGGGTTTGCCTTGTCAAGGTTTCCTTCATAGAATTGAAAGTGGCCATTTCCTCCCCCTCCGAGTGGGAAGCTGAGAGATCCTGGAAAGTGGCATTTGGAAAAGCAGGTGCTGTGGTGAATGTGTGTGTTGGTAACGGGGGTAAAACCTCCCAAGTCATGCTGCTGAAATGGGCCATTTCCCACTTCTTGGAGGATATTCCCAAAGCAGTGGCGAGTGTGGCAGACCCCGGTGGGCTGGGTGCTTGCCCAGGTAGCCAAATATGAGGGATTCACGTGTGGCCAGTTCGTGTGAAGAGCTTTGTTCCCCTTGGCTGGGTAGATTTATTGGTGTCAGAGCAGAGAAATGGTAAGTTGGCTGCTTAACAGGGATGTTACAGTTCAACTCCATAAAACACTCTGGCTGTCTCCTTTACTCATTCATTTGCCAAGTCCCCAAAAAGTCACAGTGACAGGAGCAGAGGATGGAGCACTGCCCTTATGATCATATTTCCTGCCTGTGCTGGTTTATGTCAGAGCCTGTAATGTTATTTAAACAAACAAACAAAAAAGCCTGTGAATTTCCTTTTGATTTTTAATAGAAGTGCCAAGAGGTGGGGAGGAAAAGGGAGCATGCCTGGAGGTTTCCTAACTGGCTCAGTTGTTCTTATGCTTTAAATTTGCCATCTCACAGGTTTTAAATCTGTACTGAAGCTAAAACGTAGAATTGTGGAATGATTTTGGTTGAGAGGAACCTTAAGATCCCTTCCCTGGAAGTTCTCAAGGCCAGGTTGGACAAGGCTTGGACCATCCTGTCCCTGCCCACGGCAGGGGTGGAACTGCATGATCTTTAAGGTCCTTTTTCAAGCCAAACCATTCTGGAATTCTATGATAAATCCAGAGTGAGCAAATTGACAGTAAGAGCTTTTCGAAGTTCACCTTGGAAAGAGAAATGCTTCTGTGTTTGCCTTAAACCTCTCTTAATTCTGACTTCTGCTGTCTGGCCCTCTGTATTTCCAAATCAATTTGACATTCCAAAGGCATCATCTGTTGTGTGACAGAAGCTGGAAGGGCCAGATGGACAAACATCCACAGTAATTTGTTGGGCTGAGAGAGGATAGAGCAGATAAAAGGTCACTGCAGGCTCTTCTCTCCTGGTTGTAAAGTTTTCTCTGCAGTTCTCAGGGAGTTAATTGCAGCAGCAGTGAGGAGGAGCCCTGCTCTGAGCACTGCCCTGGTGTCTTTGGCTTGTTAAAGGCCTCTTCAGTGGTAACAGGTTTAGACTGTCTTTAAAATCTCATAGCAACCAAGGAGCACAGGCAAACACTCCAGAGTTGGCTGGAAGCAAGAGGCAGGAGCCCCTTTTGCTTGTCCACTGGGGGATAACAAGGTGCTGGTACAAGTGCTTGTGTAACTCGGCTTTTCAAGGCATAAATTGTGTGACAGGGGCCATTCGGTTCCATCGGTTCCACCAAAGGAATCCTCTGAAGTCGAGGTGGCCACAGCTTGTCTTGGGCTGAGCTGAGAAGTGCTAGAACAAATTCCCCGAAAGAAACAAAGGCAGAGGCTCTTTTAAGGACTTCCAAGGATGTTGTATAACCTTTAAAAAAAAAAAAAGCCCAGCCCAGGGGACTGGGTCACTGGGAGGTTTAACCTCGGGACTCACAGTTGGGTGGGATTGGACTGGCCTTGCAGGGGGAGTTTTTTGCTTTTGAGTGTGAATTCTGCAATATGTGGTGGGCTTTTAACCATTCACTTCCTCACAGACTTGTACCAAACGGGCTCCATGTCAACCCTGTTGTTGAGATGAGATTTAATTTACTTTTAGTAAAGGTGTGGTCTCCCTGGGTGTGAGTCCTGCTGGCTCAGGGCTTTGGGCAGCTCCTCTTCCCTACCAGAACCTGCTCTCACCCCGTCCAAGCTGCAAAGACCTATTGACAACCAAACAACTTTTGGCTTAATGTCCTTTCTCCTCGCAAGATTCGAGAAAAACCCAGTATTTTTATCACAAACAGTGCAAGTCGTTGAGTTTTGGCTTTGCCCTCACAATCCTTATGAGCGTCAGAGGAATGTTTTGGGCATCTGTAAGACTAGTTTGTAGTTGTAAAGGTGGGGACTTGTAAAACTGAACCATCTGAAAGTATTCTCACAACCTGCACTGGTTCTCACATGTGGCTTTGGTGTGTTTTTAGAGCAAAGTCCTTTTGTGACTTCAGCTTTCCTTGGGTCTGCCAAAGGATCTGTGGAGTCCTGCAACAAATCCAGCTGTAGCTCCTCTCCCTCTGAGATCCTCTCTATATTTTATGGACTTAAGGAAATTTCCTTGCCAGTTCCTAACCCATCATCCCGTCAGTGGTGCTTGCAGTCAGGGTGATGAGGTGGTGTTGATCCGTGTGGATCACAAGGGCTGGTGCACACCAGGGCTCTGCAGTGCCCCTGGGAGCTGGGGGAGGCTGCGATGGGGATCCCTGCCCTGCTCAGACGGGACCAGGGCCAGAGTGAGACAGGTTCCATGGAGGAGTGTTGAATGAAAGGGTGTGTGAGGAGCTCTCCAGGCAGCCAGGCTCGCTGCATTCCTGTGAAATATGGCCTTACAAGTCCTTGAAGGATTTATTGTTTTCCGGGCGCTGCTGGATCCAGTCCGATAGGCTGGATATAGGAAGGAAATGACTCAGTTGCTCTACAGACAAGTGCAGCTTTGAAATTCAGAGAGGCAGGAGACAGCTGAGAGGCTCCAACTCCTTTCCATCGGGAGTCAGGCCCCTGTGTCTCTGTTACTCCTTGTGCCCGGACTTCTGGTAGGATGGGACGGGATGGGAGAGAGGAGGCTTGGCCAGGCAGTGGCCACGATGCCTCAGAGCCCTCCAGCCACTGGAGAGCTGGTGACAGGGGGAATGTGGGGTCCATCAGAGGGGAGAGGCCAGTGGTGGTGGTGGGAGCAGCTGTGAGCTCCAGGCTGGCATGACCATTGCCAATTGATTGCCATGCTGGGGGCACAGCATGGGACAGAGCATGCAGCAGCAACACCTTCCAGCTTTTTCATGGCATGTTTTCCACTCCTACAGCACACAGAATGAGCTGGGTGAGGAGTTTGGGTGCTCCAGCTACTGTGTCTCCTTTCCTCTCACTTGTGTTGTCCCCACCAGGCCCCACTGGTCCCAGTGTTTGTGCTCTGTTCTGAGCTGTGCAGGAATTTGTAGAGTACTGAGTTTGTAAGACAAGCCCAGGCTTTCAGGCTGTCTTATCCATCAAAGTGTCCAGCCCCTCTTTAGCCTCATAACTTCTGGCTGATGTCAGATGTGGACATAAGCAGATGCTTTCTCCATCTTATTATCAGCTTGGTTGGAGAGAGAGGAGTTTCTAAATGACAGAGATCCTTAGCAAAGAAACAAGAGTTAGTGTTAAAAATAAAGAAAACAAGACAGCTTGTTTCATCTAAACAGAAGGGTTATTAAACAGGCTTGAATTAATCAGTGATCTGCCAGAGCTCTGAAATTGAAAAGCAGGGCAGAGGAGCATGGAGCAGATGAGCAGGAAAGAGCCACTTTCTCAAGTAGACATTGATGTCCAAACACTGTGAGAGACGAGATGATGTTCAGATAATGGTGGGACAGAAGTGAGATGGCTCCAGGTTTTGAGGGTGCTTGGCTAGACCTCAGAACATGAGGCTGGGGGCACCTGGTTGTCCACTCATGGCCAGGTGGGAACCTGTCTGCAGCCAGCTGCTGTCCCTGTGGCCACAAGCTCTGTCTGTGATGGTCACTGACCATGCTTGATGGAGCAGACTGTGCAGGCATGAGGCTGCTTTACACTTCCCAGGGTTCAGGTATCTCAAAACACTCTCAAAACCAGCATCAAGCCCTGCAGTGATGCCCTTAGTAGTGCAGACAGCCCTGGGTGAAGAGGCTTTGAGAGGTTAAAGGCACGTTCTTGGTGTGGCTGATGAAGCTGGAGGTGATTGCATCTCCCAACACACTTTCACTGAAACAGGCCTGACAAGGGCTGGTTAATGGTCCCTGAAGGGTTCTTCAGTGCTGTGTGGCCTCTCTCCTGCATCAACCTGTCTGCTTCAGTTTTTCTGTTAATTTAAGGGCTCTTGCAGTTGTGTTCTGCCTTTCCAAATACTCATGATTCCCCAGAGGCCCCTGGATGATAATTTCTTCTGTGTTTGTGGTGGAAATGCCAGTGTTGGGACTGGCAGCTGGAATCTGGAGTGAAGCACTGAGCTGGTGCTGGGCTCACGGCAGGGATGAACCTCTCCCTGAGCATTTCCTCCACTTCTCACCCCGACGACTCCTGCCCTGGTTTGGTGCTGTTCCACCTCTGCCCTCCCCGTGTGATGGGGGATAACACCATTCTGGAGTGGCACGGGGCGGCACAACCAGTGAACACCTCTCAGACGTGCCTGAGTGCACACAAAGGCTGTGGCACGTTCTTAAGAATTTCAGCACTGCTGGCTGAGCGAAATCTATCGCTGCACGGTTGGGGATTCAGCATCTCTGAACCTAATTTTAACAAATGTACAATTTCCTGGTTTACTTAGGTAACAGCACTGTGGCTACTGTGTAAATACATCTGGCTGCCGTAGGGAGTGTTGGGGATAACGAACACCACTCGCTGTACGGGGCTGGCACAGCCAAAGGATTTCTGTTTCAGGATTTCTGTTTAATGGAGTGGCTGGGGACCCATTTAATTTGAAGCTGGGGTTCTTCACTTGCCTGTGGTGCACTTGGAGTGAGGCCAGGAGAAGCTGCTGCATTTTCCTCCTCCAGTTCGGTGGCCGCTCTGTGATCTTCCCTCGTGCTGCACTGTAATATTCTCTTGTAATAAACTGCAGCTGGATGTCACCTGGGGAGACAGTGCTGGGCTGAGGCTCAGGAGATAAAACTCCTTGCTTTGCCACTGGGACCTTTTGACTAGCCCTGGGCAAATCATTAAATCGTTTAATCTGCGTGCCCCTAAGGTCACCATCCATTAAATTCCATTTTGTTGGGAATAAAGTCCATGAATAATCAAACGATGTTCAGGTGCACCAGTGAAGAGGTGGATAAATCTTAATCCATCAGGGCCCAGGTAAGAAACTAGAAAAAGCACTTTCTAAGGCACATACTGACCTAGATTGCCTGGAGGAGTTGTGGACTCTCTTTCTGGGGGTCCTTAAGGACAATTTAGAGAAACATCACTTGAATGATGGTTTTAACAGCTGGTCTTTGCAGCAGGAGGCTGGATTAGAGACTCACAACTTTCTGGCCACAAGCTTTTACAATTTAATAGTATTATGCAAAGCCAGTGACCTGTTTACATAGGTTTGGCTGAACCCAAGGCTTCCCCAAGCTGGAAGAAACCAGCTATGAAACTTCAGAAGTGTTAAATTTCCCCTTTGTCTCGTACTTCAAGGCAACCAGGAAAATAAGGGTCTGTTCTGCTCCGTGCTCCAGTGTGTCATGTTGTCACCAGCCTTGAGTCTGTCCTCAGGGACTGCCTGGTGAATAAAGTCCTCTTTTCCCAGCACCTCTCTTGATGCAAGGTAATTTATAAGCTATTTCACAGCAGTGTACTTGAAGCTCGATAGCTGCCAGCTGTGGTTTCTCAGATAGCAGGTGTCAAGTGTCAGCACAGGGAAAGAAAAAGGTGTCTAATTGCTGCCACCGAGGTGTCCGAGGTTGATTATGAATTTTTGTGGATGCCTTTTTGGGGTTGGTGGGTTAAATGACTCCAGCTGTAATGCACAGCTGGGTGTGAGCCGTGCTGGAGCCACAGCTGTGGTCCTGCTTCAGATTCTCCAGAGGAGCCAGTGCTCCCTTGGAGCCAGGGATGAGCTTGGCAGTGTTAAATGCCTGTTGCTGTGTTGCAGGGGTGTCTCAGCATCCTTGGGGGGGCAGAGGCAGCCGTGCCTCTGTTTGCTTGTTATCACTCAGGGGAGAGCAGCCCTGCTCTGCTGAGCAGCCTCTGAGGTCACTTGGTTTTTTCAGCTGGGAGAAGAGGAGGCTGAAGTCAGACCTCATGGGGGTCTGCAACTTGGTCATGAGGGGCAGCTCCGATCTCTGCTCTCTGTGACCAGTGACAGGATCCAAAGGAATGGTAGGAAGCTGTATCGGGGGGGTTTAAGCTGGATATTAGGAAAATGCTCATCCTTCAGAGGGTGGTTGGGCACTGAACAGGCTCCCCAGGGTTTGGTCATGGCCTCAAGGCTGCCAGAGCTCCAGGAGGGTTTGGGCAATGCTCTCAGGGACAGGGTGGGATTTTGGGGTGTCCTAGGCAGGACCTGGAGTTGGACTTGAGTGACCCTTGTGGGTCCCTTTCAACTCAGGATATTGTATGATCAAAGAGTTTGAGTAGAGTTGCACCAAGAAGTGCTAAACCCCTTTCTTATGCATCCTGTGCTACAGGAGTTTATTTCTGGTAACTTCCTTTTGAGTTTTTCATGGATGGAACATCTGAATGCCTCATGTATGGAAGGATTATACCCAGTTCACACATGGAACAACTGAGGCTGAGTAACAGGACTTGTCCAGACCTGTTCAGCAAGTCTGGAAGGAAGCCAGGAGTAACTCCAGGGCAGGATGCTGTGTTTTGCCCTCCCAACTGCAGCTGTAAAAATGGGGCTTATAGGAGGTCCCTCCCTGGGATTTTCTGTTTCTCTGGATCTGTTGGGATCTGTGTGCACAGGGAAACAGAGGGGAGAGGTGGTTTGCACAGTGTGTGTTGTATAAACAGTATCTGAGGTCTGGACAACATGAACAAATTTTGTGCATCATTCATGCGATGGTGTTTGTTATCAGGGAAATGCCTTTTCATGGCTGGGTTCTGTTCTTCCCCTCCTCTTCCTTGTCCCAGGCCTGGAGGAAGCAATAATCACAATACTGTATTTTGCCCTCTTAACTCTTTCTCAGAAAGCTGCCGGGGCTGTGAAATGCCATCCCTGTGAATAAGCAGCTCCAGGGAAGTGGAGACGCAGCTCCCAGTGCAGTTCCTGCCGGTGGCTGCCAGCACAGCCCTGTGGGGCAGGGCCAGGCAGTGCCCAGATGTGAGGCATGAAGACGGATTTCAGCCCAAAACCCAAAGGGTTCAGGGTGTCAGGTTATGCCTTAGGAAAAGCTGGGTATTTGTCATCCCTGTGGTGCTTTAACCTCTAGAAAAACCTCGGACCTGACTCCTGGCACCTCACTGGTGATTTATAACTCATCATTGTTAGAGTCAAAATATTAAAAAAAAAAAAAAGGCAAAGAAAAGGTGGTAGGTGGCACCCTCATTGCTGTATATTACAGAACACTAATTATTTCCCTCAAACTACAACTGCTGTTAGATCCTGGTCTGGTTGGTGTCTGGCAGGTGTGACAGCTGCTGGGTTTTCAATGGATGAGAGCCAAGGCTCCCCACAGCCCTGCTCTGGGATGCTCAGGGAAATCCTTTCTTTGGGGCATGGATATGTCAAGGTTTCTCTTGTTGGAGAAACAGGTGAAGACCCTGAGAGCAGGGAAAGGAGTTGTGTGAGTGGGTGGACAGGTTTCTGCTGGATAAGGAGGAATTCAGCAGTGTGAGGCTCATCTGGCTGCAATGACTTGGTCAAGGAGGCAGGACTGAGCATCCAGACCTCTGATCCAGGTTGGGAACATCCCAGAGCTTGGAGAGACCTCGAGCAGACAGTTTGGCTCAGAGCTTTTCTCTAATTAAGCCAAAACCGTAATAACTATTGGAAGGTCTTCCTCTATAGCTGACAAATATGTCCTGAATGTCGCTCCTCCAAAGGGAATAAATCACTGTGGCAGCTTTAATGGCTGGAAAGGCTTCACAGGAAAATTCCCAATGGGCTCCAGGAGGGGATGAGGACCCAGGACGTTTGTTCTCACTTGCTACAAAGAAATGGCCAAGCCCGTGGCTTATCCCCCCCCCATTCTGCTTGGCAGATATGAGATGGAGCCAATGCAAAGAGAAAGGGTCAGGCTGGTGCAAGGGTGAGGTTTTTTCTTGTCTTTGGGTTTATATAGTGTAGCCTGCCCTTTTGGTGACCCTTCTGATAATTCTGGGGGGTTTCTGACAGCCTGGTGACCTGCAGGGGAGGTCAGCAGCGTGAGCCAGCCGCTCTCCCTGCTCCTGGCCTCGCAGCAATGAATCTTATTTGACTATAAAAAAGCAGAAAGGACAGAATCCACCTCCAGCTTGGAAAGCAATCACAGGCCTCCTGCCCTGCTCCCTGCAGGCTCTGTTGTTCCTCAGGAGGGTTTATTGAGTGAGACAACTCCCCCAGGCCATGTGCCTTTAGCAGAAAAGCCATGGAGGGTTTTATCGCCCGCTCCACTCCCCATGTGTGGGTGGTTGGGGACCCTGGTGGCCTCTGGGCAGGGGCAGTGCAGGGACAGCTTGGACAAGCATGTGGCACTGGGATGCTGGTGCTGGGAGGGTGGAGGTGAGGAGGTGGGAATCGGTGAGGATGTGGTGGTCAGTGCAGATCCTGGGCTCAGTGAGGGCACTGGGGCTGGTGTGGATGCTTTGCTGTGTCCTGGAGGTGCCTCCTCCAGAGGGGATGGGGTATCCCAGGAGTGCAGGACCTGACTGAGCAGAGGGCACAGTGATGCTGTTATAAATCACTGGTCACGAGACCAACCCTACCCTGAAAGAAAAGACGCCGTCACCACAAAGCAAACACAGCTGCCGCACTGGTGACATCAAAATTGTTCCTTTGATCCGTCATTTTCCACGGGAGATTCTCTTTTTGGTTTTGCTTTAATTTTCTTTTTTTTTTTTTTTTTTTTTTCTTAATGGGTTTTTTTCTCTTTTTTTCCCCGGGATTTTTTTTTTTTTTTTTTTTTTTTTTTTTTTTTTTTTTTTTTTTTTTTTTTCCTGTGGTTTTTTTTTTCTTTTTTTTTTTTTTTTTTTTTTTTTGGTGTGCACAAAATGCCACTAATGACAAACTGTGGTGCCCGTGAGTGAGTGACAGCTGAAATAAGAGAAATGACTAATCGCGCCTCCTGAAGCCCTGTCGCATGGAGATTAAATGAGCCCTTTTTTCTTCCCCCCTCAATGAGAATCATGGGCATTTGAATAATATTATAGTCTCCATTAGGATGACAGTGGGGGAAAAAATCGGCTCAGACCTGTGATTATTCCTTCAATCTAATAATTATTTAAATACCAGATAACTCCTTTCAGCCTAATTGAGGCCTTTCAGCTGCTTGGGTTTATATTGTGTCCCTGAATTTACTCTCGCTTTCACCTTGCGTTACTAATAGCTTCAGATTGCCTTTAAGGCTGTATTTTAAACTCTCTTCCCACCCACCCCCCAAAAAAAGGCAGGAAAAATTAATGATTAAACAGTATTAAGGATCAGAGTTAGAATTTCCCTGGTGTTTAACTCCCCAGGTGTTTGACCATCCCCAAACTCCTCCATAGGGGATCCTACAATGGTTTGGGTTGGAAGGGAAGTTAAAGCTCATCTCATTCCACTCTCTGCAGGGACACCTTCCACTGTCCCAGGCTGCTCCAACCTGGCCTTGGACACTTCCAGGGATGGGGCAGCCACAGCTTCTCTGGGCACCCTGTGCCAGGGTCTCCCCACCCTCACAGGGAACAATTCCTTCCTAACACCTGATCTAAACCTTGCATGCAGTGGGTTCCTTTTATGATTGACGCCTCTGTGGCTGAGCACTGCTCAGCCCTGCACCCATATCTCGTAGGGAGGGGGGTAGTGGGAGCTGCAGGAGCTGCAGGAGCTGCCCCCAGGGGTGACACAGAGCTGGGGATGGCTCATCATGCCCAGCGTGCTCAGGGAGGATGTCAGCTCATGGCCATGCTCTGTCATGTTCAGATAATGTTTGAAAGCACGGATTCTTCTTACTGGATGATCTCTCTTGCCGTTGGCAGTGGCGGTTCACAAATACTCTGCAAAACCTTCACTGTAAGGCACAGCACAGAAGTTGGGCTTCAGCTGACAGCTCCAGCCTGTGCTGGATCTCTGGATGAAAATGTTGCTGAAAAAGATATAAAAGATATAAAACTGCTGGTGTCAAAGTGAAGAGCTGCTGGTGTCCCATAGGTGAAGATGTATATAAAATTTAATTATTTAAGTGTATCCATTTCTAGCTCCACTGTTGTTTTCTCACTTTGCAATGGAACAGCTTTTTAAAAACTGGAAAATTCTGAGCAGGAAGACTGTGCGTGCTGAGCTTTACAGCAGAGCCTCCCTGTTCTCTGCAGAATCTCTCACTTTTGGGACTTCCCTTGAAGCAGAGGCCTCTCTCTGTAGAGGACCATGTCCAGCATTTGCTTGGGGCACCGTGATGTTCCAGACAAACCTGCTCTGAGCAACCTCTGCCCCAAGATCAGGTTGTTGGTGCACCCCATGAGTCAACAGCCATTGCCTGGGTGGGCAGCACGGACAATCTTCCTCCAGCAGAGCCTTGTGAGCCATTTTGAAGCACGTGTTCTGAGTTCAGAGAATAGTTTTCTGGGTGTTCACTCAGAAATCCAATGGGAAGAGCCAGGAGGTCACCCTGGTGCTGCTGTGGCATGTTGGGGAATGCAGCACGAGCAGCTGTTTTCTGCCCAAATCCTGCAAACAGCAGAAAGGACGTGGCAGGGTCTGTGTCCTCCCTAGGAGAGAGAAACTGCCTCTGCCAAAGGTGGGAATTAAGAGACTGGCAATAAGAAGCATCCAGGGAAATGTGTCCCTGAGCAGGATGAGAAACCCATTACCGCTCTCATTCTCCTGTCTTGTCAGTGACAGGGTGACGTGCAGCCCAGGGACAGAGCTCCTTTGTCACCTCTCAGAAACGCCCGTCTCCGGCTCCCAGCGGTAACAAGCCTAAAGAGCAGCCGTTCAGTGACACTCACTCATGAGCTCAGTGTGGGCTTTCAGCAGCGTGAATTATTTTAAATAACAAAACAGAGATCAGCATCAATCAGATCGGTGGGTGCCTGCACTCCCCAAGGCAGGTTAAAATGGTTCATTTCATTGTCCAGCCTGGAGTCCATAAGAAATTCATAATTTGGGATAAAGTAGAACTTTGTGATGGTTTTCTGAGTCCATGCAGTCAGACATACCTGGGGCCAAGTTGAGCAACCTGGTCTAGGTGTCCCTGCTCACGGCAGGGAGGTGGAACAAGATGAGACTTAAGGTCCTTCCAACCCAACCCATTCTGTGATGATGACAGTAGTAATGAGCCGAGGTCAAGCCAGGAATACATATTGCAGTCAGGTCTGGACATGATAACATGGATGAGACGCAATCAAGTGACCTTCAGGAGCATTTGTGGTAACAAGGAGGGTACAGAGGATGCTCTCTGAACACCTTAGATGAGAACAGAAATGGAAATGCAGCGATTTGGATTGCCTTTAGCATTTGTATTTTTGTGAGGGGAGTCTCCCAGCTTAGCAGAGGTGCTGGTGCCTAGGTGGAGAGGGCAGAGGGTTATAAGGGCCCTCTCCAGCAGCTCCTGTGTCTGGCTGGGCGTGTGCTGTGCAGGAGAGTGGCTGCAATGCTCTGATGTAAACATGCCTCATGCTGTCTGAGTGTCTCCAAGGCGAGCACGTGCTTCCTAAGGAAATTCCAGCCTAGTGACTCCTAATTCAGTCTGGCAGCTGCCTGCAAAGCCAGGAGGATGGGCATAGGGATCAGTAAGGCTCTAGCAAGAGGTCTAGGTGCTTGGGGAGCTCCAACAAAATCAAAACAAGGACCAAATGTGACTGGTTTTGTGCCTCACTTCTACATAGATTTTGGGCAGAGGTTTCCAGCTCAAGTCTTAACTTGTCTTTGTGGGTGAAAACACGTCAATCAAAGGATACTCTATTTCTGACTGTTATCCACAGAGCTATCAGGAAGGGTGTGTGGGAGATTTGGCTGGCATCGGGTCTTCTGGATGCAGAATCCAAGCTATCTTTTTGTAGGTTTTAGTCATCGCCTGCAAGTTTTTTTAGAGCAGGAAATGTGTCTCCCAAATTGGTAGACTCTCCCCTGCATGTGGTGCTGCTGGAAGGGTTTGGTGGCTGATCTAACCACACGCTTCCACCTTGGTGACAGCTGCTTTTTGGCATTAAAGTACCTAGTGAAGGCTGGGAGAAGTTTCTGCCTAAAAAGCACCAGCTTGAGGCACTTCTGGCTCTGGGGTAGAGGGAGATGCTGGTGCCTTCATTGGGTACGTGCTCAATGAACTTGGCTGCATGAGACTTCTTCCTCAGGTTTCCAAATTAAATCAGAGAGGGTTTAAAGGTAGAAAACACCTCTTATTTCCTCTGTTGCTTCCAGCAACACACCCTGCAGGAAACATCCTTTTAGCCAAGGCTGCAGACGAATGGTTGGGTGTGTGAGCTGTGGGCTTTGTCTTGGGCTGGAGCTGATTATCCCTTCCCATGGCTGAACAGTGCATGTTATAAACAGCTGAAGCACACAACAAATTAACATGCAGAGACTGAACCAAGCAGCAAAACATCAAGCCTGAACTGTTGACCAGTGAGTTAGGAGACCTGCTTAATTCTTTCTGTGCCTAGAGACATTCTCACTTTATCTCAAGGACAGTGTAATTAGAAAGCCTCCTTTGAACTTTATCTGCAGGGCACACTGGATCTAATCCTTTGCTCTGTGTATTTTCTATCCACAGAACCATGTGAGGGACATTGCCAGGGCTCAGGACAAGCACGGAAAACACAAAGTTTGCCTTTCCCAGGATGGATCAGAGGAAGAACTGGCCTCGAGTACTGGACTCTGATGGCTGGTCAGTGGTTTTGCTCTGTCTCTTCCTGGCATCATTCTCCCGAAATGTGTCCAGCAATGCCTTGTTCAGCACTTTCCATTCTGAGAACCGGGACTGGACGTTCAACCACCTGACTGTCCACCAAGGCACTGGAGCAGTCTATGTTGGGGCTATCAACAGGGTTTACAAGCTTTCGGGTAACCTGACCATTTTGGTGGCTCACAAAACTGGTCCTGAGGAGGACAATAAATCCTGCTACCCACCCCTCATCGTCCAGCCATGCAGTGAGATCCTCACCCTCACCAACAACGTTAACAAGCTGCTCATCATTGACTACTCTGAGAACCGGCTGCTGGCTTGCGGCAGCCTCTACCAGGGAGTCTGCAAGCTGCTGCGCCTGGATGACCTCTTCATCCTGGTGGAACCCTCGCACAAAAAGGAGCACTACCTCTCCAGCGTCAACAAGACGGGCACCATGTACGGGGTGATTGTGCGCTCGGAAGGTGAAGATGGGAAGCTCTTCATTGGCACGGCGGTGGATGGGAAGCAGGATTATTTCCCCACCCTGTCCAGCCGCAAACTTCCCCGGGACCCAGAGTCGTCGGCGATGTTGGATTATGAGCTCCACAGTGACTTTGTCTCATCCCTCATCAAAATCCCCTCAGATACCCTGGCCCTTGTGTCGCACTTTGACATCTTCTACATCTACGGCTTTGCCAGTGGCAACTTTGTTTATTTTTTGACTGTGCAGCCAGAGACCCCAGAGGGCGTCTCCATCAACTCTGCCAGCGACCTCTTCTACACCTCTCGCATCGTCCGTCTCTGCAAAGACGACCCCAAGTTCCACTCCTATGTCTCTCTGCCCTTTGGCTGTGTCAAGGGGGACATGGAGTACCGCCTCCTGCAAGCAGCGTACCTCTCCAAGCCTGGAGAAGTGCTGGCCAAGTCCCTCAACATCACGGCCCAGGAGGATGTCCTCTTTGCCATTTTCTCCAAGGGGCAGAAGCAGTACCATCAGCCGCCCGATGACTCCGCGCTCTGTGTCTTCCCCATTCGCACCATCAACGCTCAGATCAAGGACCGCCTGCAGTCCTGCTACCAGGGGGAAGGCAACCTGGAGCTCAACTGGCTGCTGGGGAAGGATGTCCAGTGCACTAAAGCGGTAAGGATGCTCTGGATGTTGTCCTGGATAGCCCTTGAGAATCGGGATTAACACCTGGCCCTGTAGAACACAACCTTGCTGAACAGGATCAATCTTTCTGTGCCTCAGTTTCCCTGAATGCAGAACAGTCATAGTCCTCTTCCCCTTTAACCCATATTCTTACCATAAAATTGTGATGACAGTGAGGGAAAGGGTGGCATTAAGGCAGATGAATAAAGGTGTGCACCTCACACCTGTCTTGGCCTCGGGCAGTGAAGGGAAGAAGCCACTGGGGACAGTGGCTGAAGCTGGCAGGGTCCCTGCATAGTGTGTGGGGCCATCCTGTGCTCTGCTTCACTCACAACTGCCCCAAACCTTGTCTTTCCAGCCAGTCCCCATCGATGACAATTTCTGTGGGCTCGACATCAACCAGCCCCTGGGGGGCTCGACACCAGTGGACGGGGTGACACTCTTCACCTCCAGCCGTGACCGGATGACTTCCGTGGCTTCCTACGTCTACAACGGCTACAGCGTGGTGTTCGTGGGGACTAAGACTGGCAAGCTGAAGAAGGTAAGCTTGTGTCCATGGGTTTGGAGAGACAGAATCTGTTTTTCACCTCTCTCAGGAGACTCTGATGTGCGTCACCACTGCTGTGTCTTATGGGTGTTCCCCAGTGTGAAGGTGGGAGCAGAAATCGGAGGGTTTGGGTCACAGAAAGGCTGGCGTTGGTGAGGCAGAGTTCATCCCTCACCCCTTAGCACAGAGGGGTGTTGCTGTGGTTTGTTATGAAGTGCCAAGCTCTGGGAAAGGTGCAGGGGAAGCTGCTGGAGGTGGGTCCTGGAAAAGGGACCAAATGAGGCCATGCAGGTGCTCAGTTGCATTCCAGCTCCAGAACATCCCCTTCCATGGGCTGAAGGCACCTTCCTGTGCTTCCAGGCAGCAAATTCCCTCAGGAGCAGCAGGGTAGGGGGAGGTCTCAGCCTCAGCCAGCTCCTCATGCACTGCTTTACATAGTCTTTTTCTGGCATATTTTGCATTTTATCATTCAGTGACCTGGACTGTGTGTTTGTGGGGCTGATGCAGAAATTATCAGGGCAGTAATGGGCCACTCTGATTAAAGTCAGGAGCTCTCTTGAGATTTCTGAGCACAAGTGAACCTCAGCACACTGTATCCAAGATCTTAGATCATTCCTCCCTTTTGACAGACACACTGATGGGAATCTTGCAATTGTTGTTTCCCATCAGTCCTTTTGCAACTCGCCTAGAAGCCTGTGAGTTAAAAGCTTTTGGAGATGGCAGAATTGCTGATGGTGGCAGGATGTTTGGTCACGGAGAGATAGGAATGGGTTAACTTGGTTGCTTTTGGAACCAAGCCTCAGGGCAAAGTCCTACTGCTTCCCTCTGTCCCTTCTGCTCTTCTCTCTGACAGCTGGATGATTGATCAGTCCTGGAAAATAGCATTCCTTGCCCTCTGCATCAAAAACAATGGTGCTACTTGCCCGGGGCAGTGATGTTCCTGCTGGTCTCCCACCCTCCCCAGCGTTGGGGTTTGGAGGGGCTCAGATGAGAGTCAAAGAATGGTTTGGGTTGGGAGGGACCTTACAGCTCATCTAATGTCAACCCCCTGTCATGGGCAGGGACACCTTCCACTATCCCAGGTTGCTTCAACCTGGCCTCGAATGAGTTTTAGGATTTCAAAGTCCAACCATGATTTTCCCACTTCTGACTCATAAAATATTCTGCGTTGGAAGGGGCCTCTCTCAGGAGTTCCATATTTAAAATGAGTGTGAAAGTGGTCTTGGGGTGTAAGCAGAGGTATGTGAGATCCTTGTTGGTCTTTAGAGCTGGAGCTGTGGCTGGAACCCAGCTCATCAGAGGGTGCTGAAGTCTGATCCAGCTCCAGCAAAACCGGCTTTAGAGATGCTGCTCTGGAAAGCTGAGAATCCTTCAAATTAACCTCAGCTATAAATGACAGCATTAGATGAACCTGTTAAGTGCAAACCCCTGCCCCTTCTTGCCAGGGAAAGAGTTAACGAATGTAATCAACAGCAGGCTGTTAATTTTTTGTGTCCTTAAGCAGCAGGGAATTTCTTCCTCATCTATCCAGGAAGATACAAGGACAGGCAGATACTACACTTGAATGTCTGCATCATTTTAATTACATCAGTTCATTAATATTCATTCAGCACTTTACAAGTGCTGAGTAGTAGTAAATTAGGTGCCTCCCTGGTGCCTCTGGAGTGTCAGTGGGGCAGTTTTGAACGTGGGGGAGAAGGGGGCTGTGAGCAGAGCCCCTCACGTCCCTGCTCCCCCTGCCGTGGCACAGGGGAGAGCTGCGATTTTTCTAGTTAAATGGATGGAAGAGGAGCCCTCAGAACATCCCAAATGCATATGCCAAGCTTTGAGCCAGGCAGGTAGCCTGGTGTGCAGGGGGCTTGGGGGGAGAGGGGAGTTCCCTCATTTGGAGGCAGTAAAAGCAAACAGCCTGTGCCTGCACACGAGGCATTTCCAGTCGTGTTCCATGAATTATGTAGGATTACAGAAGAAGCAGTTTCTCCAGCAGGGCTTAACTCCTGTGCTGGTCTACAACGAACACCTTTTTGATGCGAAGTTAATCAATTCACGATCCAGAGGGAGGGCTCTGGAATCCTTCACCTGGAATCTGTCACCTGTTGGAAGAAAATTTGTCCATCTCTGGAGCAAATTCTTACCAGATATTCACTACAGTCAGGCTTTCATAGCATCTTGCCTTATTTAATGTGTGTCAGATCTGTCTGCAGCTGAGGGATCCAAGCCCCCCATTATTGCCTGGGGCAATCACTGTCTGTGGGGCTGAGGATGTTGTTCTCTGACTCCTGGTCGTCCTGTCTGCACCTTTAGTAAATCCTTCTTAATTTGACATATGGAATCATCTTTTCCATGGCATGAGAGAGGTCAGGTGAAGTGTAGGAAGCAGCTTTGCACTGAACTGTGGGGCTCTCATTGCAGACCCAGTGGGAAGTTGACAAGTTTTTGTGCCTGTTCCAAGACCAGACATGCCTCAGTGTCAGTGAGCACTCGATGCTCAGTACTGTTTCCATATCTTATTCCCCATCTGTGAAATGAGGCTGGTAAAAAACCTGTACACACTTCTGTAAGTGCCAGAGATCTGTGGATAGACACCTTACCCACCTGATCTCCTTCATATCCTCTCCCTTTGCATATCTGCCCACACAATTAGTGTCTGAAAGCTGCCTCACCCCCATTGCCTCACCCACAGCTGATGATGTACCTTGGAAACAAGCTGGTCCTCAGCCTGGAGTTTCAGAGACGATACTTTTGTGTAGCTGGAGGAAAGTCAGGGAGCCAGTTCTGGAATCTTTCAAATTTGCTTCTCCAGTGAGAATTCATGACTGAAGATGCTGTGTTATCTCACTGATGCCCTTCTGCCATTAGCTGTCCCTCCAGCTGCTCCTGCCATGTTCCCTCTTCCAAAGGAGTGAAATGCTGAAGGCTCCCAAGCCCCTTCCTGCCCAGATCTCCCTGCCTGCACTCTGGGACAGCCACATGTTGTCCAGCTCTACCCTTTTCCCTATTTCCTGGGTACACCTGCAGCCCCTTCCTGCTCCTTCCAGCAGCCAGCACTGGCTGAGGTGTGAGGAATAAATTCCCTCTCAGCTGGGAGGCTGTGTGGGGCCCTGTGGCAAGGCTGGCGGCTTTCCCAGCCTGAGCTCACCTCTGGCTTTGCTGGTTTTGGAGCCCTGCGGGGTCCAGTGGATGTTGGCAGCCTGGGCACGTTTCCCATGGAGCCCTCACAGCCTGGCTGTGGGATCGGCAGAGCCCCATCCAGAGGGGTGTCGATACCAGAGCTGTGACAAATAAATCAATAATATCAGATAAATCAGGGGACAGTGAATTTGGCATCATTCCTGCAGGGAAGCAGAGTGGTTGCTGGGGTCAGGGTTTGTGTTCAGGTGGAGGGTGTGCTCGTACCTGCTGTGGCTGCTCTGGGCTGGTCAGCTGCTCCATGTGCAACTGGTAATACTGGTTTGTGCTCTGCCTCTCCTCGGTTACTGTTGAAGGGAGAAGGGTGAATCGATGGATCTATTTTCCATTAAAACTCAGTGCTGGAGGAGGAGTTTTCTTGCATAGCCCTGGCTCTGCCAGTTCACTGCCTCTCACTGCAACCCACCTGGACGTGGTGGAGACTCTGGAAGGACTCTCAGGGCTTTAGGTGTGAGTCCTGTGCAAAATGTCTGCCCCCCCATCACACCCCCCACCTGCTCCTGCTGGTTCTCATCCTCACTGCTCGCAGCAGTTTTATCTCAGTGGGTGACAAGCAAAGGTGCCGCTGCTGCCGTGACCCTTGGGGTGGGTGGGATGCAGTTCTCCCCGCAGCTCTCCTTCCAGAGCATCTCAGCTGCCTGGCTGGAGGAGCAAGGGGATCATGTTAGAGACATAATGATTCAGAATTGTGGATTCCCCCAATAAAACAGTTTTCGTGGAGGAAAATTAAAAGGGACATTAATGCAACAGTTAACAGCAACTCTCTGCTGGGGGGGAGATATGTCAGCTTGCTTGTTCTGTTTATGGGCTTCATACAATTCCATCAATATTGATGTGTGATGCCTTTGATTTTGACACTAATCATTGCTATGAATTAAATTTGCAGCCATATAATTAGGACTGCTATTAATAGGGCCTCAAGCTAAGCACTGCTGTGCTAGTTGTCTTTTTCCTGATGGAAAACGGCATCCACGGAACTCAGTTAATGTGGTAGATGCTGAGACTGATGTGAAAATTACACTTGCTGTATTTAGAGGGGCTCCTCTGAAAGGCAGATGCGTGGGGAAGGTCCAGCTTGGGGGTTTCCCAAGACTTGTACTGGAGTTGCCTTTAACTTCCCAGTAGTTTGCTGCTCATAAGATACATAAATTTAGCAGGAGACAGAAGGATTGCAGGGAGAAAAGAGTAACCCTCTGTTTGAAGGGCTGCTGTTGCCTTGTTTCCATTTCATCTCCCCATCCTCGTGCAAATCTTCTTGTTTCTTTCTCCCGCCCAGTGTCGTTACAACTCTCTGTCCCTGTGCTTGTCTGGTTTCATCTCATCAGGCTGAGCAGAGAGGCTGGGATAGCAGCAAGGCTCACCACTAAAATCAATCTTGTATTTCATCCCGAGAGGTCTGTTTCTTATTAGATCTAATAAATCAGTGAAGTGCCCTTCATTCAGCTTGTCAATGGTGGGCATTGTTTGTGATCAAGAATAAATAAATGTCTTTTCTATGTCTGACAGTGACGTCTAGGTATTATTTTGCCATCGTGCTGTTTATGCTGGCTGGAGGAAAAATGCAGTTCCTGCAGCCTTGCCTACGCTCCCATGAGCTGGGAATGCTCCTGGGTGCCACATGCAAGGCAAAAACAGGAACAGCTACTTTGTACCTGGTTTTCACTCAGCACTGAGTTCTTGGTGGTGATAAGGATTTAATCTTGGAGATGTGAGATATTGGCTGTGTAAACTTCAGTGCTCCAAGCAAGAACCCAGGTGTGGTTATTTCAGGTGCCCTGAGGGGAAGAACAGCATTGACATTTCCAATCACACTCCATCCTCCTGGATAAATGGGCATCAAACATTGTTCTGAACACCAATAACAACCTGGCCCAACAGCAGCTGCACTGGACATGGCTCGAATCCATTCCAGCAGGGAAGGTCATTCCCAAAAAGCTGCTTGGGATTTGTCTGCAGGAGAAGTGCTACAGAGACTCACATAGTAGTGCTGTGAGACGTTTTCCTGACTGGAAACACACTCCTGGTCACCTGTTGAATTGCTGAAGGTGTGGTGCAGTGCCTGTCCTTGCTCCCAACCTCCACTTTTCCAAGGGGCGCTGACAACTGACTTGATTATGCAGCCGGGGGAAAGGCGAGCTCTAAGTGTGTTGTTACATCTTGGGACGTGCTAGTTTTATTCAGCTTGACTGATTTAATCTGTTCCATTAGTGGGAATAAAATAGGTCTTTCACAATGAAATATATATGTCCGAACCTGTCCTGAAATGACTTCATTCTATGGATGGTTATCTCATTCTTTTAATTTATCCTTTATTATCGCCCCCGCACGTACGTTCCGTGACACTTTAGGAAAAAAATCAGTTGCATCAGTGTGTAGAGAAGCCAAGAGGACATGAGGCTGTTACTGAACAGATGAAAATCATCCATTTCAGGCGCCTTCCAAAGAGGATGCCTGGTTTTAGCTGTAGGTTGTAGGGTCAAGGGCTTTGCTGTGACCATGATCATTCCATCACCCTCAGAGCACATGTCTCCACGTTCCAGCAGAGGTGTAAGATGGCAGATGGTTCTTGTTTGATTGAAGGGTCTGAGAAACAAATCTCTGTTTCTTGCCCTAGGATGTGAAATAAGGGGTGTTTGTTTAGTACTGTACTGCTGGTGGTTGCTCTGGGGTGGGCAGAGGAGCTGGGATTCATCTCCTCCCTAAACAAGGATTTTCCAGCCTCAGAAATTAATTCCTTTTTGCTTCTGTCTCTGTAAAAAGGGTCCTGTCAAACTGTGATCTCACAACGGGTCCCCAAAATGCCTCATGAGCCCTTACACTTGTTCCTGTTCGTAGCCACAAGCTGAGTCTTATTAATTGGGATTTGTGGAAGGGAATACAAAAAGTGATGGAAGCCAGAGGGCATCACTGGTGTATGTGGGGAGCTGGAGAAGGGGCAGGGCTGCCAAGTCCCTCTGAACTGGTTTTGAGCATTCAGGAATGTCCCTGCCACCTCTTAGTGGCATGAAATTGGTCCCTTTTTCTCCCAACATGACTTCTCTGGTTCTGTTATCTGTTGCCTGCCAGAGCAAGTAAAATAACAAAAAAATTGAGAAGGTGGCACACGTTTTTATAGCTGCTGGAGAGCAAAGGGGCAGGTGTTCAGGAAATGCTGTGGATGTGAAATTGAGCCAGGTGGGCTCCCAGTGTGCTTTAATCTCGTTTCTTGGCTTCTGAGATGGGGATGACTCTGGATCTTACACAGGTTCAGAAACCTTGAAAAATCAACCTGAAATTTTGGAGGGCAGAGATGACATTCTGTTCAGTTCTAAATGAAGTGGAGCTGGTGAAGGCTGGGCAGCCTCATGCCTGGAATACATTCTGCCTCGAAGATCATGGAATGGTTTGGGCTGGAAGGGACCTTTAAAGGCCATCTAGTCCAACCCCTCTGCAAGGAACAAGGACACCTTGAGCTAGACCACGTTGCTCAGCTCCCATCCAACAAAGGGTTGGGGTTTTTTTTAACATGTTTTAAAGATAATTAATCCCCCTGCCTTGTCTAAGAGGTATTATGTACGTCCTTTATGAGCATGAACTGAGGCAGAAGTTATTCCTCCTCTGTTTTTCTACATTTTCATCTAGTTCAATAATGAGTTTCTTCTTGAAATGATCTTGGTGAAAAATATGAGGAAATACCAAACTACTTTGTGAATTCATTTTAGTTTTTCTGCCTGTCCCCGCTTTCCTCTGAGTGTAAACCTGAAGGAGTTGCTGTGTTCTGCATGTTGTTGGGTTTAGGGGGTAGGGCAGTGTTATACTCCTGCCTTTCTACTTAGGACTGAAGAAGTTCATGCTTTCTTTACTATATACATATTTTTTGCAGGCTTTTAA
Organism: Pitta sordida; assembly: GCA_013390025.1. Taxonomy (NCBI): domain Eukaryota; kingdom Metazoa; phylum Chordata; class Aves; order Passeriformes; family Pittidae; genus Pitta; species Pitta sordida. The sequence goes on from WEKX01000898.1 coordinate 717,299, forward strand.
AATCCTCAGAGGTCAAAACAACATAGATTTTGGTCCATTTATAAGCTCTTAAATCCCTGGGTGGCGAGAAATACTGTGAGAAGACCATGCAATGTTGCTTCTATAAATGCCTCCTCGAGGCAGAAAAAACAAACATGGTAACCACAAATGAGCCGGGAGAGATGAGGGAATCTGCAGGAGGAGTTCTGGGCACTGGCACAGACCCTGAGCTGCTGCTCCTGCAAAAAGCTTGGGATTTAGGGACGACCGAGGAGGGAAATACCATGTAAAAGCAGCAGGGTTTGTGGTGGGCATTGCTGTTGGGTTTTTTTCTGACTGATGCTGCCTTGAATATTTCCTGAATCCCCTAATCAGGTTTACTGCCCATTGTTGGTCCAGTTGCCTTTTGCTGCCAGCCAGGGCAGCGACAGCTTTAGCAGGGCTGTAAAATAGTGCCTGGTTTGTGATGGCCAATCCATCACGGGAGCATCTGCCGGGTATTTATGGATGCGCCGGGATTGGATGTGGCCAGTCTCTATATTAGCATGAGTCCATTACTCCCGTTATGATGCATGGGCTCCCCACCTCCCCCTGCCTTTTATGGCCCTTTTCCATCCCTGCCGAGGTGCTTGGACAGCACAGCCCTGCTTTTCCCAGCCCTCTGCAGGCTGCCCTGCCTGAAAATAATGCATGGAAATAAACCCCTGCCTGCTGGAAGGTGCTCCAGGGGATGGGGAGTGCAGAATCCAGGGGAATGTTGCACCAGAGACATTCCCTGCAGTCTGTGGAAGGTTTGTGGGCTTTTCTGGCTGCAACTTGAACAAAAAATAACAATAAAATACTAAGTCTCAGTGTGTCTGCTGCTATTACCAGCAGTGATGGCACCTCCTGGCTCTCCCCCTGGATTCAGCCGTTCCATGCCTTTAGGGTTTGGTTCTGGGGTTTTTCTCCCTTTAACTGTACATTGAAAGATGATGATCATTCATTAGGTGGTCTCAAAGAAGTGTCAGATGATGCTGATCACGCACAGGGTGAGACATGTCCAAGGGCTGAGGGACAGATATGTGGTGGTACTGTGAGGGTGAGGATGCTCATGTTCTTCTCATGTTACCCACTGGTTTTATTGAGCTCACATGGAATATGTTATTCAAGTTTGCAATTTTCTGCTCCATAACTCAAATTTGCACATTGTGATTTACACCCCTGTGTGTATCCATGTCCCACCTGGGGCTCAGGGAGCCCGGAGGACACTGGAAGGGATGTTCTGGTCACAGAACAGTCTGGCTGGGGCTGAGACGTGGCAGCAATTCCCATCTGTTTCCCTGTCCATCCGTTCCGTGTCTATAAAATCACAACCCTTTTCCAAGCCCTGTGTTCCAGGAACTGCTGCCAGCCTTGAGTTGCTGCTGCCCCACGAAATCTGTGCAATCACAGAACCATAAAGGTTGGAAAAGACCTCGAAGGTCATCAAATCCAACGAAAGCTGTCACCCCTGTGGACTTTGCTGCTGGTCAGTGCTGAGCTGAGGGCAGCTGTCCCCAGTTGCTGCCAGTCCATACTGGGAAACCTGGAGGGGGAGGATGGAGAGGAATAACTGGCTGAGTGAGGGTTTTAAGATTCTGATTCCTTGGACATGGATGCAAACAGGGGAGTGCAGGCTGGAATAATTAGCAAGAGACTTCATCAGCATTTGTCCCGACATCCCCTGCCTGTGTCTCAGCCGGGGACCCGGCACCTTTCCTGGTTGTTCCTCCTCACTTGGTTACACGTCTTTGCATCAAATAGATACATGTAGATGAAAGTGATGTGCATTTAAAATAAATGTACACATCATACAGCCTCACTCTTATACAGCACGGGATTTTTTTTTTTGTGGTTAGCTGCTAAATTATTTATTGTGTGCTTTAATCTCATAAACCTGCCTGCAGGCCTTAGGCAAACCAGCCTGAGCATCCTCAAACCAGCCTGAACATCCTCGAAAGCTGGAAGCCAGGCAGCGCAAGGCGCTGGGGGACTGTAGGTGGTAATTGTTTGTCTTGCCTCGGCTCCTTCCTCCCCGTTCCCAGCTCATTAAAAGCAGTGGGGCCTGTTAAGTTGGTCATTGCCACTAACTTGGAGAGTGATTTGCATTTGCTGCTTGGAGAGGATGCCAATCCGAGGTCCCTGTTAGTCGGGAAGAAGAGTTGGTCCCTTGAGCTGCTCAAAGTAAAGAAAAAAAGGGCGATGAAGAGACGCTGGGGTAAACCAAGGTCTTTCAAATAAACAGTGCTGTGCCTCCAGCTGGGAGCACTTACCTTCCCGAGCGGCCGGGAGTGTTCTGAGCCTGCAACCTCCCTGCTCGGAGTGAAGTTTGCCTGATTAATGCGATGTTTGCTTTTGCTTCTCATCCTGCAGCCAGTGGCTTATTAGTGGAAAAACAGAGAGAGCATCCTCCTGCCTGCTTTCCCTTCCCTTCTTTGATGCTTTTTGCCCGATGCTCTTTAAGTTCCGCACTCCAAAAGACTTTGTACCACGAGCAGAAGCGAAGGGGCTGCCCTGGTTTTACACGCTTAAATTGGTGAATGGCAGACTTGGAATAAAACCAGAGGCCCCTCCTCCCACCTTCCCTTTTCTTTTGACTCTCAGACCAGTTGCAGTTGTTGAGCATATTTGGGCTAAATCGTTCTGCCGAGCTTTGAAGCAAAAGGCCAGCAGGCTGTGACCCTCTCTGCTTTTCTTCTCGTGGTTTCTTTGTGCACAGCCTTTCACACACTGGGAACTCAGTCTTGTTATTGAGAAATAAATAATTAGAATATCTGCAAGGTACAGGTGTAATGGAAGATAGGCTGAAGAGTTTGAAAGATGGGCAAGCTGCTTTCTGCCCCTGGTTTTCCCACCAGGAAAAAGGATAACAGCACTTTGTAACATCATGAGGGCTCCATCTGAGAGTTACTTTGTAATCCAAAGTGCAAAGAAAATAAGATAATTACTGACCTTGACTGCTGGTGATCAAGTGATAAATATGTTTTATTATTGTATATTTTGGAACAAAATGTCCATGGGGCACAGCTGATACTTGCTCTTGAGTTTTCCAAAGGTGCCCGTTTTAGGGGAGTGCTGCTGTGCCAGATGAGCTGGTCCCTGTGCCACCTTTTCCCAGTGCCAGGCTGGTGTTTAACTCATGGTTCTGTTCCTCTGAGGAGCTGTTGGAGAATTTCTTGCAGCGCTTTTGTTTTCTGCTGGAGATGTGTCCTGCAGCTTCTCCTCTGATTAATTAAAAGTTGAAGTGGGAATTCCCTCAGCCCCGCTGCTGTGAGAGCTGCCCCCACAATTCCAGCACTTTTCCCACTGAACTGGTGGAACACTTATCAGGAGACAAGAGACATTGTCTCCAATTTCTCTGTTGCTTGTAAACTCGACTAGTGGGACGCTGCTGTGTGGGGAAGGGACTGAGGGGTCTGAGCATCTTTCCTTACTCCAGGGGAACTTGTCAGCTATAAACACCAAAGACTTAATTTTGCACTTATTTTCAGTGGTTTAAACTGGATTTACCTCTCTCTACAATAATGAAATATTGGCCTTTAGAGGCTTAGATGGTCAGAGCTTGGTCAGAGAGAAAGGGATCCACCTTCACTAATTAAAGCAACGTGTCTCATCATAGAATCACAGAATGGTTTGGATTGGAAGGGACATTAAAGATCATCTTGTTCCACCCCCTCCCATGAACAGGGACACCTTCCACTATCCCAGGCTGCTCCAAGCCCTGTCCAACCTGACCTGGAACACTTCCAGGGATGAGAAGTCCACAGCTTCTCCAGGCAACCTGTGCCAGGGTCTCACCATCCTTATATGTAGTAAAGAATTTCTTCCTAACGTTTTATCAAATCAAGTCCTCTGTGCACAGGGGAAACCCTACTGCCACTGCTTGGGTTTTACTGGGATGAGGCTGATGGCAGCAGCCTGGGAGTCAGGATTGCCATGGAAATGCAGCAGCCCTGGCTGAAGGACCTGTGAGCATATTCAAGGCAAACAGCACAGAGCACCAGTTATGGGTGCTGCCTCAATATTTGCTTGAGAAAACAAACAAGTTTAATGTTTTTCAAGTGTGCTGCACCGAGCCTGGGATTATTAAGAAGAAACCTGCGATCAGAGGCACCAGGCAGCCCAGGTTCAGCAGGATCTGTGTGTTATTCCTTGAGGAGCATTAAAGAACAGTCTGGAATTTGTTGATAAAGCTCTCTTTTTTAGAATCATTTTTGCTTCTCTAGCACAAATGCAGTACGTATTTCTTGTTTGTATGTGGTGCTTTCTTCATTCACTCTTTTTATTATTGGGGACACGAAAAGAACATTTTTTTTTTGCTCTTGCAGCATATTTCCCAATTGCAGCTGCACTTCCTCAGTGCAGATCTCTACCTTCCCTTGGAATGGGGCTGCCCTCCCTCCTGGCCTCAGGGACACGTGGATGGTGATGGTCCATCTCCAAGTGTGGCAGTCCCTGTGTCCCTGTGTTCCAGAGCGGGATGTTGCTCTCTACTCTCTTCAAACTACTTTGTAAGTTCATTGTGCTGCATTTGTTTCCTCCTATGCACAGGAATTATTTTTTACCTTTACAGCAGAGAGAGGCCAGAGTGAAATCCTCAAGCAGGCAGGAATCCTCTCAGGGCTTCCCGAAGTGCCTGGCTCTGGCTGTGGGAGCAGTTTGGGAAGGGAGAGCTAATGGACCTGTCTGGCAGATAGCGGGTATATGTGATAATGTAAATGAAAGAAAAAAACCCTAAAGCTGGTATTCAGGGCACAGTGATGACATGAGCAATGTGGGATGATGTATTTATTCGTCTCAGACCCTGCTTGGGAAGAGGCAACATGAGCCAAACTCCCTCCCCTTCACAGGCACCTGGAGAGGAACCTGGAGGACCTTTCCTTTCTCCGTCTGCCTCGCTCGGCTCTGCAGATGGAAAATGTAAACTCCAGATGTGTTAAGCACATCTTTAATTTCCTCCCGCTCCATTTCTGCTGTAGCTTTGCTTTGGGGGTTTGGCATTTAGGTGCTTTTTTGCTGGCATCTTGATAAGCTTGGGGTAAGCCAAAAATAAAAAGGAGAGAAGCCTGCAGGAGGGTGGGGGCTGCTGTGCCACTCTGCCCAGGGCTGTGGGGTGGGGGACACCCGACTGTGTCCCCATGAGCTCCCTCTGCACTGCTCTGGTCGAGCTCAGCACCCCCACTCCTGGCAGGAGCTCTTGGGCTGCTGATTCATGGAAGCAAATGGTTGGAGAGGTAAAATTCCTCCCCTCTCTGCTTCTCTCACCCCTGACCTCGCTCCACTTCTTCCTCCTGACCCCAGAATTTCAAACCTGACCTTTTGTTTCATGGGGGAGGGAGGGGAAGGCAGAAGGGCAAGCAAAGGGCAAGCTGTGTTTGGGAGGTGGGGGAGGCAAAGCTGCAATCCCAGTGCTGGCTGGAGGCTCCTGGATGCTGCGGGATGCCGGGTGTGAGTGTGGGGATGGAGCAGGTGCTGCTGCTCCATCACTCAGCAGCCGCCTGGAAGACTTGCCAGTACATTTAGTTCCCTGAAAAGTAAAATGCATCCATGGCTGAGCTCCTGTATGTCATCACCTCCACTCTGTGCTTACCCTGCCCTGCAGGGAGAGGGCAAACCCCCTCTGGGGCGCTGGTGGTGTGGGGCAGCGGCTGGGTAGCACGGGGCAGGGGGGATGTGTGTGATGCTCGTGGCATTTGGCTTTAACACAAAGGTTTGTGGCAGCTCCTGCACAGTGTCTGGGGACATGGGGTACAGCTCAGCCTCTGTGGGCTGTGGCATTTCTGCATCTGAACCCAGATCTGAACTCTGCACAGGCACCCACCCCATCCCAGCTTGTTCCTGGGCTTGGGTTGCTCCTTCCACACCCCAAAGCAGCAGCGGTTCTTGCTCCTTCACAGCAACAAAAGCAAACTGTGCTTTTCCATCTGCAGTAAAATGGCAGAGGACCCAGCTCTGCCAGGCTGAAGGAAACACGTTTCCAGGGCTTGAGGGCACAAGTAGGACTTAATTGTCCTCTTGGGATCCTTGCCCTCATCCTCTGGTGTGAATCTCTGCTTCAGTACAGCCCTTGGCCTTCAGCCCTACTGTGCCATGGGACGAGTTCATGACTTCTACCCTCTGACATGTTGCCTGAGGGGGATTAAAAGCAAAAAAGCAAAATCCCTGCTGTCTTGTGCAGAGGCAAAGTGGCCCAATCTGTCTCTGTCCCCCCCCAGCACATTGTTTCCTCTCCGGGCCCCCTGGGAAGGTCCCTGTCGATAAGGTTCTGCATCTTGTCGCAGCTGAGACGAGTCCTCTGGAATGGATGTGGAGGCTGGGAGTGCTCAATATCCCCCCTGACAGGTAGAGTCTCATTTAATAGGATGCTGCCATATTCATTCCCCCGGCAGAGAGGCCGGAGCGCAGGTGCAGTGCCAGCCCCCCGCCCCCCCCGGCTGCACAAAGGCTCCGTGTGAATAAGTATGCAGTAAATGTCTCCCTCTCCCAGATTTATTCCTTCATTAGGTATTTAAATACATTCTGCTGTGTAGGATGCTTCTGGGAGGCTACTGCCTTTTCTCTCCGTGGAATAAACGCGGTGGCTGCCAAGCAGTTCTCCTTGGCCACCCCTTCCCCCACTCCCCCAAAAAACAACGTGGTTTTGGCAGGGAGAGGGGGATTGGGATGGGAGGGGGCTGGTGGGCTGTGGGTGCATCACTCAGCTTTGGGAGAGCGTGCAGAGAGAGGGTTGTGTGAGGGGATCCCAGGAGAGGGGTGAGCAGGAGGGTGGATGCACATCCTGCTCAGGGCAGGAAGGGGCTGCAGGGTCGTGCACATCCGTACTGGAATGGTCCCCCCATCCCTGTGGTTGGAGGATGTGCTGATCTGGATGCACAATGGCACAGCCAGCAACCCCCCCAGACCAGCTCAGGGACCCAGAGGCACTGGTTTTGTCACCCCAAGGATGGGTCCCACACGCCTCTTCCTTGCCTTCTCCTTTCCCACCAATGCCCAGGTTGGACCATCCCAGTGTGTAACATTTTAGGGAGTTACAAAAAAGTAAATGTTCTAAAACTGTGCAGTCATCGAACCAGACGGCTCAGGGAAGAGCTGAGAAACTAAAATTAGCAAAAGTGCCCCAGGCAGAGGCCACCCGGGGCTTTGTTTCGTTTCGCTCTGAACTTTCATCTCTTTTATTTATAATTTGTGGCTGATTGATTTTTTTTTTTTAAGGGTTGATTTTTTTTTTTTAACTTCCTTCCTTTGAAAATGAGGAGCTTTGCTGGCTCATGATGTCAAATCCTTGCATACCCAAGGGTGGCATTGCCTTTTCTGCACCAATTCTGCCTGGTTCCTCCCCTTGAGCAGCATTCGGGATGGCAATAGGTCAGGTAACAGGTTGGACACGATGATCTCTATGGTCTTTTTCAACCTTAGTAATTCTGTGGTTCTGTGATCATTATCTACCACCCAGGATGGACATGTGCTGGGCAAGCCTTAGGTCTATCCTGGACTGTGTCTCCTCCTCTCCATCCTTCCTTACTTGCTTCTTTGTGCCCAGTCCTGCTCCATCCCAACCTTTAACAGGTCCTTTCCTCAGGTCTCAGGACCCTCCTGTGGTGATTTAAGACAGTACCACCTAGTTCCCTGCTTTTTGCTTCAAACCTTCCCAATATTTGAATTGCTGTAACAGGCTTTGTGTTACTGAAACAGGTGTTTGTCCCTCCTGCTGCTGCCTCTGGGCTGAGAGCTGGGGATTGGAACTTCTTAAAGCACTTCAGCAGAATTTGATTGTTTGTAAAAGTCCTGATTCATGGACCCACCAGGCTCGTGAGAAGCTGTAGCTGCTCCATCCCTGGAAGTGTTCAGAGCCAGGTTGGATGAGGCTTGGAGCAACCTGGTCTAGTGGAAGGTGTCTCTGCCTGTGGCTGAGGGTTTTGGAACTGAATTATCTTTAAGATCCCTTCCTTCCAACCTGTAATTCTACGATCTGTCCTGCCACATGTTTCCTGTGACACCAGTGGCCTTTTTGCACAGCCTTTCTGCTCAGGCATCTCCCTGCACCCTTGTCCTGGAGAATGCTGAGCTTTAGGGCAGCTGAAGACTGGAGTCTCTGGCTCATTCTGTTCCTGGCTTTGCTCACACCCCAGCTCTGTGCCAACTCTGCTGCTGATGGCAGCAATGTGCCTGTGGTTGTCTAGAAAATAAACAAAATCTCATTCAGCACTGGTCAGCAAGGCGATTTTTTGGGTGAAGTCCAGTGGAGTGGAAGCTGGAAGGGATTTGTGCTCATGGTGTAAGGTTTAACAGTGCCTCCCTAGGCCTGAGCAAAGCACTCCCCCCTGCCCCAACCTTCATTAAATGGTTTATTCTTCTGCTGAGTGTTACTTCCACTGAGCTGACCCACCCTGCTTTTATTTGGTGTGTGGTGACCTGACCCCTGTCACGCTCAGTCCCTGCTCCTGCTTTGTTGCTTCCCCAGAGCTTTTTTCTGGCCCTTTAGTTGGGGATAAATTCACAAACAGGAGTAAGAAGCCGAAGTCCTGGGTGCTACTGAGAAAGTGACTGGGGTTGGGGATTATGTTGGTCTCATCCATCCATCAAGTTTCAGTGTAACACAGGTTTCAGTCCATGTCTTTGGTCAGTGTGGATCAGAATTTCCTTTTCCCCCTGTGAATAGCTCAGTAAATGAAATATTCATCTTAAACAAGGGTGTATTTTAAAAGCCTAGAAAATCCAGTACCTTCCACTGAACCATTGTTCTTTCCTGCCCTGTCTCTGGCTAAATTAAGACTTTCTTAGAAATGCACAGGTTAAGAGTTTAAAAGCTTAAGGTTTCATTCATAATTCACGTATCAATGAGGCTTTGATTCCTCCCGGGGAAAAAGCTGCCGGTATCTGCAGGGAATGTTGATAGGGTTACCCTGTGCTGCAGCCCAGGACCTCTCTGCCTTTCCTTTCCCAGCTCCTTTTTTCAGAGGCAGCACAGTGCAGGATGGCTCCCGGGGGCTGCTGATGGGGAAAGCAAAACCTCTCCCTTTTGGGTCATTGGGTTGAATCTGACCCAGGTCAGCAGTTGCCAAAAGTCGTTAATGTCTAATGGCTGCTCAGTGCCCTGTGAAAAATGAGTCCCTGGGTCCTGGTCCTGTTCCCAACAAGGGCAGACATCAATATCCCCAAAAAAAACTGCTGTCACCACTCTGATGGCCTTGAGCAGGTGAGTGAAAGACCATCTGGACCCTGTTACCAGACAATACCTGTTCCCTGGGATCCAGGCTTGGGCTTTTCCTATCAGAGCATCCCAATTTTTTTCAGAGGAGGCAAAGCTTTGTTATCCCCCTGTGAGGATGAGGAGGCTGAGGAGAGGGGCTGGAGGTCACAGTGTAACAGCACAGAATGGATGCTCTGTACTGTGCTTGTGCTTCCAGGATAAAGGAGTAATGGCTTCAGACTGGCAGAGAGCAGGTTTAGATTGGATACTAAAAAAATATTCTTCCCTGTGAGGGTGGGGAGGCCCTGGCACAGGTTGCCCAGAGAAGCTGTGGCTGCCCCATCCCTGGAAGTGTCCAAAGCAAGGTTGGAGCAACCTGGGATAGTGGAAGGTGTCCCTGCCCATGGCAGGGGGTGGCACTGGATGAGCTTTAAGGTCTTTCCAATACAGCCCATTGTGAGATCTATGAATAAAACTCCCTATTGAACCAACAGCCTGCCTCTCTCCCGGAGCTCTGACCTGTTGCATCTCTGTCTTTAGAGGAGGAAGAGGAGGGTGGGAGTGGGTCCTACACAGGCAGCTGTGCAGACCTGCCTTCCCCTGGCTGGGCTGATCCTTCCCATGGCTCTCCTTGGCACCCTGCCCTTCCTCCCCTCACCCAGATGGTCTCTGCATCTCCTTGTCAGGCATCCAAAAATATTTCCCATGCTCTCTGCCCATCCTTTCCAGCAGACTTCTTGCCTGGCTGTAGCCTTTCAGCCTTAATCTCCTCTTTGTGCCTCGGAGGCACCTCTGCAGAGCTTGGCTGGTGCTTCAGCCGTGTCTGCTCTGCTGGTTTTTTTGGGTGAAGATGCCCCCCATCCTCCCCCTCCCTCCCATCCTCCTCCCCATTCTCCCCCCTGGATAATACCAACAGTTTTGAGAGGGATTAAAAAGAGAAGTGGAGGAGCCTGGTGATTTGGCTTGAAACGTGTCCCCTTTGAGAATCTTTTGCCTTTATTATCCAGCAGATAAATCTGCTTTCAGCTGCCTTTCTGTGCTGGGAATGGGAACAGCGTGGAGCAGCCCACTGTGCTAATCCCCCACCCCCCAGGTGTGCTGCCTCTTCCACCACATCCAGGACCACCATGACCGAGATGGAGATGAACTGGGGGCCAGTGCTCTTTCCCTTTAGCTCTCTGATTATTATTCTCCAAAATAGAAATCATTTGTGATATTAATCCCAAAAAGGACAGGGATATTTTTTAATTATTTTCTGTTGTTTCCTCCCCCCCAACCTCCCCAAACTTTTCCTAAGGATCTGTTGGCAGCAGCCGCTCTGTGGCAGCGGGGCCGGGAGGGCGTTTGGCAGCAGCTCAGCAGAAGGGATTGGATTGCAGGAACAGAAATCCCTCCACACTGTGTGCTGGGTTTTATTCTGCTATGTGGCATCTGGCCTTGGAATGCTGCCTGTCCCCTGCCCTGACTAGAGGTGATGCCCGTGGCACCCACTGCTGCCAGTGGCCCCTCTGCTCCGTGCTCTTCTCTCCCTGCAGGAAAGCACTGAGGACCCTGTGTGGGGGTGCAGTGTTCAGGTGGATTTGAGGTGCATTTAGGGTATTTCTGCTAAGTCTTTTAAAATCTTTATTAAAAATGTGTTGAAGGATAAACGAAGGCAGCTGCTCTTAGTCCTGAGCCATCTTCAGCTTAGAAGAGCACTTGGGGCAGGCACAGCTGTGTCTCCGAAGAGAGACTTATCAGGTTTGAGGTGAAGTTTTGGAGCATGGACAGAGGTGGGGATCCACGTTTGGGGTCATTTGCAGAGCTGGTTGGGAACTCAGCAACAAGTGTGGCTGTAAGACCCGAGATGCCATCACGCAGGAAGGTTGAGGGCTCTCCACTGGAGTTGCATGGATGGCTGATCTTTCCTCCCTAAAATCCCCAAGTGCCTCATCCTCACCTCCTTTCCTCTTCCCACATGCCACATCTCTGCTTGTCCAAAGCTCACCTAATATTTAAATCTCTACAGAGGCTCACGGCATTAACTTACTTAGTGTGTGGCATAATGCATTGATATCTGTCAATCCAGTTCTTTGAGAATAACACAGGTACCAGGAGCAGTGAAAGAAACACTGGATTTCTTCCTAAAAGGGCAGAAACTGAGCAAGCAAAAGCCACCACAGGAGAGGCACGGGGCCCTGCTGCTGGGAGGGGCACTGGGCTGGAGGTGAAGGAAGTAATTTCCAAAGTCCCCTGTAGTAAAAGCTGTTCCAGGGCTGTGTGTCTGGCTCTGTCTTTCCATGTCCTTGTCCCTTTCAGCCTGGTTCTCCCCTCTGAGGCACTGCCAGCATGGCATGGCACGGGCACTGCCTGGCTCCTGGCAGCCCCGAGCCAGCACGGTCCCAGCTGGAGCAGGGGAGATTAGAGCCGAGCCCGTCTGGGCTGGCAGATGCTGTGTTAGCTGATCTTCTGGCTTTAGTGCTCCGCTGTGAACCTTCACAGCCATTCCTTCAGATTTTTCCAGGGGTCAGGTTGATAATGAAGGGATTAATTTAATTCCCCCCGCCTTCACCCCAAGCTTCTGATGCAGCTGGTGTGTGCCTGTTCATCTGTTAGTGTTTTTATTGGCATAATTCAGTGGCTGGCTGGTGTTGGAGCTCATGAAAGCGTTGGGTTGTGGTTCTCCCAGTGGACTGGAAGTTGTGTGATACAGCCACCCTGGGCTCTCTGTGCCACCTCCCGCTGCCACTGGGTTGGGAAGGAATAAAATATTTGCCAAACCTAATAATAATGGAAAGTATTTTGACTTGGATGGAGTGGCCCAGTTCAAAAATTGTCTTCTTCCCACTGGCACTATCTGGCAATATATATTTTTATTCCCATTTTTCCAGCAGCGTGGACTTTAAGACTGGTCTCCTGTGGCATTGCTGTGGTGCCAGTCACAGGGACTTGGCATGTGATGGAGCTGCCAATGTGTGAGGCAGCCCCTGGGCAGGGGTAACATGACCCTTTTGAGAAGTTGCTGAGCTGGGGGTGCCCGTAGCTGATGTCCCAAGAATGGATCCATTCGATCGCGGCTGCTCCTGTGGGTTTGTGGATCTGTCCCCCTGCCCCAGGGAATCTTGTGCCCACGCTGCTGCTGGGAAAGGCAATGTATGTCTCCTTTGAAGGAGAGGCTGACTGGTAACTGAGAAACACATTAGTATTGCTGGCTGCAGCTTTCCTGCCTCCAAGGAGCTCTTGTCGGTGGGTGGCTGTGGGTTTGTGGTTTTTTTTTTCTAAATTCTATCCCAAACCTGTTTCAGATTAAAAACAAACGCTGTTGCATATCAGTTTGTCAGTCACTCTAGACCTAATCTCCAAAAATAATCTTTTGTCAGCCCTCCTTCTCCCCCAAGATGGGCAATAATTGTTTCAAGACATGTCAGCCTTTGTGTGAAAGGAGTTTTGTGTTTTCTAGGGGCTCACGTAGAAGGTAAAAACTGTGTTTTATTCCTTGAAGGGAAAGAGAAGAGATACAGAACAAGCATTGACTGTAGGGAGATAAGAATAGGGGATGGTTTGGCTGTGCTGCTGGCAGCCCTGGGGGACAATTTATCTTTTTGGTGTGGGATGGTGACACCCCAGACAGGCTCAGGTGAGCAGCCAAACCATGTCATTGCTGGCACACACTGCCAGGTGTGGGTTTCACATGTGTGCATGTTTTCCCCACGTGCACATGGGGTGTGACATGTCTTAGCCTAGAGCAACATCATGTCTGTGCTCCTGATTGCTCTGGGCTGTCAGGCAGGGGCAGGGGCAGGGCTGAGGGTCTGTGCTGCAATCCTGAGCTCTGGGAGCAGATGGAAGTGCCTCCTGGGAATGTGTTTTACAGGAAAAAGGTGTTTTTTTATCTGAGCCCTGCTCGACAAAGGACCTTCTAAATGGGATCTCATACCAAAATGTTCAATTAATAGTTGTCCAGCTGTAAGCAGTATCTTTAGGAAAGGAGAACTTGCTGGTTTAGTTAGAAGCAGCTCAGATTTGCAGCTCCTATATTTTTTTTGAGGATTGCTTCTCTCCCCATCACCTCCACCTGCCTGTGGGGTGCATGTACTCCTGGCTATGCAGGCACATGTGGTTCCCATATGCCAGGCAGATAAATATTGTATATGTGCTCCAGCACATGACAGTTACCCCAGGGCTGTCATGTTCTTACCTGGCTGTGCTGTTTCTGCTGACTTTGCCCATGAAAGGGAGATTGACAGTGCTGGGAATTGGCCACCAGTCCCAGGAGGAACCGGTTTGTAGGTTCTTCTGGCAGCCTGAGCATCTGGGACACATCAGTTCACAAATGTGGTAACAGCTTATAAGGGAATTGTGGTTTGGATTACAGCAAAATCCCAGAATGAGCAAATCCTTGTTTAATCTGGAGTGTTGTGTCAGTCTGATTGGGCTTTCTAAAAGGAAAATAGAGTTGGCAGAAGTTTTATGTGCCCTCTGGGAACTTTGTCTCAATTCATGTCCTGCTTGATAATGAGGTAAAATACATCAGTGGTCACTCCCTCCTTATTTTCTGTACCTCCCTACATTTACTTTTTCCATTGCTGCCTTTCCTGGTGATGTTGCTCATTGCTGGAATCTTTCTGCTACTGGTTAGAGACAAGGTTGGAAATATTAAATTCAGGGGTTGGTTCAGCTCCACAACCCACACTGGCAGGTCTGAGGGTCCAGGGTGAGAACCAGAGCATTCAAGTGCATCTGCCATAGCCATGAATTTCAACTCCACCTTAAATCAGGGGCCTGGGAGTGTTCGAGCTATAATGCTCTCCTGGAATTGCCAACCGGACTGTTAAATAGCTGCGGTTTGGGCTGTGAGGAGAAGATATTCTTAATGCACAGACTTGCTGTGCTGCGTTTCAGCTGGTGTGTGGCAGTGCCAGGAGAAAAGCAGCAAATGTTTTTACCTTCCTGTACCTCCACCCCCAAGAGCTGCACATGAAGCTGCTGGTTTCAGGTTAAGCAGATAAATGGGATGTGGAAGGGAAAAGTTGGACTAATGTGCTCTGGGCTGATGGTGGTGGGGGCAAGGGGGGCATCCTCCAGGTGGGATGCAGCCCAGGGTGCCTTTACTCTCCATCACCATCCTTTGGGTGTTCTCTCTGAGCCTCAGTGGTCAGAAAACCCCAGACCTGGTCTGCTGGGGGCTGTGACCCTGTGTGAGCACAAATAGCACAGAGTCATCATCCCTGGCGCTGGTGAGACTATTTGAATATGAAACCCCACAGGGAACCTTCTGACAGGTCTCCAGCAGCTTTAAATATGAGACTTGCTGGAAGCTGGCAGTTTGTATGGTCTAAACAAATTATTCCCCTTGCCCAGCCGCTGCTGAAGCTCTTTGTGTGCCTCTGAGTTAACGTGGAGTAACCACAAACAGGAGGGAGCAGACACCCCACTCTCCTGGATTTTGCTGGCTGCTCTCATCTGCATTATTCAAAACCATGGGGGGATGTGATTTGCATTCTTTATGGCCAAGCAAAGGCACTGTGAGATCTCTGATCCCCTTTGGGGGGAGATTACACGAGGCTGCAGAGAGACTGGCGGGGAAATGGCTCAAAATTGCACCTCTCACACCAAGAACTCATGTTCGTGCACATCCCCAGGCACAAGAGTTCCCAGAGAGCAGGGGAGGAGGGGGCTCAGAGCAGGTGAGGGAGACACGGGAGGTTTCTGCAGAGAAGATGTGCCCAGGAGAAGGGGCTGTGTGATCTGAGGACACTCGGGGTGATGGTGCTCCATCACAGGGGAACTAATTTGAGCGAGAGGTGGTGAAATGAAACACCAGGCAACATCTTTTTCTGGGGAAAGGAACTGGAGAGGAAGGTGGAGCATGGACAGATGNCACGGGAGGTTTCTGCAGAGAAGATGTGCCCAGGAGAAGGGGCTGTGTGATCTGAGGACACTCGGGGTGATGGTGCTCCATCACAGGGGAACTAATTTGAGCGAGAGGTGGTGAAATGAAACACCAGGCAACATCTTTTTCTGGGGAAAGGAACTGGAGAGGAAGGTGGAGCATGGACAGATGGGATTTGCTGTCTAAATCTTTAAGGAAAATCAGTCTGGAAGCACGGAGGATTCTGCTGTGAGACGCTTTACCTCACATCCCAATTAACACGAGCAAATACAGGAACTGTGTTGAGCACAGGATACATGTGTTGATATTTAATTATATACCAACACCCAGGTCTGTTCCAGTCACTCGTGAGAGTGGGAGCACAGGTGACATAAAGTGTGCTGGAGTTAATTTAAAAATACTTTGATGAATTTATTAAAGAGCTGTTGGATCCTCTCTGTGTCAGCAGGGTGTGAGACAGCAGGTGGGCCCTGATCCCTGTGCCCTTGGGCACCCGGTGCCACAGCATCCCAGCCAGTCCCTGCCCATCCTGTCCTCAGTGTGAGCTGCCCCCTCCACCCCTGAGCTCTTTGCTGGGTGTGCTGATGCCTGAGCTGCTCTGTTTGAAGCTTGGCATCGCTGCTGAAGGCACGGCTGCGGCGTGGGCTCGTGCTGGAGGCGAGTGCCATGTTCTGGCCCAGGCAGCAGCTGGGGAATGGGCTGGAGCAAAACACGGGGGCTTAGCCCTGGGGAGCTGCTCTGTGCTGCAGGGACTGCTCAGTGTCCCTTCGTGTGACACCCCACGCTAGGAAGGTGCAGGTTTTGGCTGTGCCCGCCTTGGCTCTGGGTCTCCTGCACGTGTGCCGGGCTCACATGGCCCCGCTTCCAGCCTCCTGTATCCTGAGCCTCCTAAATTGTTTCCCAGCAGCATCAACAGCAGGATGGAGAGATGATAACACAGCAGCTCTTCAGGCTGGGAGAAGCCAGTGGAGCTGAGCTGACCTGCTGAAACAGCACCTGGGCCATAACCAGGGAGTGCTCTCCAGCTCTCCTGTTCAGTTTGCTTTTATTGGATTGGCCTTCCTGCCTTTAGAGCTGCAGGTTTCACCCTGCATCTCCCAACTGCTCTACAGCTTCTCGGAAGAAACATCAGGGCCTGACCAGTCCCACTTTACTTTTAAAATGCATTGAGTACAAGGAGCTGCAGTTTTAGTAGAGCATAAAGAGCACCTGTGCCAGCTGCTCTTTCTTGCCTCCTTTCGCCTCCTTCTACTCAAGCTTTTTGCTCAGATACCAGCAGGGACCTGGGCATTATTTATTTATACTGCAGCAATACAGAGAAAATCCCTCCACCACTGTGCTGGGTGTTCCCTATACACAGCCCCAAAGAGCATGTACTGGAATGGAAATTAGAGGAAACTTTATGTCCACTTTACAGCTGGAAAGAAAGACACAGTGATGTGCCTGAGGGCACACAAGGATTGCTGGAGCTGGGTTAGAAGGTCATGGCCCCCAACTTCTCTCTTATTGCAGGGGGAAGGCTGCCATGGCCCAGAGGTCCCTTCCTCATCTCTCACAATCCCTGTGTCCTTGACTCGTAGCCAAAGGCCTTTAATATGAACCCATCCCAAAATCACACAGGCTGCCAAACCACTGTCAGAGCAGCAGCGTCTTCCAGTGTGGACTGGACTGGAGCCAGTGGCTCATGGGCAAAGTCTTTGTATCACAATCCAGTGCCCTGCACAGCTCCCCCCACTCCTCTGGCACCACAGCTGCTGCTGCAGGGATGCTTCTGCAGATTCCCACAGAATAGTGCCTTCTCTAGAAACTTTCCTGGCTGTCTTCACCGCAGGAATCCAGATGGTTATTTTTCATTTTTCACACAATCTGCTCACGCCAGGCTCAGCTGGAGCCGAGTGCAGCTTAGCGTGGAAGGGCTGGCAAACCTCTGCTCACATCAGGCAGGACCAAGAAACTTTGGGGGATTTGGATGCCTTATAGATGCTGCAGAGAACTTTACCCTGAGGCTGCAGGCCAAGCTGTGAGTCAGGGCGAGCCAGTTTTCGGTGTTCAAGTAATATAAATCCAATGCAGTTGGTTTTACCTGTAAGCAGTGTCAGCATCTGGACTCCCTGCAAGTGTTCAAGACTGGGGTGGATGGGGCTTTGAGTAGCCTGGAAGGTTCTCTGCCCATGACAGGGGGTTGGAACAAGATGACATTTAAGGTCCCTTCCAACCCAAACTATTCTAGGATTCATGGCAAAAATTACTTTGACATAAATGCACAGTGGGAAATGGTTGGAGTCACTGGTTGGGCAGAGGCAAAGCTGGACCAAGCAGACAGGACATCCTGGGAAGTTTCTGGATCTGTTGCAATGCCTTCTCCCTGCATACAGGAAAGGATGAGCTACCCTCAAGCTCCGGGTGCTCCTGGTGCTGCTCAGGTGATTGAGATGTGTGGCAAGGCAGGGTCTGCCCTGCCAAGCTGCTTTTATTTCTCCAATAAAGGAATGCTCTGTGCTTTGGGCTTAATAACACCTTTCACCTCCCCTTGTCCCTGCTTCTCTGCCATGTAATCAATGTCCCCCTGTGGAATGGGGTGTGCTGCCTCCCTGCAGAAGTAATTGAAAAAGTCACAGAGACATAAATAATTAAGGCTCATTGTGGTGCACCAGGAGCGTCCTCCCAGGTGTCTTGTCGGAGTAGTTTAGTGCAGCTGATTGATAGGTGGTTGCCTTGATCAATGTTCCTAACTCAGGGACACTCATGTTAAAGTGACAAAGCTGCTGTCTGTGGATCAAGTCCAGTCCGTAGGCAAAGGCTGTGTTGGTGTCTCCAATGAAACTGTGAAGGTGGAGAGAGCCTTGTTCAGGCATTAAAGATTTCGTGTGCTTTCTGTGGAAATAGGAGGTGATCTCGCTGCTTTGCTCTTCTCCTCTTCCCACCCAGCAGTGGGATGTCTCCTTTCAGCTGGTTCTTGCTGTTGCTCCATAGCTTAAAAACTCAGAGTGCACTTAGAGGTTTTTGGGCTGGCAGTGTTCTGGGTAGCGGAGGCAGAATGGAGGCTGTGCTGTCTGCCTTTTACACAGGTAATGGAAGTGAAGAAGCTTTTATCTGAATGAGAGCTGCCAAGCCTGTGCTGCATCAGGCCTGTCAGCAGGTCCTGCTCCATTACCCCAGTATTGCCTCCCATATCACTCCTCCAAGGTGTGCACACAGATCCTGAGCCTCGGAGCAAGAGCCAAATCAAAAATCACGTGATAACCAAAGACGGAGCCTTTGGATGCAGCCTGGATCAATTGTGAAAGCTTTCCCCCTTCCCTCTGTAAAACATCCAGAGCAAATGTAGAGTGACAGGAAAGGGGTCAGTGGTCTGGGTCACCACCGAGGTGCTGGAGGAGATAATCAGACCCTTTTCCTTCCAGTTCAGTGGCTGCCAAAAACACGGGAGCGCCTTGCAAAAGTGCCGAGCCCAGCCAAGCGGAAGCACTCAGCAGCCACAAGGAGAGGCCAGCAGTGGAGGAGCCCAGTGTCCCAACCCCAGAGTGCCACTGTGGAGCTCAGCCCTCACTCACTTTGTTCTGCACCTCAGAGCGATGACAACTGGGGCTCGTGAGTCAGGGTGTGCAATGTGCACATTGCCCCATGTCACCTGAGAGGTGGCAAACTCTTCCTCCTGGGATGCTTTAGGAAAGTGTTTTGCAGTCCCTGGGGGGCTCAGGGGCATGTCGAAGCAGCCAGCCTGGATTAGAGTTGCTGTTAGTAAAACTAAAGAGCATATATGTTCCTTCTGAGGCTGGGCAAAGCCTTAACTGAGGTTATTTAAGAGAGAACCGTGCGATGTCAGACCCCACTAAAGCTGCTCCGAGGGGTTTGTATCTAAAGGTTTCACAAAGAACATATTTGTAGTTTGCTGCTGTTTAGTTCAAATCTTCCTCCCCAAATAAGGCTTTGCTGGTGATTGCATTTCCAAAAAGGCTCCCTGACGGGGATGTTTTGACAGAAAGTGTGATAAAATATAATACAGCAGATAACCGTCCCCTTTGCGATCTATGAGGAATTTTGTGACCTAGGGGGATTAATTCTATATCATGTTACAGCACATAGTATAGATTGTCTCCTCTTGCTTGCTGTTTCCTTGCATGCATAATGAGCAAGCCTTCGTACGAATTTGCTTGTATCTGAAAAAAAATTTTGTGGCTGGGTTTGAGCTAATCGAGTTCCCGCCTCCAGTATCTTTCCCTCAGCTTGTCCCCAGATGATCTCAGGGAGACACAGTTATCCCAACTTTCTTAAAAGCACAAAATAAAAAAAACAACTTTCTGTGAAAGTTACAATTGCTTTTGACAACTCAATGGCTCTTTGGAATTGGGAAACCACAAAAACCCCTCCCAGGCTCCCCAGTTCAGCCCAAGATCTCTGTTTCTTCGTGTTTTCCTTGTCATTGACAGCCCTGCAGAATGGGTGGGAATGCTGGGAATGAAAGCAAGATGCCGATTTAGGAGCTGTGAGATGGGTGGGTTTTAGAGACACCCAGACAATTTAGTGGGGGAAATCAATGGGATTGGTGCGTTTTTGGAAATCTGTCTTTGCCGCTCGCAAATGATCAACAACTTGAGACGGGAGATTTGTTCCCCACTCCTTCTTTCTTTCTGTCAGCTTTTATCTGCCTTCTGTTGCCCTTACGCACAATCCATAAGCCCTCCTCTTTTGCATGATTGTCTCAATTTGCATTTCCAGCAGATCCACTGACATTTGGCTGGACTCTGGGTGAAACACTCCTTGAAATTAGCCTGCATGTTGAGTTTGTTCTGGGAAGATAAGAAGGAAAGTGGCAGGGGGGCCTGGGGGGAATTATGCATGTGAAACTGCACTGTGAAACTACCACCAACAGGCAGACTCTAGGCCAGCAATATTTCCCTGGGATTTGTTTTGGAAGCAGAATTTTTTACCGTGGGCAATAGGCTCGTCTCCCTCACCCCACTGGCTTTCAATCCCAGCACAAGCCCGTCTGAGGAAGCCAAAGGATAAATTGTCTGCTCACTTGCTCTAAAGTTGCTCTGTAGTGCTGGCAATATGATACTGAAGAGGAATTTTAATTTCATGCTGTGTAAGAAGGGTGCATGCAACAGTAGCAGCCGTATGGATTTTCATATGAATAGACGTACAGTATTCATAACAGGGTAGCAGTGTTGTCCTGCAGGTTTCCATTCTTCTCCTTTCTTTGCTGTTTTCACATTTTCCTTTGCTGTCCACCCATTCTCGCACTTGCTGAAATGGAAAGTATGTCCTTGCCAGATGGATGTACAAAGTGACGAGCCTGTTTCTCCGTTATATTGCAATTGGCTTCAGAGACCTTTTGTTGCTTTAATTTCTGTGCAATCCAAGTGCAAGTCTGTTTTGCTTGAGAGGGAACATTTTTTAGCCTGGTGCTTCTCTTGCTCAGCTTTGCGGGTATCTAAGAGCAGTTTTCAGACAGTGGAGCCCATTAATGCTGCTCTGTCTCAAGAACACTTTAAAATAATGTGGCTTAAAGGGCTTGTTTGGGGGGGAAGGCAGGTCCTGTGAACGGCCGATTTGCCGGCATAGGATCTACGTGGATGCGTTGTGTGGGGCTGGATTGGATGGTGCATTTCAGCCCTCTCTCCTTCTGAGTGATGGTGATCTCTTTAGTCTTCACCCAAGCACTGAAGTCATCTCAACAGCAAAGAATTTGTTTTGTAAAATGATCTGTGTGGCGCTTTATTTGGAAAGTGTTTTGTTTTATTTGATTTTACAAATTTTTATGTATTTCTTAGGCATGGAGCTTGTAGTGATTTTTCTCAAGGTTGCTGATCTAATACATTCTCCACAGCCATAAAATATGCTTCAAATAAACTTCTCCTAATAACATCTGTGAGGAGCATTGCTTTGCTCGTTTCCATGCTAAAGTGGTCATTAATGCATTGGCACATCCCGGCGTGTCTGTCAAACCCAATCAGTTTTGCCAGGTAGCAGAGGTGGATAAATCTGCCTGCCTGCAGACACTGCACTTTCTCATATCCCTACATGGTAGGAAAAGGCGTGAGTTGGGGAAATCCTTTTCCTGGCTGATGGAGAGGTGTGTACGTGCAACAGGAGACAAGCGGAGAAATGCAGGGGAGTTGTCAGTGCAGAGTCCGGACACTGGGATTAGGAAACACGGCTGGAGGAAGAGTTTGCAGTAATACACGTGATTTTCTTTTCCATCCTTGTCTTCTCCCCTTGGCAGCTGCTGGCAGCACACTGAGCTGGAGCCCAGCAGTGCCGGAACTGGCTCCTTGCATTCCTTGCCAGCCGGCGTGAGGGATGGAGGAACCCGGCAGTGTCACCAGATGGACTTTGCTTTGCCATCATTTACAGTCCTGGGTTTGGCAGGGCACACCCTCCACTCCAGTCCCACAGTGTCCCTTGCTTTGTTCCCACTAGGTGAGATGTTGGGTGGGATGGATATCTGGAAAACATTCTTTTCTGAAAGAGTGGTCAAGCGTTGGAACAGGCTGCCCAGGGAAGTGGTGGAATCACCATCCCTGGAAATGTTCAAAGAACAAGTAGAATGTGGCACTTTGTAATAGGATTTGGTGGACATGATTGGATTGGTTGAAAGTTGGACTTGATGACCTTAGTGGTTCTTACCGGACCTTAGTGATTCTATATTCCCAGAGGTGAGGGGAGACAGCAGCCTTGGCCATGGTCTCACACCTCCAGGCTCACCCCGATGACAGATGTGTCCCAGCAGTGATGTGACACGCTCAAGGCATTTAGGTTTAATGGTTTCCTTCATGGCTGTAGATTGATACAGCTGGGAAACACATTAGAGCTCAGCAGCAAAGCAGACTCACAATTAATGAAATACGGATTTAATTTGAAATCTGCCCAAAATAGCTCACTAATGGAGGGAGTGATGGCTGTGGAGTTACACTGCTGAGGCTGGCCCGCCTGCTGCCACACTTGGAGCAGGACCCTCCAGCCAAGGGACCAAGGACTGAGCTCCACCACTGCCCTCGTCACCCTCTGGGCGCCCAGCAAAGGGAGAGCAGCCCAGCAGAGCCACAACAGAGCAGGGGACACCACCAGCTCTGGGCTCAAATGCCTGTCTTGATAAGGCCAGCAAACTCCCACCAGCCTGGGAGATCAAACATTTCTCACCAGATTAAAAGTTGTTTGAAGATGGTGAACTCACTGTGCTGAATGTAGTGAGCTCCACTTAGGGCTGATGGGTTCTTCTGCAGAGTATCTCTGAGAGGTGCTCTCATGGTCTGAGAAGGGAGAGGCATCTGCAGGATAATTTCCAGAGACGGTCTCATGGCCTCAGAAGGGAGAGGCTTCTCCAGGGTACGTCTGAGTGATGCTCTCAGGATGTTTTTCAAAGATGCTCTCAAGACCTGAGAAGGGAGAGTTTTGTGCCTGCACAGCCCTGGCAGGAGCTGGCATTGCTGCTTCTCCAGCTTAGAGAGGCTTTTAAGAAGCTGTTTCGAGTGCAGGCTAAGAGGGAAGCTAAAGTGACCAATAAAGTATCTCTTTAGCACTTGTAGAGGCTTTGGGATCCTCTTATGAATCAGAGCATGCAGGTATCCTCCAGGTGTGGGAGCACAGCACCACAAACAGCATTAATGAGAACACAGAGCTCATTCCTGGCTCTTCCGTGGTGGCAAAAGCGAAGAAGAGAGTGTTTTATCTTGTAGAGCCTGTGACTGTAATGATGGTGCAAGTTCTTCAGCAGGAAAAAAGGGACAGTCTGGGGAAAAGGACCTTCTGGGCTGGCTCATTCCCAAAGATCCAGGAGCGTACGGAGCTGCTCATGTTGCTTGCCTGCTAATTGCAGTTGGCTGTAACTGATTTAGAAAGTGATGGCCTTAGGGAACTGAGATTGTTGTTTGTGTTTGTCTGGGATTAAATACAGATGGAATTAAAACGACGGGGAGAGAGAAAAAAAAAAACCTTGATTCAAGGAGGAAGCTTTGATGGAAATAAATTCATGCTGGTGGAAGAGAGCAGGCAGCTGCTGCCTGGTCCAGGTTTCGGTAGCATTCCCATGGAAGCACTTGGGGAAACAATGAAAGGGTAGAGACAGAAATAGAAAGCAAAAAGATAAGTGGACTCTGATGAAAGGAGTCATATTAATAATGAAAACTGGAGGTTTTGAAGCTGCTTTAGAATAAATTTTCAAGGCATGAAGCCTCTCGGGATCAGGCTCTTTGGCGGACGGCTCAGCTTTTTGGTTAAGTCACAAACCACAGGACTCCAGATGCAGAGAACAGGACCCGGCTCCCAGCCAGGCTTCCTGCTCTGGAAGCACAAACTACAGGAAGAGACAGGGAAATACCTGGTGTGTTGAAATTACCAGGCCACAGGATTCCAACACCAGGAAAACTGGGGTCTCATGGTTATAGGTCACTGCGAGATTTCTTTGCAGCTGAGTGCAAACCTTGACACAACTAATAAATCATGACAGTGACAAAATACAAGGCCTGAAATCATTAGCAGGTTACATTATGCAGACGTGTGGATGTGAAGGGGGAACTGTGTTAGTTCCTGTGCCATAGGAAGGGAAAGGACAGAAGGAGCTCAGCTCCTCTGACAACGAGCAGTGGCATCGTGCAGAGAGGCTGCTGCACTTGCCAGCACTCACTCATTGGGAAAATCTGTCCTGGAAGGTAACTTTCCATATCAATTCTGTCTCTTGGCTCAGTTTATAGCTCTTACTCTGAAAGCTTTAGGAACATTAGATGCCTGCTCTCTTTTTAGTGAGAGCAATTCAAATAACTGACCTCGTTAGGAACTGCGGCTTGTTGGGGGCAGGAGGGGTGAAAGTTGGGAGCCTCAAGATCCAGTGTTGTCCTTCAGGTCACTTAAAAGCTGTCTGTAGGTGAAGTTGAGTAGCTCCCTTTCCTTCCAACACCTCTTCCTTGCCCCGTTCACCACCCCTGACACTTTTTACTGACTGGCTGCACATCTCCTGCCAGTGCTCATTAGCACGAATGCAAAGGCTCCTGAGAATCTTGGGCTGTCTGGAGACACTTCCACCATCCTCTGGCAAAAGAGAGGCTGAGAAAACAACCATCTCACTGGGATGTGGCTTTAGCACCTGTGAGCTGGTAGCAGAAGTCCCTGGGGTGCTGTTGCACATCCCCAGTGGGTGCCTCAGTCCCAGCTTCCTGCCAGACCAGGCTGGGATTGCACTCCCAGTTGTGCATTGCTGGATGTGAAATGGGGGAGGCGAGCTAAACCAAAACCCAGCCCCCACCAAACTGCCTCCACCTCCTCTCATCAGCTCCCAGCTCCCCACGGAGCTTAAAATGCCTAGTTTTGGGAAGGCATGGGTGATGGACAGAGGTGTTTGTGTTGGATTTAAGGCAAAGAGACCACAGACCAGTCAACACAGACTCACGTGTTGCTGGCATTCGATACTGGGAGTTTGGGCAGGAAGAATGTCCCCAAAGCTGCCTGAAAGCTGGAATATGAGACAGAAAAATTAAATACACTGACAGCCACAGCATGCAAATGTGGTATCCTGTCTGGAATGCAACAGCCTAAGTGTCCCCATCCCTGTGTCTGATGTGGTTAAAGAGGGAAAGGGTGAGGACACGACCTTTTCGGGTGGCTTTAGATGCAATTTGGGATGTGCCTGCAGATTCCCACCTCCTGAGCCAGAGCAAGGAGGAGGGAGAGATGGAATTTCTAGCACTGCCTTTGGAAACACGGTCACCAGGAGCCTGTGAGATGGGCTCCCTGGCTGCGGGTCCTCTGGGAGGCATTTAGGGGGAAGGCTGAGTTTGGCTTCAAGCGCTGTTTCTGTGTGAGGGGAATGATGGCAAAGCACCAAACTGTGCCATATCACTGCTGCTGCTTCAAACCGTATTGATGTGCTGCCATCCAACCAGGAGGCTCTGCTCCCAGTCAATAGTTCAGCTCCAGCGCTGTCCATGGAAAATAGTGCGTGTCCAGAGGGAGGGAGGGAGAGGAATTGGCTTTCCAATGCAAGCAAGCATCTGGGCTCACTCTCCTTAGGGGCTTCTCTTTAAAAGGAGCTTTGAATTGATAAATTTTCCCTCATTTTTGTATAAAGAAATCTCCCTGGCTTTGATACAAAGGAGCAGCTTGCTCTGCTCGCTGCTGGTTTGTTTACAGAGCATGTGGGTGATGAGGAGGGGAGAGAGGAGCAGTGCTGGGGGACCAGAGCCTGGAGCCCAAACATGGGGAGCCAGGCACAGCTCCCCCCCCACCCCCATCTCAGCAGCCTGTGGCCTCTGTCAGAATTAAGAGTTATAGCTGCAAAAACATATAGGGTTGGCTCTCGCCTGCCACAGCATGTAAACAAGTGTTCTGTAAGAATTCAGTGTGCGAGGCTGAAGCTGTGAAATGGTTTGGAGCTTTGTCCTTACAGAAGGGGGGCTGCTTGCTTTGCAGTCTCCCAGGCACAGAAATTTGGCCTCTACAGCAGAGTTAACCAAAACTGGCAAAAGAGAGACTAAGAGACTTTTTTCCAAAACCAGCCAAACCATCAAACTCTTTGCATTACAGCCTCGAATGAGGATTAAAATCCTCCTTAGAGAGACTCTGACAAATACTACTCCTACAACAATGTTGCTTTCAAACACTGTATTTCAGGAGACTCATACCAAATCTGAAGATGAAAGATGTAACTAGTTGAGAGCTGGAGTTGTCTATAGTTTCTGTCACAGGCGAATTTTAGAAAGATAGTAAAAATATTTGACAGTGGCTTCAGTAGCTCAGATCCTTTCTGCTGGGGGATGGATGAACTGGTTAAGTGAAGGTATCTTCTAGCTGTGCTTTCTTGGTTTCTCTGCCTCGCTCTTGGCACATACATCCACATTCTCTATTCCTCTCCCATCTGCTTCCACTTCCCAAATTTCTAACATTTCAGTCTTAAAATTTTGCCTTCATGTATATGAATGAAAAAGAAAAATATCACTGTAAACCGTGAAGGCTCAGTAACTGGGATGAATTTTGATCTGCGCCATAAAACCCCTTGTAAGCGTTGCTGTGTCGCCTCCAGCTCCATCAGACTGTGGTGTGGGTGCCCAGCATCACACACAACAATGCTTTTCTCCACCAGGATCTTGGTTGTGGCTCTCAGGTGCAGAATTTAGGCAGTCAGGGGTGGTGTTGTCCCAGTGTCTTGGTGCAGCCACTGAAGGATGCAGATGGGGTGGGGGTACCACTCCAAAACCAGCATAACGTGGTTCTGAGTGAACTGGTTGACTTGTTTCATGCCCAGCCCTTCAGGGACGTAACTGGAGCTCGGTGGAACAGCAGTTTCAGGGATATGAGGCCTCTTGCAATCATGGAACCACTCAGTGCTGTTTAGGGAAGTGAGCCCGTGAGGACAGCAGAGGGGGAGTTGTTTCAGTGTTAAATTACCGAACCACACACACAGTATTTGCCTAACCAGCTAGACCTGAATTGCTGTTCAAACACTGCTTTTCTGCCTGACGTTGGCAATCAGGGAGCTAATTACACTGGATTAGGGTTTTTCTCTTAATTACATGAAAAATTTAGCGCGGCTGATGTTCATGAGGCTGCAGGGGATTAAGGCAGAAGCCATGTGTTTATCTACAGGTCAATTATAGAAGTGAAAGCAGTAATGTGGTGGAGCTTTGTCTCTCCCATCCGTGGACCCCAGCCTGAACCTATCTCATGATGTTGATTTTGGGCCATGGGCACGATAAGGGATTAGCTGGGCTGGCTGGTGTGTGAACAAAAGCGGGGGCCTGGGGGAAGAGCTGCCTCTGTCCTTCTCATGAGGTGTTTGACAGCTCTAGGGCAGATCTGCTCCACCTCCCTGTGCAGAGGAAACTACAAGCAAAACCTTTCAGCATGAAACCAGGCACAGGCTGGTTGGGTCCCGCTGGACCAGGGCATTCAGTCTCTCAGATGTTCTGCTTATACGCCCCAAAACCATCTTCAGTCCCAGTTCTTTAGCCATGGCCCCTTTTCCCCTCTCTTCTCCCAGTTTGGGGGTGTCAGATGTTGCTGGTGTTCTTTGCCTGGGTCACTCCTCGTGAGTCCTCATTGCTTCTGAGTCACAGGCAGAGCACCAAGCTGCTGCAGGTTCCTCTCCTGCCCCAGCTGGATTTGAACTTTAAATGTGGATACTTGAGGATCAGGAAGCTGGTCCATCCATCAGCTTCCTCTCCTTCATCCCTAGCCTGAGGCAGAGCAGTGTGTGCTGTCCCAGCTCTGTGGCTGCACCAATGCTCCCGGGATGGGGACGGACAAGGACAGATGGACGGGGACAGACGTGTGTGCTGAGCCCAGCAGCCTCCCTGCTGTGTTCAAGTGTTGAGCAGCGTTACATGTGTTGCATATACAGATTATTCAGAGCCAGTTCATCTGCTTATCTGCTGATTAATTCTGAGATGCTGGAAAGGGCATGTGCTGAAAGCTTAGAGAGTTACGGCGCAGAGATGGAAGAGATTTTGCTTTTTATTTTTATTTTTATCCTTGATCTGCCCCAGAATAGCACTGGGGAAGCAGCTCACGGGGGCAGGAACAGCCTTCCTCACACGTCGGGAACGTGAGCCACCTCAGACCTCTGTCTGCTGGTGACCGGGAGATCAGAGCAGGAATGAGCAGATAGGGAAGTGTAAGGAGAGACTCAGGTTTACACTCATGTGAATCCCATCGGGAAGCTTTAGTGCTTCCAGCACAGGGCCCTGCATAACCAAATGTCCTTGAGCAGGGAGCCAGCCTGGCTGTTCCTCCTGCATTTGGGTTCTGCATGTTGCCTTCCTGGAAGAGCCCAGCTCCCGTGTGCCTGGAGATGGAAAAGACCCAGCTACAGAGCGTGTCCCTGGTCGGTGGTACCCACCACTGAGCTGAGCTGCCGCCGTGCAGGGATGGAAAGGGAAGGGGAGAGCCGGCACAGGCGCCCTCCAGGAGCCGTGGGGCAGTGCCAGTTTGGCTGCGGCTCTGCCCGTCCTCACACGACCTCGCTGCAAGGCTGCTGCTTTCGTAAAATCCAGCCTCTGTAAGGCAGCGTGGCCAGGCACCGGCTGGTGAGAGATATTCACTCCTTTGTGTGGCTCTGGCCTGTTTCTGAACTAGAAAACCCCCATCCTGCAGCTCTGCCTGCCCGTGGGACATGGGCAGTGCCTGTGACCCGGGGGGTGATGCTCCCCGAGGCCAGCGACGTGGGAGAGCCTCATTTCCTGGGATTTAAGCTAAGCTGTGAGCTCTGTAATTTTCTCACATCCTCTGCCCGAGCAAGGTTAGATCTGATCAGTAACACATGACTGGTTCTGCATGCACAAGTGAAACCAAAAATATGCACGGCCTCCCTGTTCACCTGATCGCTCCTGTCCGACCTGAAGCATTGTGAAACTACCAGGCAGGATTTATCCACAAGTTTGTAAACCCCAAAGATAATAACATTTAGAGTCTTTTATTTCCTTCTGGGTTTTGGCCTTGGGCGGCTCACAGCTTGGCTCGTGTTCCAGCATTCCCAGGAGGTGTTGGGCAGGAAATCTAAGTCATTTGAAACATATTACTTACATGATGTTTTTGAAAAGGAAAGAGAATAATATTTCCTGAGGAACTCTCTGGTTCCCACCTGATCAGCTGGAAGCTGTGACTTTGGAGAAACAGGGGGTTTGTGTGACAATTTTTGACAGTCGTTTAGTTTTTTCCTCCTTGGGGAGAATCACGACTCGCTGCAGCTCGTTTAGAGCAAACTCCACATTAGACAGTCTTGTCTAAGTGGCTTTTCATTCCATTTTACATGGCTACTCAGGGTCAACAAACCAAACTAAGCAAGACCAATCCCTTCAGCTGTGAAATGTACTGCTGGAGGAGGATGGTCACAGGGAGAGAGCCTGACACGGAGCTGTGGAGGATTACTCAGCTGGAAGGGCACAGGTGAGGTGTGGATAGATAACACAGATCTGAGGCTGTTTTGGGGACTTTGGGGACTAGCTGTAAATGGTATGTGACAAGCAGATACCTGGTGCCTCCCTCGCCCTAAATAATACCAGTTCTGTGCTTCATCTCATGTTTTCTGTCCATCGCAGACGACTGAGCTGAGCTTGCAGTCCAGTTTTCCTTCACTTTGGCTGTTGCTCACACCCCAAAAGGCTGCTCACGCCTCCCTCCAGCACTAATTGTGTCCTGCAGGCAGCGAACAGTGAGCTCTGCCTCTACTGTCCTCACTTATGAGTCCCTTTGGGTGCCTGCTAACACTGAGCCCAGCTTTGGGTCAGGGCAAAGGGGAGAAAAAGGGCAAAGAATGGAAAAAGGCAGGGAATGACCCAGGATTTGTAGCACCCAGAGGGCTGAAGGGTGGCCTGAAACCAGCCTGTTCTCTGCTCACCCACAGCTCCCCTGGCACCCAACTAACCCAGCTAAAGACTGCAAGTGCTGTGCACAGGAGGATGCTTTAGGAATTTAAAAACCCTCTGCCTGTTCCCAGAGCTGTCCCACGCTTTCCTCGCCTGTGCTTTCATTGACTTCCCAGCTGTAAGGGAAGGAGCTGGATTAAAGCTGCACAAAGCAGGAGAAGCAGAGGGAAGTCAAGGGAAGAATGGCAGAGGCTGGAGGAGCAGCTTGCAGAGGGGTCAGCGTGCAGGGCCCTGTGATACAGCAACACCTACCCCGTTCCTTTCTTTGAGAGGCCAATACTTCATCCCTTTGATGATTTTCTTGCTCAGTGCCAAAACGTAACTCCTGCAAGCAGAGGAGTGCTGTTAACAATGATTCCCGTTTCCCAGAGAAGCACTGAGCCTTCTCTTTAAAAATAATACAGGAATGTAAAGGGAGAAGGGGCTTATTGCTGAACAAAAGGAAAAGGAAGTCATTACACATTGTGGCTCTTTATTAGGGGACAGATGAGAAGTGAACAGGTTTTGTACCCGCTCCAGATGTGCCCTGAGCTCTCCTCCTTCGGGGAGTAAATCCACACGGTGCTCTGAGTGTTTTCACCTTCAGTGGGTTGCACTTTGATGCTGGTGGAAGGTGCAAGGCTGATAGCCCTGAACCCCCAGCAATTGTCTCTTTGCAACAAGTGCTCCGAACAAAGGAGCCCTGCTCCTTCACAGCTGCCTGATCCCTGGAGTCCCCCGAATTAATAGTCTCTGCCTCCTGCTTTTGAATTGAGGCCTCTTCTGCACTGTCTTTCCTCGAGAGTATAGAAGACAATCTTTTGGGCCCCTCATTCAACCTTTTCTTTCATGTCACTGCTGATTTTAGCTAAACTAGAGCTGATCTTGGCCATGCAAGTGGTTCAGTTCCACTGTGGCTTTGCACCGGGGTGTGCAGAGCCTTCCCAAGGGCACAGCAACGGGAAAGAGCTTCCCTCTTCCTGGGAACGAGTGCTGGGCCTCAAGGAAAAGACAATGCTGCTGATTTAAAGCACCATCCAAAGCAATACGACCTCACCCAGCCTACCCAAATTTGATTCTAATGAATCCATCCCCGGAAGAATACTACTTAATTAATTAGCAGCTCATTTGCATGAGGTGGCATGTTATTAAAGTTCTGCTGCTGCAAGTAGGGCTGTGACAAGGTGTGAGCTGACAGCTTTTCAAATAAAAAGTCTTTTAAAGGAATGATCTTCCGAACTGGCAGCTTTGTTCTGAACGAGCCTCTCGTGCAGTAATAAATTAAAGACATGGGGGCTGCTGATTAGTCTCTGCATGGTGCCTCTGTACCATTCTCCCTGCTTTATCTTGGAGGATCAGCTCTGCAGAAGGGTGGAGGGGAGCAGAAGGATGGAAGAAGGAAATAAAGGCTTAAGAGAGAAACAGCTTCAGTGACAGTCTTTTCATAAGGTTTGGTACCTGTTAGAATGTCTGAGCTGCTGCTTTAGCCCAACAATTGACTTCTTTCACCTCCACAAGCTGAGAGGCAGCAAGGGATTCCTCTCCTGAGCTCCTCTTTCCACCTGGGAATGGGAAGGAGTGTGTTCATGGAAGCTCTTCTCTCTGTGACAGAGATGGGGCATCCAAAATTTATTTGATGCAACAGCCTGTTGACTGTGGCTTGAGCTTTAAGACAAAAGGAATAGCAGGGTTTAATTTGTTTTGTGTTTTAAAACCTCTTTGACCTTTCCTGTAGGTGGAATCCAATTCTTTGGGACTGAGAGCATTCAGGTCTCTTTTCATATTAGTCACACGTGCCGGCTCTGGGCAGGCTGCAGCCACTTGTTGGGCAGGGTGGGAAGCCTTATTTGGAGGAACAATTCCCACCCTTAGTGCTGGAGATGCTGGAAGTGAGAGTTAATGTGGGTTGGTTTGTTTGCTGCATCACCATTTTCGTGCTCAGCAGGGCATGTGGGTGTTGGTGCTGCAGACACAGCCCCGCTCCCTGCGGAGTCACTGAGAGCCTGGGGGGTTCCTCTGTGCTCTTCCCCAATTAGCCCAGCAGTTCCTCTGCCTCCTGCTTCCTCTGGGGAGCTGCACATTCCCAGGTTGTGGCTTTGAACACTCAGCTAACATTTCCGAAACAGAAAAGATGGGAAACGCATGTGGGTGTGAAATAGATACACAGAGACATTTTTGACACGAGTATTGAATTCATAGGAACCTCAGATCTATAAATAATTCGGGTCATGAAGCCTGATCAGAATAAACTCAGTCTGGAGCCCACCCTGACTCCCCCTGGCCTGAGTGGGGCTGTCCAGGTGCCACCTTACATCACCTCCCGCTGCCCAGACCTGCCTCTTATCACCTGCTTCCCTCTGCCCCATCCCTTTGTGAAGGAATGAGCTCAGATATCCAGCTGCACAGGCAGGAGGGTTTGGAGATCCTGGAAATGAGGGATTGTTTGAATGGAGGAGACCAGAGATTGAATCTGTTGGGATCCAAGTGAGACAGGGACAGAGGAGGTTTGTCTCCTTGCACCTGGAGCTTCCCATCAGTTCAGGGAGGGCACAGAGGAGGAAAAGCTCTCCAAGAAAGGGGATTAGAACTCAGAAAACATGAGCAGAGAAGGTGGTTGTGGCTTTGCCTTGATGCTTTGTGTGCATTGTGCCCAGCAGCAGGAGGGAGAGGTTGGGATGTGTGGCTGGGTTTGCTTGGACAAAGCTTTGAAGTTCAAAAGGCAGAGGAACAGTGACACCAGGACTTAGAGAGCAGTGTGGGCACTTTATAAAAGAAAGATCTATTTCTGCAGAAATTCAGGGAGTGGTCCTGACACTGGTAGGTGCAACACAGCCTGTGCCCAAGCAGGGCTCCCTGCACTGAGCTCTTCACCAAACTGATTATTCCCCCCCTGGGTTTTGTAAGGGCAACCCCAGCAGGGATTAGTGAGTGTGTTTAATGTTTAATCAGACAGCATAATTCGGGAAAGGATGGATTTTCACCCCCCTCAGGGACCAGATCATTCGGTGTTGAGGAGCTGTTTTGCTCCGAGCCCCTCAGCCTGACAAGGTCATGATGAGGCTTCCCTGGGATGTCTTTGGGGTAAAGGCAAAGGTGATGCCCACTGTGACAGACATATTCTGTCCTAATTTGGGAGAAATGCATAAAGAAATTGTGACAGGAGAGAAAGAGACTGGGATATGAGGGAGCCTTCAGGTGATGAAATTAATTGGAAATGCTGATTTGAATTGAATGTGCATGTAAGGTTTGTCATTAACTTCCTCACGGACATATCTATGATTTAAAAGAAAGATACTTAATGGCATTACTATTTCACTTTAATTTCAAGGGGGAGACTTCCCATGCAGAGAGCAGGGAGTCAAGACACCTTCCTGGTGTTTCTGCCTGCAGGAGAATGTTCTTCATGGCTGGGCTCTTCCCCCCGTGGATGGAGAGAGAGTGAGGGATCCCATCAGTGGCTCAGGCCTCCTGCACATCTGCAGTAGCAAATTCAGATGCCATGTCATTGGATAGTGTATATTCACTCAGCTTGAAGGGGCAGTTTTAAGGCTCCAGGGTTGTCTGGGCTTTTCACTTTGTTGCCATTACAAACAAAAAATAAGCAAGTTCAGCCAATGTGTCGTGCTCCTGACCCTGGGAACCCATCAGGCACCTGTGGATGTGGAGAGAAGGTGCAGTTCTTGAGGAGTTAATGGGTGGCCTTGCTGTGAGATCCAGGATGGGGAATCAGTCCCTTCATGCACGGACTTATTCAGCTGTTTTTCTGGCATCAGGCATTTCATCATGAGTCAGCCTCGTGGAAACACTCGTAATGAAAACAGACAGGTAATTTAATCATGGAAAGTTCCAACAAAGAGATTCAACATCTTCTAATGGGAGCCTGCTGGGAGAAACTGGAAGGCAATGCAGATATATCTTACCCCTGGCATTGGCTGGGCAAAGTACTTAAGGGAAGCTTGAGCACAGTAGGTGTGTTGGAGCTTCATGTCATATTAGATCCTTGAATGGCTCCTACACAGGAGCTACACTGCAACATATATGTGACACAATATGGTATTTTACTAATCTGAGAAGATAATTCTGAGCTTATGCCTGGAGCCTGCATTGTGGGGGTATTAGAGAGATCAATCTGAGCAGAGCCTCTGAAGGGCTGCAGCTCCCTGGATGGAGCAGCTTTCTGCTCCATCACGTGGGGCCTTTCCCTGGCCTGGCATCCTCCGAGCCAGGGATGATGTTTGGATTTGCAGATTATGTCATTAGGCCCTTTTCAAGCCAGATTTGTAAACATCCATCAAGAGCAATCGAGGGAAGTGCTGTTTCTGGCCCAAACTGCTTCTCCAGTTCATGTCCAAGTGTGGGAGCCTGTGATCTCTCCTGCTGCTCTCTGCTGTCTCTTTAGACGTATCTCTGACTCAGGTTTCCATCTCACTCATGTTCTTCTCCCCATTCCCACCTGCTCCCTGTTTCACTGTGCTCCCACCCACTCCAACCTGCTCTACTCCCCTCTGCATCTCCCTCCTAAACACTTCCTGTTTCCATCATTTTGTTGTAAGGGAGGACAGACAGGTAGAGTTAGTGGGATGTAATGGAACAGCATCACCACAGCCCAGCCCTCTCCTCTCTCCTGCATCCCTGTGTCAGGAGCCTGGGCTTGGGTTGGGCAGGGCTGGTACCACACAACTCTTCTAGTGATGGGTCAGGAGCTGCCTGGCCCCAGGAGGGCCCCCATACATTAGGCAGAGGAATTATTCCTCTCTCCAAACGTCAACAAGAAGCTTCCTGCTGTGGAGATGATCCCTTTTCTTCTTCCGCAGTCGCAGGAATCATCGCTCTTCTCTGACATCATCATTTGTTGTCATGGAAACCAAACCCTGAGGAAGAGATGCAGTGGAGCATCCTGGTGCCAGTGGGTGCATCTCAGCACTGTGCTGTGGGCAGGGGGCTGGGGGTACCCAGGGAGTTTAACACAGGGATAGGAGGGCAGCGGGCTCTGCTCTCCCCTTGTCCCGTGCTCTGAGCCATCTCACCTGGAAAGGCTCCGTGAGAGACCCCAGGCTGCTCCCCTGCCTGTGGAGGGGCAGGAGGGTGCAGGCAGCACCCAGAACCCTGGGCAGGGCTCTGGTTGTGTCCCAAGACACCCATGCCAGGCACAGCTCCAAGCACTCATCCAGGCTGGGGGAGCCAGCAGGCACGTAGTGCTGTCTCCAGCCCAGAGCCGCAATTCCCAGTTGGAATTGGCCTGCACAAGCCTTGTCCAGTGGTATCTCTCTTTATTAGCCCTGTCTGACCTCATTACTAGAAAGAAGCTCAATTTAACGAGCTGCTGGTGCCCTGAGGGAACTCTGAAAAACAGTTGTTTTTCACAAAGGCTGCTGATCCTTCATGTCCCGCGTTTCCATTCCCGTTTGGCCATTAATCAGGTGCTCACATGGAGGTGGCTGTGTATCCCTGACAGCCCAGTGTTCCTGCTATTTATTCCTCAGGTGATTTTGCAGCCCTGTCTCCATGGCCATGGCACAGGCTGGTGGCTCCAAAAGCAGCATTGGTGACTGGTTTGGAACACCCAGCAAGGCACTGGGCTCATACTGGTGTGAACCTGCCTCTAGTTCTCAGCATTTCATGAAGGCAGTGAAGATCCTAATTCTCACACGTGGAATTAAGGATTTTACTTTCTGCCTTTTAGGGGGTTTTGCTTTCTGAAAATTCAGAGCTTCTGAGGCAGGCTTGGGCTGGTAGCTTAATCCTGCCAGAGGCTTCCTGTGCCTAACTGTGGGTGTTCAACCAGACCACTCACATTCCCACCTGATGTTCTTTTATAGCACTAAAAACTCAGAAGGTAAGGAGGAAAAAAAAAAGAGAAATACAGAAAATAAATGTGTTTGTGTACCCAACATGTCTATACATGGCAGGAGGCACCAGGGCTCTTTCCAAGAAGAGGATTTATTTGAAGGAAGGTGCCTGGGGAGCATCTCTCCTCTATGAGTGTGAAGACATCCTTGTATTTCAAGCTGGGGTGGCACATTTCTCAGATAAATCTTAAGATGCTTAACAACCTGCTCTCTTACTTCCTGGGGACACAAACCAGGAAAAACTAGATGTCCCTCTCTCTGATGGTCCATCCTGCCTCTTTGGAAGGTTTAGACTTCGGGTTCTCCGTGCCTTTCCCTCCTTACCACAGGCAGGGAGGGATTGAGCAGCAAAAGGGGATGCAGCGAGACAGCCGGGCTGGGGCTGGAGCAGATGGTATCTTTGTGATAAGAGCTTTTTCCAGGGCCGCCTGCCTCCCGTGTTCCCTCTCCTCGACGGGCAGTGGGCACATGCCGAGCGTGTTCCTGGCCCCACTCCCACGGCATCGCTGTCACTGTGAGCCCTTGGCCGCTCTCAGCTGGCGGCTGCCAGAGATCTCAGCTCTGCAGACACCATGTTGCAATCAAATGGCTCTCCAAATATGCAAATCCTGGTGGGAAAGACAATGTAAATAGTTTGTTTATCCTCCTCCCTTCCCCTCGTGCAGCCCCCAAGGCCATAAATTATTAACTTTGGGAAGCGATGGCGTATCCTCGACAGCAGTCGCTGCTGGCAGGGATGGGGTTTGTCACAGCTTGGGCAGGTTTTCCTGCAGGAGCAGGGAGTTGTGTTTTGGAGGGGTGGGTGGATGCTTGGAGCCTGTCAGACTGAGCAGGCCATGTGGTGCTGTGTTAGTTCTGTGCTCGCTCAGCAGAACGGGTTGGACTGGGTTCACATCACTGAATCCTGCAAATATGAAAGAGGCAGCAGCATCTCCAAGTTTTTAGGCAGAGATGATGTTCTAGGAGGCCTCTGTGGTGATGGAGATTGTCTGAGTGTCATTCTTTAGGTGTCCTGAGCATTAAAATAATATATATCTGCCGTATCTTGGCTTTGCTGTTGCCTGTAGAATCTTGTGGTTTTCTTTTGGG
Source organism: Pitta sordida (assembly GCA_013390025.1). Classification (NCBI taxonomy): domain Eukaryota; kingdom Metazoa; phylum Chordata; class Aves; order Passeriformes; family Pittidae; genus Pitta; species Pitta sordida. The sequence continues at coordinate 753,635 of WEKX01000898.1, forward strand.
CCTATTTTAGAGAGAATCTATAAAAGTTTACTGCAATCTTTGTTACTCCTGGGTACCAGTTCTCAGTCACGACACAGTGACAGTCTCTGTCCTCACCTTGCAACCACAAAACTTTTTCATTATGTCCTGTGTATTGAGAAAATCACATCAACTTCAGTGGAGAAGGAACCTTTGCTCCAAGTCCTGCGCCCACACGCTGCTTCCTGGCTCTTTGCTCTCTCTCCAGGTTGCAAGCTGAGATTTTGAATTAGATTTTTTTCCTACCTCCTCCTCCTCCTCCTCTCTTCCCCCATCATCCCCCAAAATAAAACCGGAATTTGGCTGCAGTGAAATCACCTCTAATCTGTTTGTGCTCCTTCCAGATCCGAGCAGATGGTCCTCCCCATGGTGGAATTCAGTACGAAGTGGTGACAGTTTTCAAGGACGGGAGCCCAGTCCTTCGAGACATGGCCTTCTCCATCGACCAGAAGTACCTGTACGTCATGTCAGAACGACAGGTAAGGGCCTGCTTCCATATCTCCATGGCTGCAGCTTCTTTCCATAAGGAAGGTGTTGTTGGAGCATATGGAGCTGAGGTGGAGTGTCCACAGGAAGACGGAGCATCAGAGCCCAGATTTATCTGCCTCTGACTAGAGATTGTCATCAGTGCTCAGGGGAGGGAGTTGTACCTGCTTGTTCTTGGCTGCAAGTGGTGGAAACTGAGCTGTTGAGGAGGAGAAGTGGTTTGAGGCTCTGAACCATCCCGTCCTAAATCCTGAACCACAAGTATTCCAAATTTCCTCTCTGGCAGGCTGGGGTTTTGCATCGCTTTGTCTGAGCTTCCTTTATCACAGTCATTGCAGTTGGAAAAGGTCTCCAAAATCATCGAGTCCAACCTGTACCTGGTCCCCACTTTGTCCCCCAGTCCAGAGCACTGAGGGACACATCCAGTCGTTCCTTGGACACCTCCAGGGTGGACTCCACCACCTCCCTGGGCAGCCCCTTCCGATGTCTGACCACCCTTCCACAAAGAAATTCATACTGAAATAGAAAAAAATTATGGTGGCTTTATCTATTTATTTGTTTGTTTATTTACCAGTAAATTTGAAGTGGTTGTGATTCAACTGCACAGAGAGGGGACCAAACCCCATTACCACTGAGTCTGCTCTGTGCCATCCATCACTGGGCCAGTTCTGCTGCTGCCCCGGGGGTGGTGCCCAGCCCGGACCAAAAAAGCCCAACCAAACTGATGATGATGAGAATTGATGGCTGAGGGTCCACGGGAGTCTGTTGCTTAGGGGAGCCAGAACGATGTAAATAATCGGGGACCTTCTGTTCTTCTCTGAGACACAAAGCCACGTGAAGTCCCCACTGTTAAACCACATTTCTGTGTTCACTGGCGCCGCAGAGCGTTTTATTGGCTGTTACTCTCCACTGTGTAATTCAGATTAATGGAGCTGGTGCCTTGTGGGTGGTGGAGACAGGAGCACCTGGAGGTGTCTGGATGCTGTTAAATTGTTCTGTGGTGAGTTAACCCTCTGGTCACTAACAGCTTTCCACATCTGCTGCTAAACAAATACGTGTCCTCCCTCCCACCTGCTCTGGGAGATGTCATGGAGAGGTTTCGGTGCGAAGGGATCAGGGATGGAGGTGGAGAGGGAGCAGCTGTCCTAACAGCTCCCCTTGCACTGGGAGCTTCCAGCTCCTCCCAAAGCCAGCAAAATTTTTTTGCTAAACTGTCGCAAAACACAGAAAAATTGGGAATTCCTTCACATGGTTAAGAATTTTAAAGGCAGGGAATAAATGCTTTAGGAGTGCAAAGTCTTTTCCCTGCTAAAAGACTTGAGTGAATGAGCCCCTGCGGGTGAAGAAGGCATTATATGCTTGTTATAGCAGCTCATTGATAGACACTGCCATGAACAGGCACAAATTTAGGATCTTGTTCCAGCTTGGGCTTGGATTAGAAGGTAATAATGAGGATCTAAGCAAACAAAAATGTTAATGCTTGGTCACTTCCTGCAGGAGCCTTGTGCTCCTCGTGCTCTCATCAGGGAGGAAACGGTCCAGTGTGTGTCTCAAACAGCTGAGGAACTGTTTTCATTAGGAGGAAAATCCGATGGGAATGCCTCCAACTCATCTTCTATGAGGCGAGAGCGCCTTAGTATTCATCAAAGCACTAATTTGCTTAATTGTGAAACAAAAAGATGTGAAGAGAATTAGCAAATAATAGAATATTCCTGGAATGTTAATTCCATTTTCAGCCACAGCTCTGGCAAAGCATTTGCCTTAGGGAGACTCCAGGAGCTGGGGGGTGCTGTCCCTCATTCCTTGCATTTGCTTTTTGCCCTTGTAGACAAGCGTGCTGTGGTTCCACAAGTCCCAGCATGCCATTGTGTATGGATTTTGTCAACTCCTGTGACCCCTGGCAATGTGATAGTTCAGCAAAGCGGAGGGTAGAATATATTCTTCCCTGAGTGCTCTATAAAGGAGGCTGGTGATTGAAAAGGGGTCAGCACCAAGAGCAGGAGAGAGGCCCAGTGGCTTCACAGGGCTGAGGCTGTAAATGGTGAGAAGCCTCCTCAGAAATGCTGAGAACATACAGCAACAAAGATGTCTTCTGAAGTCTCAAAATTTGGAACAAAATGAAATTCTGCCACAGTAAAATGACATAGAGAACAGCTGTTCAATCTGCTGCACGTAAAAGTGCTGGGGGAGGATTGTCCAGAGCCTGTGGTTTTAAATATCTGCTGAAAAAGAAGCAGGATTCACGCCTGTGTCAAAGCACAGCTTTCAAATAATGGGGCTGTTTTTAATGGAATTTTGCTCAGACACAAGCTCCCCAGTAGTGATGGGCAGCAGGTCCTGAGCCCTTTGGGTTCAGCCCAGCAATGAGACGCAGCGCTCTGTGTAGGACTGTGATTATGCTGAATACACTGGGATGTGTGGATGCTTCCCAACAAAGAGATGTCACATCTCGGCATGAAGCCCATCTTCCTTCTGCGCTTGCAGCAGCTAGGATCAGCTTGATGCTGAAATGCATTAGGGAAAGTAGTCACTTCATCCTAAAATCTGGAGTTGTGGTTGTAGGCACAGTCCTTCCCCGCTCCCCTGGCTCCTGTCCCAGCCCTGTCTGTGCTTTGCTCCAATTTTTCCACACTCTTTTTGCGCTCTCCATGAGCCTTTCATGTTTCATTGCCAACTTCTTCCAAAGCAGAATATTTGACATTTGATTTCACTCCCACAAAGCACAGAAGCAACAGTTCCACAGCCCAATCCGGGGGAGAGAAGGATAAAGAAACTTTGCTTCCAGGCACTTGGAATTCTTTAACCACACAATTTGAGTAGTTATTAGGGGCTGTTTCAGGCTCTCTTCTCGCAGCACCTGATTTGAAATAGCTCTTAGGGTAAAACAGAAATGGTTCTGACCCTATTTAAAGCAGAAATTCATTTCTCAGTGTTGCTGTAGCAAACAAACACCATTTCTGCCCCCAAGCTGAACAAGGCCTGGGTAGAGCTGGAAGCTGCTGAGATGGAGATTTGTTGTATTAGTGGAGTTACGTGGGGTTCCAGATGGGACTGGCAATGGGCCTGGTGTGTGCTGGCAGAGTTACACCACGTCCTCCCCCCAAATTTGCTGTGGGTGCTGTGGTGGGACAGGCCGTGGTGAGGGGACTTGCCCTGGGATTCTTCTCAGCTGCTGCTCAGCATGAGCTGCCTTTTGTTTTCAGGGACAGACAAATTCAATTAACAGTTTCTACCACAAAAAAAATCCCCAAACAAAACCCACAAAATAAAACACTGAAGTGGAAGGGGTTACATTGCTCTTGTGACAGGTTTTTGGCTGCTTCATTGACCACTGGTGAGACGTAGCGGGGCAGCCAGGGCTGGGACCCCCAGTGACCGAACAGCAGGTGATGACAACACAGTGACAAATGTGGGGCCACCAAGAGCCCCCCAATTAAAAATCTCCTGTCTCAATATTGAGTCTGTCACAGAGCCCACACCAACAACCCCTGCATGTGCTAAAAATCTCTGCTTTCTTGCTTTCAGAGGAAAAGAGTGAGTCTTATGGAAAAGTGCTGGTTATGTTGAGGAAAAGTGGCTTTATAATTCAGTCCTGAAGCGTTAATTGTCTGGGTGTCAGGGAGACGGGGTTTTTTTTAATGTATGAAAGCTCAGTGCATTTCAATTAAATCAGCCCTGTAGGACGAAAGTGATTTTATGACTCCAAGGCTGCAACAACCCCTTTTCCTCACTGCACGTGCTGCCTGTGCACGTCCAGACTCTCACAGGGCTGGTTTCACACAAAGGTTTGACTTGGCTCCCACAGACACCCCCAGCCATCCAGGCACACCCTGGGAGAAGTGATGGGAACCCTTCAGCACCCAGATTATATAAGCAACAGCAGAACTGGGGCCAAAGACTTCTACAGCTCTTGGGAGAAGAGGAAATTTTGCTATTTTTAAGCTGGGAGTGAGCGGAGCTCAGTCCAACCCGTGGCAGCACCAGGGCAGGGTTTGCAGGCTCCAAAGGATTTCACCACCTAATCAAGGGCTATAGACATGGCATTTAAAGCAGTGTGATCAAAATACTCACAGGGTTCTTTGGAAGGGATATCCCTGTGGTAGTGGAGAGAAACATATCCCAGAAGGTCTTTTCCCTGGGGCTTCTCACAGGTGCAGGATCACCAGTGGGTGCTGGTAGGTGCAGAGGAGCTCCCTCTCCTTTCATTGCCTCTTTGCCACTTGCAAACTCGCTGTACCAAGACATATTTTTCCTTCCTTATTTTCCAACACCTTTTTCAGCTAATGATCTATCACTTGTTTGTGCTAATCATGTAAAATACCTTGATGAAGTGCTGAGGTCGTGCAATGTGGTTCTGCTCCCTGATGGGTGAGGCAGCACCTTCTCAACGAAGTACACGGCCTGGATGTGGTAAATGCAAAATTTATCTTCCATAAACATCCTCCAAAAGCCCTGCACATTTCATTGCTTCAGAAACGCTGCTGCTCTCAGCTCAGCCGTAGTTACTTCGTGGTTAATTCTGCCACAGGGGGATGATTTCAATCTGGTTTTATACAGTATGTAAGAGAGCAGCATCCTGCTCCGGCTGGAAAATTCACCATTCCCCAGGTAGAAATAATAACACATAATCAACCAGTGAACATCAATTAGCACAGCAGGGCTCAGAGGGCCACGGGCTTCTTCAGCCTGGGATGTCCTGAGGGATCCAGTGAGGGCTGGATGCTCCATGAGCCTTCTGCCTGTAGTCCTGAGCCTCCCCCTTGGCTTTGGGCAGTCAGGGAGGGTTTGGAGTGTGCAGCTTTATGGATTTCCATAGAATCACAGAACCAGAGAATTATTTGGGTTGGAAACTCATCTCATTCCACCCCAGGGTGGAATTCCTGCCCAGGGCAGGGACACCTTCCACTGTCCCAGGTTGCTCTAAGGCACATCCAGCCTGACCTTGGACACTCCAGGGATGGGGCAGCCACAGATGCTCATCAACTTGGTTTATTCTCAGACCTGTTGCTTTTCCACCGACTGAATTTCCCCCTCCCTCTCCACTTATACCACTGTGGCTTTAGGTAAAGAAACTCTCTTAGTCTGCTCTGAGGGCTTTGAAATATTTGCTTTGTGAATGCCCCTGTGTCAGGAGCTGCAGATCTCCAGGAGCCTCCAGGGATCATTGGTTGTGTCTCCCTGTCCCATAACCCTGAGATGTTAAAGTCCTGTGAAAATTGCTCTGCTTTGGACCGGATTTTCTGGATGCTGATTCAGAGAGGGGCAGACAGGAGCTGCCTGGATGATTTAGAAGAGGTGAGGAGTGAGGGTTGAGAAAAAACAAGAAAGTCCATCAGTCCTGGAGTAGCAGGGCTGTAAATACTGATGGTGTCCTGAAAAGAACTGAGAAAACATGATAAAAAATGCAAGAGATGTGGATAAAAGGGTCTGGAGTCATCAAGAGGGAAAAAATGAACTGATTAAATTTTTAACTACATTATCTGCTAGTTGAACAGCCAGTTAGCTGGACATAATCTTAGCAAACTTTGAACACCGGCACAGGGGAAAAGGCTCAGCTGAATCCCACCAGAGGTGTCCAAAATCCTGTTTTCCATGAACTCCTCCACCTGCTCATCCTGCACCAGACCTCACGTGGATCATTGTGGGTGCAGAGGGACTTGGTGGCCTGTCTTGGTGTGACCCTCAGTGTCACCAGCCTGGCTGGGACCTCCTGCTGCTCCGGAGGATTGGGATGCAGGAACACACTCTCCCTACTCGTGTTTCTCCGTGACCACTGCCAGAATCCCAGAATGGTTTGGGTGGAAAGGACCTTAAAGCTCATCTCATTCCATCCCCTGCCACAGCCAGGGACACTTCTCAGGTTGCTCAGAGCCTCTTCCAGCCCTTTCCCATGAGCTGGGACAAAGAGGGAGTAGAGTAGGGGGTTGAAAGAGGGAGGTCAGGATGGGGAGGGAATCCCCATGCTGTGCTGGAGGAAGGGCTGTGCTCCACAGGGAGGTTTGGACACCTCCATATCATCCTCTTCCCCCACCACCTGCTACACTCTCCTAAAATTCATGACTTGCTGCAGGTTTTTTTCCACTTCCCTCCCAGTAGTCAATTAGGAATAATTAAGAAATTCAGCTAAAAACTTGTCTGAGATCATTAACAGTATCCACCTGACAAAAAGGATATGTTAATTAACATCAATTGACCAAAAAGCCGCAGCCCTGCCAGGTGGGACAACCTGCTGTCTCATCTCCTGCCCTGCTGACAGTCCATTTGTCAGGCCTGCAGAGCTCTGGCTGTGTTGGGGCTGACGTGGTGGTGTCCAGGCTGGTTCCAGTCCATCCCTTCAACCCCTCAGCTGCCTGAGATTTCAACAATTTCAACCATGCAAGTGTGGGGGGGGGTTCAGCGCAGAAGTCTTTGAGGTAAAGAATATTTCAAGAATAAACTTTCCGAGAAGAAGTGGTAAAAAATGCTCCAGTGTGACCTCGGGGTCAGTGGGTTTGTTTTTCCTAGATGAGTTATGTTTTAGACATGGCTCATGTGGTTGTTTCTTTCAAGTGCTGGCTGGCTTTCCTTTCAGTTTGTTTTGCTTTGGTTTTCCTTTGTATTAGGCTGTTTCTTCCCCTGCCAGTCACAACCACAGGGTTCCCATGTGTTTTTGCTTCAGCATTTGCTTCCCTTTCCCAATTCCTCCTCTTCCACAGACCTATTGTTCAATTTTCAGGCAGGCCAGGAGAGTCCTGAAATATTTGAAATATTTCTAGAATTTCCCTTGCGTGCACGTACACAGGCAAAGTCCTCAGCTCCCCAGAGCAGAGGGTGTTTGTAAGGGGACAGCTGACATCCCCGGTACCTGTGGGAAGGTTTAATGTCCCTCCAGCTTTGATGTCACCTCCCCTGCTGCATCCTGTAAGCAAGGTGAGATCAGAGAATCCCAGAGTGGGTTGGGTGGGAAGGGTTCATCTCATTCATAGACAGGGAGACCTTCCACTAGACCAGGTTGTCCAGAGCCTCATCCAACCTGGTGGGTGATGCTGGTGCTCATGGCTGGGTTTGAGCAGTGCAGGGAATTTTGGATTTGCTACAGGATTTCGTGTTTGGCTGGCCTGAAAGACACAGGTCTCCTTCCTTAACAGCAGCAATGAGAGAGGGAGAGAATTCTGCTCCCAAGGGAGAAAATGACTTGAAGGAGAAATCTGAAATTTCACACTCAGTGCTCAGCTCTGAAATTTAAAAGCAAACCTTGGATTCCTCTTCCTCTCTCACAGAGCTCTTCAAACTTTCTCTCTTCCCCCCTTCCTACACTACTGTAATAGTTTGTCTTGCCAGCAAATGAGTTTGGCGGGTACTGAGCCGGGGAGGAGGGGAATTGCTCACACCAGGCACTCACAAAAAAGAAACATAACTCACAATATGGTGAGAGGAGCTCTGAAATTGCACAAATTATTCTATTTTATACTTTAATTAGTTTGAATTAGCAATGGGAGTAGATGCATAAAATGATCCAGTGAAGGGTGAAATGGAAAAAGGGCTACGGTGTGGAGGATCACTTTATTATTATGGGGTTTGCAGGAAGTCAGCACAGACAATGTGCAGGTGTTTGCCCTGCTGGATCTTTTCCCTGTGAGCTCCAAACTGAGCATTGTCCCATCCCTGGAAGTGTTTAAGGCCAGACTGGACGGGGCTTGGAGCAACATGGGGTAGTGGAAGGTGTTTCTGCCCAAGGCAGGGGGTGGAATGAAATGAGGTTTAAGGTCCCTTTCAAATCCACCCTGAGGCTTAACCTGATTGTCTTCCATCTTTTGCTCTTTTTCCCCTTCTGAAAGTTGCCCAAAATAAGGTGGAACTTGAATGAAGTTCCTGCAGATTCCAGATAGGCTGAAAATGGAGGATGTGCCCTGGGGAAACTGGTTTTAATGGTGTTGCAAGCTGGGACTAAATATAAAAGTTAAGGCTGGCTGTAAAGCAGAAAAACTCAACTTTTTATGGAGTTTCCTCATGTTTTCCCTCCTTCTTCCCTGGAAAAAGCATTTCCCTTGTTAAAACTGTGCTGTAGAAAAAAAAAAGTGGAGATTTTCTAGAGTGTGGGTATGGGAGAAGGTGGAAGGATTTCCCTGGGAAGCCTGGGATGTTTCTAGAAAGCAGGCAAGTGAGCATCCCAAATGAAATTCCTAAATGAAATTCCCGAGCACCAAACCTGGTGCAGGTCCTGGCCAGAGCTAAGCAAGAAACCTCTGCAGCCCCGAGGGTCCCTCCATCCCCATCCCTGTGCTGTTCCAAGGAGCCACTTGATAACTCTGACATTTCTGGCTGATGCAAGTGAGGGAAAGGGGCTCCATTAATAATCTGCTGTTTATTTTAGCAGTGTGCAGGAATGTGCCCAGCAGACTAAACACTCTGTCCTCCCCCTGTGCCGTGGGCTCTGGAGGCTCCCTGCCAGCCCCAGCCGTGCCCAGGGCTGTGCTTGGGACTGTCCCTGCCAAGTCTGCTGGGGGCCAGACTGGGAGAGGGAATAGCAGTGAGGTCCTGGAGGTTTCTGTGTGGGTGTTAAAGAAATCATCTTTATTGTAATCAAGCTTAGAATGTGCTCCTCGCCCAGGGAAATTGTTGTTTCCCCTCTCTTTTTTTCCCCCTCTGCCTTTCTCACTGGCTTTTTGCAGCAAACCCCACCAGCCTGTGAACATCTTGCTCTCCACTAACAGATTTATCCTCCCCAAAGCCCTGCGAGATGGAGCAGCAATATCACTTTTTAGATGAGGAATTGAAGCATAGAGATGCTACGTGACCTGTTCTAAGTCACACAGGAAATCTATGAAACCTCCCAAATCCTTAGACCCATAACCAAGGACCTTCATTTCATTCATTCCTCATTTCATCGCTGTTCAGGTCAATGCTCCATAGCCACAGCAAGGTGAATATGGGAAGAGAAGGCTCTGAGCATGGTTTGCAGTGAAAAATAGTTTATAAAGACTTCATCTATTTGAGCATCACCTTCCCAGCTGTGGTTTGATACGGAGCACATGAACTCTTAGAATTGTACCTTTAAACTGAATAAATTTTCATAAAGATGTGATTTCAGTGCACAAAATCACCTTGGAAGCATCAGCAAGTGCCCAAGTGCCTGTCACGAAGGGAGCTGCTCCTTGAAGGTGATGCAGGTGTGGTGGACACCACGGTGCTGAGCAGCTGGACGGGTCCCTGGGAGCTTGGGGAGCGTGTTCCTGTTCCAGCAGAGCAGCTGGACGTGGCCGTAGCCAGCGGCGACTTTCCAGGCTCCACTGAGCAATAGGTTGATCCCTCGTGGCAGCCCTGGAGCTTCAGAGGAGATTTTGTTGCTGCCAACATACACCTGTGAATATTTATAGGTTATGGGTTGTTCTTCTTCCCAGACTGGGAACTTCCCTTTTTTCCTCCAAACCTCCTTGAATTCCAAATGGGTGAGTTTGATGGCAAAAAACAAAGTCCAAGTGTGGCTTTGCTGTTTCTATTTTACATAGAGTGGCTCTGTGCTCCCCAAGTGTGTACAGAGCAGCAACATTGATTTCAGCCGCAGACAAAGCAGGGCAGGGAATTTTGTGCTTAAAACTGTCCTAAAGGCTCAAGCAGTGGGTTTCTGCTGGTTTTGCAAGGAGAACAGAGAGGCAGAACCACTCTTCTTGTCTTGCCATGACTGCTCACCTTTCTTTGTTCGGGAGAAATTGGAAGTCTTGAGTGTTTTTCACTCTGAGGTGGCAGGAAAAGACTGTGCTTCAGATGCTGGTTATCCTTCAGTCTGCTGATTGCAGCCCAGAGGGCTGCTCAGTTGCAGAGGAGTTGGCACAGACGTTTTGGAGCGTGCTGGAAGCTGGCATGTGAGCGCTGCTTTATCTGGCCTTCAGATGGAGCAAAATATTGTTTCAAATGTGCATTGCTGAAATCAGGGTGGCCATGGATATCTCAGAGGAGAAGGAGGAAGGTTTTAAAGCAGCAGCCGCTCGCGCTGCACCGAGTTTGGTTGGGTTCAGGGGTATTTTAAGCAACGAGCACTATTCTGAAGTTGTGCCACCAGAAGCAGTGACACATTGCCTCCTCCCCTCGCTGGCTCCACTTCAGAGTGTGTCTCTACAGTTTCTCTTGCAACACATATTTATCTGCTCTGTGCCCTTATGGCTGTTTAATTAGTATTCATGTTTCCTTTCAAACAGAAATTGAGTTGAGTGCTCAGAGAGCTGGAGCGACTGCATGGCGAGGGCATCACGTGGGCGGTGTGGTGCCTGCTGCTCACACACGTGGTAGGGAAAGACCTGGAGGAGACCAAATTAGGTTGTCAAGATATCAGAGATGCTTGCAAATAATTGAATTAAAAGACCCTTTTGGAATCCCATTCCAGCAATGGAGAAAGCAGGAGATTGGAGAAGGACTGGGAGCCAGAAACAAGCCCGGAGCACGGAGGGTTTCACAGCAGCTGAGGTGGATGGAGGCATTGAAGAAGATTGGGCTGTTGGAAGGTGTCCCTGCCCACGGCAGGAGGGTGGACATAGATGGTCCCTCCCAAGCCAAACCACTCCAGGATACTGTAATTCCAAGCCTATCAGAGGCAGGGCTGTGCCTGTGCTTTGTTAGTGACGGGCTGAATGCTCCAGGTCAGGGCTGTGGCCTCTGGTGCTGCAACAAAACCAGAATGGCCCAAATCAATGAACATTTTGGATGACATTTGGCCAAGGCTTATTGCCTGCACGGCTGCTTCTCGTGCTGGTTGTTTGGGGAAGGCTCTGTCCCTGGGTCAGCTCCTGCCAGACCCAGCTGGAGGGGACATGTGCTGCACATGGGAGCATCTCCCACCTAAGCTGCTGGAATAAGGGCTGTGCTCAGCGCTACGGATCAGGAATGATGTTTTCTTTGCCTCCTAACAAGCCACAGTTGTTTTAGGCTTTTTCCCATCCATTTAAGTGACTCACAGCAGGGAACTCTCAGTGTCTTGGGTGCTATTAATACCCCTGTAAGAACATGATTCCAAGTGTTTTTATTTTTATTTTATTTGGGGAGGAATCAGCGGGAAGGATGGGGTTTAAAAAACAACTCCTCCTTGTGTGGCTGGGCCTCTGTGTGAGCGAGATGACAGTCCTGCCCACAAAAACAATTTGCTTAAAATCCATCCCAAAAGAGCTGACCACACTGTTATTCGGAGAAACTGTGCCAGAAACAGCATTCCTGTTCCTGCAGAGAGGAGTGTGCAAGCTCCAGCTAGTCCAAAGCAGGCTGGATTTTTCCATTTTAGGTCTTTGCATGGGCCAGGCTGGTGGCCTGAGACTCAGTTTGGTCCCTGGAATCTTGTCCAAGCAGGATTCTGGAGGCACTGTTGAATTTGTAGGAGACGCATCCCTGTAAGGCAGCAGCACAGGACTGGGGGAGTCTGGGTTTAGGCTTTGTTTGGTGTGGATCTGCTGCACCAATCCAGAAAAACTGTGTCCCATCCAGCAAAGCACCTTGATCCATCAAAATGTGTAAAGGGATCATAGAATCTTGGGATATCCTGAATTAGAAGGGACTCATAAGGATCATCAAGTCCCAACTCCTGGCCTTTCACAGGACACCCCCACAATCCCATTATGTTCCTCAGAGTGTTCTCCAAACACTGAGTTTTTGTTCATTTTAGGAGGATTTTAAGCAACAATCATAATAGTGAATTTGTGGCACCAAAAGCAATGACATGTCTGCCCTCCCTGGCTCCACTTCAGTGCTGGTGGTGTTGCCCAAAGGCTGGGCTGGCTGGTTTAGGGCTGTCCCTGTCCTTAGAGGGGTGCGGTGGGACCACAGGTCCATCTTCCACCACCCACATGCAGAGAGAGTCTCCCAATAGTCCCCTGGTCCCCTCCTGTGGTGTCTGTGGGGATGGGGGACAGCAGCCCCACAGGGCAGCAGAGCTGCTCAGCAGCTGCACTTCTGCAGGGAGGGTGGAAGGAGAGGTGAGAAGGGCATTTAGATCCCAACTGGCAATTACCCATCCTTTCTTAATGGACTGAATGTGGGCCCCATAACCATAAATTTTCCTGGCTTGGGTCAGTTCAAATTGGGGCTTTAATGCTGTAGAAAGGGCAGGTGTTGATTTTGGTTTTGTGCTCTGTGTAATCACATCGACAGGAGTGTAACAGTCCTGAATGATGGGTGGCAAGAGGAAAAGGAGGCACCTCCTGAGCTCCCTGTTGTTATTGTCTTTGGGTGCAGAGCAAAATGTGTAGGCTCCAGGCTAGATCGTGTAAATCTCGTTAGAAAGCCATTCCCAGCTAATGAAACCCTGGGAGAGAGGGATTTGGCTTCCCAGCCTTCAGCCTCGTAGCAAAGGCTTGGAATAAATCCATCCTCAGTTATGTGTGGGCTGTTCTCCCCTCTCCCCCAGCGCCAGGGTGTATTTATTGGTGGAGTCGTCAGTTGAGATCAGCTGCAGGTCAGCGATTTGTTGCATTTGCAACTGAATATTTTCAAGTGATAATTATCTTCTCTTAAAAAAAAATAAATAAAAACCAGTGTGCAAAGAATTCTACCTGATTTTTAATCCTTCTATAGAAACAGAGAGCAGACATGTAAATAATTCTGCCTCCCCCACGGCGAGCTCTGCAGCTCTCTGGGCAATAGGTATTAATTCCAGGGGCCAGAGCTGTTAAGGAAAGCTGTTGAAACGAAGTATCTGAGATAAATGCATCTCATCTTTCCCTGTTTGTGCAGCCTGAGAATGTGCCTGCCACAGCCATAGATCCCACTTGGGGTCATGTTTGTTTGGCTGCGACTTCATTGCTCTAAGCGTGAATTTACCAGCTCCTACTGCGTGAAATACGATTGTCTTTGTCCTCCCTGTGCTCGATGGCCATTATGGTGTTTGCTGAAGTTTCGGGCGCATCTGCTGTATTGTTTGGCCTTATTAATATCGAGTCATGGCACAGACACAACCTCTGGTGTTCAGCTGCAGGATCTGTGCCCAAACATGTTCCTCCTCTGCAGGTTTTGGGGGTGATTTGGAGATCCTGACACCCAGGGCTTGCTGCCATCCACATACCTGCAGAGACCTGTGATCCCTTGTGTCTGAGGGCCTTCTCTTCCCATCACAGCATCTCGCTGCAGACACTGAAGCAGGAATGTGCTCTGTTCTCTGCTTTCCTTTGTTTGAGCTGTTTTTGCACACCGGCCTTGCCTAAGCATAGAATCCCAGAATGGTTGGGGTTGAAAGGGACCTTGAAGACCATCTTCTTTCAACCCCCCTGCCATGCGCAGGGACACCTTCCACTATCCCAGGTTGCTCCAACCTGGCCTTGGACACTTCCAGGGATGGGGCAGCCACAGCTTCTCTGGGCAACCTGTGCCAGGGCCTCCCAGGGAAGGATTTCTTCCCCATATCCTGACATTCAGATGTGGAGGAACTTTTCTCCCTTTGTGTCTCACTGGTCCAGACCTTGCTCAGGGTTTGCTGGGCATCCTCCAAGCGTCTGTTTGTTGTTGGCCCAGCCAAGCACTGGGGACATCCCTGCACACACCACGGCCCCTCAGGGCTTTGGGCAGCACAGGGGGCACTGCTGTGGGACTCCCTTGCTGTGGGCAGGCACAGGGACTTGCCAAAGGAGCTGGTGGAGTGTTTCAGGCCATCAGTGTTTGGTAAATGTGTGCTTGATCCAATGGAACAAACTTTTCCGTGTTTGCAAATGGCTTGGGAAATTTGCTAATGTGCTTTTGTAACAAAAGGGGCTGGTGGAAGGAAAATCAGCTGTGCCTTCCTGCCATGGATGAAGGAATACACAGAACCCTCAGTAGGATGATATATATATATATATACACACATATATATATCTCATAGAATATTCTGAGTCGGAAAGGACCCACAAGTGGGGTGCATATATATGTGCATGCATATATATATATATCCCCAACAGTTGAGATGGAATGGAAATCCAGCAGTACAGAAGGATCCAGGGCCTTCTGGGACAGCACAGGCTGCTGGAAATATTTCCATTGTTTTGCATTCCCTTTACCCCCTGCCTATCCCAAAGAACAGAGGGTATCCTGTGCATATAATGAAGTCTCTGAAGGTTTGAATACTATTTTTTTCCGCCTCTAACTAATCTTTTTAATGCTTGACAGCCTCATGTTCTGTAATTGAATGCGTTTTATTTAGAAAATAACATTTAGTGCCACTTTGGATTTGCAATTATTCTTCAATCGGACTTTGAGGGCCTGATGTCTTTGTCATTTTGATATGTGCAAAAGATGGCAACATCAGAGCAGCCAACAGCAAATTATTTCCACTACTGATTACTAAGCTTGGGAGGAAAATTTGCAGTGACAAATTTAGTCTCGGCATAAATGTATGAAAATGAGTTTAAGTGTTGTACCAGCAGCATCTTTGTGCCACAGCTCAGTGTGGATGGGAAGCACCAGCCTGTCTCCATCCTGCAGGTTTCTCCAACAAATCAGGGAATCTTTGGAGTGGAGGGAAGGGAAGAGACTTGGTGACACTGGAAAAGCCTCCAAGGAATAGAAGGTGCAGATTTCCCTATGGGAAAAGTAAAAATCCATGTCAGGGTGGTAAACTGGGATAATCCAATGTATTTTCTCGAGTCTTCAATGCAAACAATATGTTAAACTCCAGCCCAAACTGGCCCCCTGGTGCTCTGGAGTGGGGGGGTGGTTGAACAGCTGAGTGGTTCCCTGCTGTGCTGAGAGCAAATGTGACATCTTAGAATCCAACATCCTTGTGTTTTGACAGCTTCCTGTGCTCCTCTGTTTTGATGTGGCCCTGAAGCTTTGCTGTGTTGTCTCTTGAGATGTTTTTTTTGGTCCTCGCCCCACGTGCCAGTGTGTGATAACAGGCTGAGGTGCTACAGCCGCCATGGGACACTGGGCTTCTCCTGTGGGGAAAAGGGCTTAGGGCTCATTTTCATTCAGAATTAAGAGAGTTTGGGATACACTTAGGAGGGGTTCATTTCTCACCCTGGTGGTCAGGTTTCTAAATTATTTTTGACAGCCGTATGTAATGATATACAAATGGGAAAGTGATGGAGTAGCAGAAAATTGACTGGCAAGGACGGCGTAATGTAGTTAGAGAGCAATCCTTGCTAAAAAGCCGTGGAGACCACGGCAGCGTTCCTGGAGCAAACAAGGAGTAGGACCCTCGTCAGGCTGTGAAAGCAGCAGTGATACGACTCTGTGACCTTTAAAGCTACTTGGGGTATTCAAATACTTTGGATTTTCAAGGCTCTATAAAATTATACAAACCGGTTGTGCCTGGGACTTTCCTCCCAGGTTTCTGCATTGTTTAATCCATCTGAAGAACCCTGGATTGGGGAACTGAGGGCTGCTGGACACCCTGCTTTGCGTGCGGCACACGTTTATAAGTGGCTCTGAAGATCCGAGCAGGGTCTGAGATGGCTGGAGTGAATCTCCTCAGCAATGCCCCAAAGCTCTTTGTCCCCTTGGAAAGGGGGATGGGGACATCTGAGGGCTGATCCTTGCAGCCCTGCCAGCCAGGTTTCATAGAACCATGGCATGCCAGAGTATGCTGAGCTGGAAGGAACCTGCAAGGATCATCGAGTCCAACTCCTGGCCCTGTACAGAACACCCCAAAATCCTGCCTATGGGCCTATGAGTCCAAACACTCCTAGGGCCCATGACCAGTGCCCTGGGGAGCCTGTTCCAGGGCCCAAACACTGGTCACCCAGCCTGGAATGTGTGATGCAGTGCTGGGAAAGCAGGCAGAGGTAAACAGGCACTGAAGGAGCCAGAGGGGCTGGACATCTTCATTTTCTGCTCAGCCTCTTCTCTGAGCAAAACTGCTGTAGAATAATCATGTCAGTCATACACGAGGTGTGGGGCAGAGCCGAGGTTGGGCTATTTAAATGATCCTTGCGTGTGCCAAGAAAACAAACAGAAAGGGCCAGTCAAAGCTTTTCAGTGTCATTGACACCCTCGGACGTGCCAGAGCCGGGGACAAAGCCGGCATTGTGGCACAGCACAGCCTGGGAGTCTGTTTGGAGCGGGCAGATGCGGAGCTGCCCACCCTGCTGTGCCACGGCCACTGGGACACGTGGGGGCTCTTTCAAGGTGGGTGGCAGGACACGTCCCCCCGTGCAGCCCTGGGCTTTCTCCTCAGCAAGGAGGGTAAACAAAATGTGGCCTCCATGTCCCCGTGCGTGCCAGGGGTGGCAAGTGTCCAGGAACTCAAAGCAGGGGTTCTGTCTGGACAGGGGTGGGGAGAAGGCGTGTGCCACAGGGAACTCCAGCTTTGCCTCCGAGGTGGGCAGGAGCAGGGGTGGCATTGGGGTAGTGACCTCGAAACAGGGTGCTATGAGCATTTTTGGGCACAGCTTGTCCCAGTGCCAGGCAGAGAACCTCAATCCATCAGGCTCCGGAGGAGGAGCAGCCTGGGAATGGACACAGGGCACTGCTCCAGCTGCTGCAGCCCTTGTGCTGTGCCCCACTGTGCTGCCCTCACCAGCACTAGTCCCTTGTCTGTAAACTGAGGATAATGTTTCATCTGCTTCTGGGAGCAGCTGTGGTCTGTTATTTTGTGTGTACACATGTTGCCCATTCCAGCGGGGCTGCAACTTCTCTTTAATCTCCTGGGCACGCCAGAAACGTGGGGAATGTGCTGCCATCCCAGGGCACAGGGTGTTGGTGGCCGTCAGGTGTGGCCTCAGGTCCCTGTGACTTCGGCTCGTTTGCTCCATCGTGGCCCATGCAGCAGTGGAGCAAGGCAAGGGTTAAGCACAGGGCCCCACGGGAGAGAGGGAAATAACCAGAGGGAGCCGTGGGGTCCCTCTCGCTGGGCTCCAGCTGCCTCCCGTACATATGCTGCTCATTTTTCATACTGAACACAGCTGCCGCCAGCATCTCTGTCCTACCCCTGTTCCTGCCAGTTTTATGAGAAAAGAATAAAGAGGGGAACCACATAACTGCAGAGGTTCATTTGCCAATTGTCAGGCTGCCGGTGCTTGAGGAACAGAGTCATCGCTCTGCGTCCCCGCCGCGCCGGGGCTGTGCAGGCACCTTTTCATTAGCAGCGTTATTAATTCATGGCCCTCCCAAAGCTGCTCTCCTTGTTCGGAGGAGGGACCTGCTGATGCTCCTGTTTTTGCCAGGGTGGCTTTAGGCTTGATGAGCTCGCTGGGTGTGCGGGTGGGATGGGAGAAGCTGCCTTTCCTGGGGGCTCAGCCTCTCCCAGGGGTGAAGCCGGTGCTGTGCCGGCAGGATGCGATCGATCCCATCAGCGAGGGCAGGCGTGAGCACTGGGGTCCGGCAGAGCCCCCCTGGCTGCCCCTCTTTCTTTAGCTTGGTAATTAGAAGCTTTCAGAGAGGGGGAAGAGAGGTCACACATGGAGTGGGCCTATTAACCCTGTCCCTTGCCAGCCACCCTGTGGAAAAATGCCCTTGGAGCAGCTGCTCCAGTGCAGGCTTCCAGCAGGGAGGCAGCTGAGGGGGAAGAAGATCCCCTTCCAGCTCTGCTGCCACAACACAGGTGGGGATTAGCCTCCCATGGGAGATTTGCAGCAGAAAAATAAAATTTTAGACTAAACTTTGTCTGGAAGGGTTGGTATCATGTCTCTCATACAGCAGTAAGAGCCACCAGGGTGGTTCCCTGTGCCCCATGTCCTGCCAGAGGCAGCAGACAGAGCAGGCCATGCATCCACCAGCCCTTCTCCTAATTTTTTGTCATTCCCAAGTCGTCCTTAATGAACTGATCTGTGCAAGTCTATTCAATGCCACGTACTTTCAGCCTCCTGGGGCATCAGTTTGAGTTTCAATAGCTGGGAGGACATTCCCCCTCATTTCCAACTTGACTGGGAGCTAAGGGCTACCAGCTTCCACAGAAGGTGGTTTATTTTGTCCTCCCAAATTCCTTCCAAGCCCATAGCTTTTCCTGGAGCTGATCTGTAGGTAGGCTCAGCAGCAGTCTGCAGGATCCCCCTCGCAGTCTGTTGGGTCTGTTGCTGTACTGACGCCAGTGATATTTATGGAAATATATGCAGAAGTTCCTCAGGCTCTGATGGAGCAGAAATAGTTTCATGGCATTATTTGCCCAAAATGCCACCGTTTTGAGAGCTGTATCCGGACAGTGAGAGGCTGATGTCAAAGAAACTGTTTACAGCAGGAGCTGATATGGCTTCTAGGGACAAGTGACTTCGCAATGCAGCCCTGGGAGCATTAATGCAGCAATTCTGGAGTTTATGTATAAGCTCTGAGCTTATATCACCCCTGCCTTTCGTCAAGGCAGTGCCACAGCCCCAGAGCTGCTCTTTGATTCCACATCTCCCATGCAGCAAAACAGCAGCCCAAGGAGAAGCAGGTAAAAGATGAAAGCTAAACTCTTTGCCCGACCTTCTCTGGCTACAAAACCCATTCCAGCTTTTATTTCGCATAATGGGAGGCCCTTGGTTAGTTCTCCCAGTTTCCCAGGGGTGCTTCCAAGCCGCAGGCAGTGGTGTTTGCTCTGTGGTGTGCGAAGGGAGGGGAAGTGGGCGTTTAAAGTGCTGACTTGTGGTGGCACTGCAAATGAAGTCACGTCCCAAGGGATGGGAATGTTGTGGGGAAGGTTTGATGGGTGAAAACCACCATGTTGTGACTTGTGACACAGCGAAACCCCTAATTGTGTGTTTAAAGTAAACCCCAGACTAGTGCTGTTTCCTTTGCCTCTGTCTTGGCAAGTTGCCTTTGGCTTGGAGGGCTGATCACTCATCCTGTGGTTAGAGCTGGTCAGGAGTCACCCCAGTAGTTAAGAAAGGAATGTTAAAGGCCTGTTGTGTAAACCAACCGCTGTCTGAACAGACTTTGTTTTCAATGTAAATCTGCTGCAGGGAATGATTTAACCTTCATCTATTCTTTATTTTTTATTATTTCATTAAATAAGATTTATACAGGTATAGTATTGCAAAGGTCATCCATCCCCCGAGCTGTGGGAAGAGCTCCGTGCATTCCTCCCTCCTCACTTCCCTGCTTTGCCCCTTGTTTCAGGGTGGGAAAGCACCAAGACTGGGTTTTGTTGCCTTCCTGGGAAGGTCATTTATATCTGCATGGTACACACAGTCCCCTCAGCCCTCCAGCTCGCCATTCCCACACTTAGTGAATCCTTCAACACAGCAGCTCTTCAGCTGGAGTGACCAGGAGCCCTGTTCAGCCTTTCCCCAAGGGATTCCATCGCAGCTGAGGGGAAGCAGGGGGCTATTCCCCTCCTCTCCCTAAGAAAACATGAAATGTTGTATCTCCTGTACCAAGGACCTGGGATTTGGGCTCAGGCTCTGTGGCTCATTACACTGCTCTGCTCTGTCTCCAGGCTGCTCCTCTTGCATCTCTGAAATGAGATATTTTAAGCCTTTCTTGTTTACTGATATGTGATGAGGCTGAATGAGATATTTAAGATATTTAAGATCCTTTAGCAGCAAAGCATCAGTGGTTTGACACACCAGGCCCGGTGTGCTTACCGTTGTGCTCTGTTTATCCCATCAGCAGAGCATCCAGCTCTGAGCACAGCATCCACCGGGAAGCATCCGAGTCATCCGGGAGATTTATCCGGGCACGCAGGTTCACAAGCCGAGGCAGCAGAGCCGGGAAAAGGATGTTTTGCAGCTTTTCGAGCAGCAGCCTGTTCTCCAGGGCTTTTCTGAACCCTGAGAACAAACAGATGGTTGGGCTGGAGGCTGAGACGGCGAGGACAAGGGACTCGTGTTGACATTACCTTTACCAGAGCGCTTTTCATCATTAGCATGTAAATGCCACCAAACACCCAGGAATTATCCATCTATGATCTCTTCATTAGAAGAGGTCTCTGATCAGGTTAATCTCACTTTCCCAGTGTGGAAAGGAGGATGCTGAGCAGCTGTGCCCACCAGCAAGGGGAAGTAGAGTGAATTTCTGAGAGGGAAGGGTGCTGTGAGCGTCAGGTTTTAAGTGGATAGTCAGTGATTGCTTTGGCTCTTGCACAGCAAT
Source organism: Pitta sordida (assembly GCA_013390025.1). NCBI lineage: Eukaryota > Metazoa > Chordata > Aves > Passeriformes > Pittidae > Pitta > Pitta sordida. Next base: position 774,074 of record WEKX01000898.1, read on the forward strand.
GCCAGGGCTGAAATAGCAGCGCTGATGGTAATAATTGAGACTAATGGGACTGGTCCTCCTTGGCAGGTGCCCTGGAATACCTGTGGTGGATGCTGACTAGCTCAGGTCTCCCGTGGACAGGAGGGGAGTGGTGGAATCTTCCAGCCTGGTGCATTTCCAGCCTCTCAGTGGCCTGCTCTCCCTCTTGGGAAGCAGGAAGCCAAAGCAAGCATGGGGGAGGGGGGAGGCAATGTGTTTTAACAGTAAATACGGCCTTGTTATTTATCAATGCAGAGTAATTGAAGTAATTTCATGTCGGTTTTAAATGCAGTGCCTAGGGATCTAATCTATCTGTCTAATATTAATGGGTAATATTTGGTTGCCTCATTCATTCATTACTGTTTTCATTAAGACTCTGGACCCATTTAGGAGTCTGTTTGTCATTTTAAACTCCTCTGTTTTATCTTAGCCTGCCACAATCCTTTATAACAACTTAAGTGAATTCATGAGTTCTAGGCTAGCAGCTTGGGGGAAGGGGCCTCTGCTGTCTGGCATGTGGTTTTATGGGGAGAGAGGAAAAACAGACGGCTGAAGGCAATTGCAAGCAGCAGGCACCGAGTTTTCCTGTGATACACACCACGGAGATTTAGGTCTTTCCTAACAGAGCTGGATGTCTGCACTTGAAGCGTGGAGCTCCATTCTCTGACATAGGCACACCTGCTTTGAAGCCTTTGCCATTTCCAAACCAGTTGCAAGGAGTAGGGATGTTGTTTATAAAAGCTCAGGGTGTTTCCACATGGAAATGCCTTCCAAGGTGTCCTCCGCTTCAAGGTATCCCAGCCTTCAAGGTATCACAGAATCTCAGGCTGCTTTGGGTTGGAAAGGACCTTAAAGTCCATCCAACTCCACCTTCCCATGGCAGAGACACCTTCCACTATCCCTGGCATGGAACACTTCCAGGGATGAGGCAGCCACAGCTTCTTTGGGCAGCCTGTGCCAGTTGTTCTTTACTTCCAGGTATTACCTCACCATGTGTGCTCTTCAGTGCCAAAGCCAGGGAGATGTTGATGAGGGCACAGGGATGTGCATGGAAACATGAACCCTCACAACATCTGTGCTGTGGCTCATTCCCAGCAGGGGAACATCTCCTGATGGTAACATCTCCTGACACACCTGGGGACAGTGTGGCTGTTTGCTGCCCAACCTTGTGTGGTCTTGGGACAGAATTAACACACATCTGGCCATTTGCTGTCTAAAATAGAGAATTACACAGAAGAAATACTGGGATTTCTGTATTCCAAGGAGGAAGCAGCAGAGCCTGCTGGCCCTGCTTCACTGTCCAGCGTGACTGCTGCACCAAGGCAGAGCTGTGACCAATACATTCCATGTCACACAGTAATCTCTTCCTGATGCCAAGGGCTCTGTCCCTGTCCTCGCTCCTGTCCAAGTCCCTGCACCCTGGAGCTGGGAAGTGCCTGTGGAGCCTTGCTGGGGTCCCCGCAGTGCATCACCTGCAGTGCTGAGTGGGCAGCAGTGCTGGGCATCCCTGCACTGGAGGCGTCCAAGTCTAATTAGAGTCCCGGGGAATGGAACCATTGTGCTGTTAATGACTCTCTGGCAAAATGCTCTGACTAAAACAGTAATTTTAATAAGCACAGCCCAATTGTGAGTGTTCGTTGAACACCTAATTACACTGGTTAGAACTCCAGAATTATCCCAAATTCTATTTTTGCCACTTTCTCGCAAAATAGAGAGGGGAAGAAGCACACGCTTTATAATTATTCACCTTAATTAATTTTCTGAGCTTCTGTTAAAACTTTTAAATTACTGCAGGGAGCGCGCCAGGAGTTACGTGGCAGCAAGGCAAAGCACTGAATGCAGAGGCCATGAACTGATGTGAGATGAAAGTTTGCTGTGTTGAATTGATCCCCACCTGAGCCTGGAAATTTTGGAAAGCTGCCCCCTTTTTATCCTGATTAATTAGTTCCCCTGAGGCCTGGGCTAATCAGTGCTGCAAAGGGCAGTGCTCATCAGCTCGGTGGCTGTGGCAGGGTGGTCTCACCCAGCAGCAACAGAAGATGGTGCCAACACTTCAAGAAGCCACTTCTGATGGCAGCAGTGATGGTCCCTGGCAGGGACACTTGGATGTGCCATGTGGCTGCTCTGGGCACATCATCCAAGCCCAGGGGGAACTTGCACAGGAGCAGAGAAGTTGAGTCACCCTGGCTGGTGCCAGCAGCTCACAGAGCTGAGGAGGTGGAGGATCTCCTGCCTGGATGGACCTGCTGAGTGGACAGACCTTGAATTCCAGAAGCTCAAGAACAAAAGTGCAGCTCCCCTGAGGTGTGGTGGTTTTCCAGGGAAGGAAACGTGTGGATCTATCACAGCATAACCCTGTTCTTGTGGTGGAGACCTTTGGCATCTCATTCCTCATTATTACCTTGTGTACACATTTATCTCATCACCCACTTCTTTTGTCAAGGAAAGGCTCTGTGGATCTGAGTGTTTTAGTGTCCCAAAGGAGGGGGATCTTCTGCTGAGGATGCTGTCCTCCCCAGCACCATCCATGTGAGGGGACACCAGCTGCCTCCAGCCCTGTGTGGGGCAGGAGCAGTGAAGAGGAGCTGGGCAGGAATGAGCTTGTGACTGCACCTCCTTGGCCAGGTTTGACCTAATTTCAATCCATAAACTTTGCTGCATTTGACAATTCCAGAAGCCTGTGTAAAATCCTCAGCCAGTGGTTTTATTTCAACACTGGAGATGGAAGAATCACTTCCTGAGTTTGTACGTGCACAAGGTTTGCCCAGCCCTGGAGGCCGTGGACACATGGAGCTGATGGAGGCACTGGCCCCTCACTTCCCAGATGCAGATGGTCCGTGAGAAGCAGGAGGGAGAGCTGATCCTGCCAAGACACTTTGGAATGGTGACTGTCACACATTGCTGGTGCTGGCATGCCAGGCTGAGCTTGGGGTGGGCACGTGGATCCCAGTGTGGGATCCCAAATGCTGGGCACAGCCTGGAGGGCTGCACCACAATCCCAGCTGGGATCTGGGGGAGGGTAAGGGACTGGGACACCCAGTGCCCTGCCAGGCAGGGGGTACCTTGCCCCTCTGCCATCTCCTGCATGAGCCCACTCTGCAGCCATCGAGTGTGGAGGGCAGAGGAGGAGCTGCCAGATTGAACAGACTGAGCATTCCATGAACGGTCACGTGCAGCCCGTGCTTGAGATGAAAACCCATCTCTCCTCCTCCAGGTTTCCATGATACTGTGCTGCTCCTGGGAGTGGGGATGGCATCTCTGCCTGGCACTTTGTTATTCCAACAAACCTCGCTCAGATGTTTCATATTGATGTGATGATTAACTCGAATCGTGGTAAACCACAGGAAAGCGTTTGTGTGCAGGAGCCTGTGTGCCAGAACATGAGTCTGCTCCGAGCCCGAGCCCTGCCGGCTGCTGGAACCGGATGGATGGAGGAAACTCTGGCTTGAGGACAATTTTACAGCTTGATCAAGCCTTACTTTGGGACATTTGCTATTTTTTCAGTCTTTCTTGATTCCCAGGGAAGGCTGCCCTTGCTGTCATCACCTCCCTCAGGAGCGCTGTACATGGAGGGTATCAGAGAGCCAAGGAGACAGAAACGCTTGGAGAAAGTCTGATCCCTCACTGAGGAAGTCGTTTGGTCCCCTGTGCTCCAACACAGCTTGTCCTCATAAGATGCTAATGAGGTTCTTATAGCAGCAAAGCCAAACTCATTGAAAAGGTTGCCTGGATCAGAGTTTAAGGGACTTTCTCCACATGCATCTGCAGCGCTGTAATTAAATAATCCCCCTGTAGCCATGGAAACGTTGTCTCCGTGTCCTCTCCCACTCGCTGCCTCTCTGCCAAAAGTTACAGGCGTTGATTGGGTTCTGACAGCCGTCGGTAGCTCTGGTAATCCTTCTCTGCTGAGTGGGAGAGGAGAGCTGTGTCCTCCAGGAGCTGCTGTACCTGTCAGAACTCCCCCTCACTGCTCCTTGCCTGGGTCGGTACCTTCCTGTGTTGCAGGGACTGGTTGCTGGAGCAGGGATTCCTGTCTTTGAAGGTTCCACAGCACTCTGAGGATGGTCCTCAATGCTTTTTTTTGGTTAAAAGCCTCCCTCTGCCTCGTTCCTCTGTGACCTGGTTGCTGCCCCATGGATGCGCTGGCTGCCTTCCACTCACTGTTGGATCTTCTGTGCTTATTGCTGGCATCAGTCTTGGTGTGTCTGGCACCAGCCTTAGTGGGCTCTGCTTGAGCCAAGTCATTTCCAGGTGGGACTTTTCATACGACATGGGGTGGATTGGACCCACAGCTCTTGCTCAGCAAAGCAGAAAGTGTTCCCATCCCTTCGCATTGGTTTTACCCTGGCAGAATCACAGGATTTCTGCACGGAGACTCAGGGAGGAGCAGCAGTGGGAAGAGGAGTCTGTCAAAGAAGAAGAGTCTGTCAAACTTCTTACAACCCGCTGAGAAAGTTTGACTTTATTTTCCCCGTCACCCTGACACGTTAACGGCTGGAACTGATGTGTCCTCCGTGCTCCTTCCCACACTTTTTCACCACTGCTGCACCAGCACAAAGCGGTGTTTTCTCATGGATAAAGAGAAGAATAAAATCTCATTGGAAAGTTCATCAACTTTGGGCCCCTGCTCACTGAGTGATAGATGGCTTTAATTACACTGAACTAGTTGGCATCTCTACTCCACTCCCCAAAGTCATTAAAAATAGATTTTCTTTTTGAGCTCCAGCCCCCCGAGGGGTCTGTGGGCAGCGTGCCATGGCACTGGGACACTCCGGGGGCTGTCTCCAGCCAGGGAGGTCAGAGGCCGGGCTGGTGGCACGCACAAGCTGTGAAAACTTTGCATTGGTTGTTTATTTTAGGTATTTATTTATTTATGTGGAACTGGTTTCTTGCACTTATTTTAAAAACATTTTCTTAGTTGTTGGGGCAGTGTGGGGAGGAGGAGTGAATTTCAAAGACACAAGAATATAAATATTGAAGAAAGAAGTGGTTTATCCTCCTCCTAATTCTTATCCCTTTTTCCAGCCAGGGACCACAGGGCATATCCAAGGCTATAGAGCTGCTGATCCAGAGGGACCCTCAGGGCTTTGCTGCCCTGTGGCTGCTCTTGTTGGGACCAAACCCACCCACACACCTCAGCCAGGTCTGCTTTGGTCCCCAAATGCTGCAGAGAGGTGGAATGGGTAAAGTTCTCTGCCTTGCATTTTTCCAGCCTTACAAAGAAAGGATCAAATAGTCCCATTTGGGCTAAAACCCTGCAACTCTTTGCATTGTTTACAATTTCTGTGTCATTTTTAAAGAATTATCATGTGCAGAAGCTGCAGCTTCTGAGCAGAAAAAGAACCCAAATGCCTCACATAAAATCATCTCTAATGAACTCTTATTCATATAATTCAAATCCTCTGTTATTTATAGAGCACTGTGAGAGCATCCAGCTCCTCACAAACATGAAACAAGCCCTGAGCTGCATATAAATCACAGGGACAGATCCTGTCAAGCTTCAGTTTGTAGGTAAGAGGAGGGGGATCATCGATGCCTGATGATTTTGGGGCTGTCCTGACCTCAGGGGTGAGTGAGAAGCATCTCACCAGCACAACTCAGTGTTCTGGGCAGATCTGAGGGCAAACCCTGGTGACCTCCCTCGCTGCATCCTGTGATGGCTGGTGTGTCCCACAGGGAATGCTGAGAGCCACAGCAGCTCACCCAGGATGCTTGTTGGGTTTGAAAAATTTGCTTCTAGTTTCTGATCCAGAAGAAGTGTGATGTCTGCACTGGGAAATGCTGAGTGGGCTGGTGGTGGGATGGATGTGGGTATAGTGGCAGTGCAGGAGTGAGCCCTGGATGGGCCATCTGGAGAGACTGTGCCTGCCACCAGGCTCCTGGGCTCGCTTTCCTCCACCAGGATGTCCATAAAGTGCTTTGAGCTCCTTAGAAGAAACAAGCAATAGCAGGTAAAAATACATCACATGTGACCAGTCAAGGTGCAGACCCCGAGAGGGCACCTCAGACACCTTCTGCAGCCAGGAATCAAACCCAAGCCCTTTATTTTTCCTGTGCAATTCCATCACCTTGCATTTCTCTTCTCCATTTCTGAAGCTCTTTCCATCTATCATGGGCCTCATGCATCCCTGGTTCTGCCCCTCACACCCCTCACTCCCAGCCCCAGTGCTCTTTTTTCTCCCACCATCCCCAAACTAAGCCCTGCACCCAACCCCACGCGCCTCATCTCAGCAGAACCCCCCACACACCCTGTGCCCACCCTGAGCATCCACGGGCGATCTTCATTTCGGGAAAAGCTGTTGAGTGGGGCTGAGGAAACAAGAAGAATAGCAGCCCTATTGGTGTCGTCTTCAGAGAGGAACTGGGTTCTCACTGTGTCAACAGCACTTGGCGTGAAAGTGGCCGTTGTTTGGAGAGACACTGCTCCTTTCACCCCGTGCGCCCCAGCTGCTGGGAGCCGGGTGCTGTTTTGACGGACAGAGCGAGTGCAATGCTGACAGTTGTTTTAATTTCCAGCCACTTGCAGGCATCGCTCCCAGGGCAGGGATTATTGGCAGTATGTTTGGTAAAAGAAATGTAGAGAATTGTAGGACCAACAGCATGGTTTGGGGTGGAAGGGAAGGTGTCATCTCGTTCCACACCCCTGCCATGGGAAGGGACACCTTCTGCTAGACCAGGTTGATCTGAGCCTTGTCCATCCTGGGCTTGGGCACTTGCAGGGTGTTCATAACCTCTCTGGGCGGCCTGTGTCTCCCAACCTTATAGTAAAGATTTTTTCCTGTACATTATATGTGTAAACCAGTGCAGGAGCATCATTCTGTGGTGTCAGGAGAGGGGATGAACACCTGCCATGCTCACTGGAGGTGGCAAAAGGATGTAAAGGATGGGTTGTAAAGGTTAAAGTGGTTAAAAAGGTTAAAAAATTCTTTGTTGTTGTCAAGCAGTGACCTGTGGTTAAAGCTTGGTGTCATTTCGGAGCCTTTGGAGTTTTCAGTCCTAAACAGGTCAGGACTGCTACACCTCAGCATCGTGCAGGGACCTTGTGCATTTGCCATGAGTGCAAGGGGGTGTTTGCAGCAGCGTTCGGGGCTGTTCCCACCTGTGCTTCCCTCTCTGGCTTCTCTGCCTGGGAAAGATGGGAATCCCCTGGTGGGCCGTGCTTGTGGGGCCAAGTCCCTTCTGGTGCTGGAAGGGCTCAGGGTGGCCAAGGAGGAGCAAGCAGTGAAATACCCACCTAGACTAAACAAGCTGACAAAACCCCAATGAATTTTATTCCCTGCCAGCTTTTCTCCCTGAAGCAGCTTCTCCCAGGGCAAGTGTGAGATAGCAAACTGTAAATCAGGGGTGAGAGAACAGCTCTGGCTGTCTCTGGGCAGGGAGGTCAGGGGGTTCTGGGTGAGCTGGCGCCAGCGGTGAGAGCCCGGCTGGGGCTCTGTGTGCCCATGACTCCCCCTGAGGGACGGGGTGACTTCATGTCTCAGTCTCCACCATTTCCTATTCTTGGATATCGGAACAAATTCATTTAAGGCAGTGAATTTCTGTTGTGTTACGTGACTCCAACTAGTGGAACAGGACCTGGAGCTGCTCTGCTTTTGCTGGTGCACTGTGTGAGGCAGCACTGAGCCGTGTGTTTGCTTCCCTTGCAGGTGTCCCGGGTGCCTGTGGAATCCTGTGAGCAGTACACGACCTGCGGGGAGTGCCTGAGCTCGGGAGACCCCCACTGCGGCTGGTGCTCACTCCACCACATGTAAGTCCAGCCCTGACCATTTCATGATGATAAAAGCAGCTTTCAAAGCTACCAAGCGCCTCCCATGCAAAATGAATTAGGCTGAAGTTCCTTAAATCTATTTTTTCCCTTCTTTGGACATTCCCTGCATTGCAGCACGAATGCCATTGGAAATCTCTGAGCTCCTGAGGAAAGGTGAAGGAGAATAAACTCCTGCTTTAGGAGCAGTGGGTCACTCGCTGCATGGAGAGGATGGAATACCAGAATTTCAATTGGTGGGAATGAAGGCCTTGTGTTTTGCACACTCCTGCTTGCCCAAGCTGCAAATCCTAAGTAACAGGGAATTTTCAAAGGCAACAGCAGACTTGATTATACGAGTGGGACTCAGCTTTCAGCGAGGTTACAGCATCAGAGCAGAGCACTGAGCCCTTTTAAATGCATCACGAAGAGATATTTAAATGCTGCAAGGAAAGGTCAGAGGGTCCCGTGCTCCAACCATTCCCGGTGGGAGGCAGGAGCTCAGGGCTCGGAGCTGGCAGCCCCCCACGTGCATCACCAGGCACAAAAGGCTAAGGGTGGGTTTTTTTCAGGGGAGCTCCGGGAAATGCTCTCTGCATTCAGGAGGTGTCCGTGTCCTTCCTTTCTCTCCCCTGCCATAATAACGATCACTTCCTAAGGCGGAAGGGAGACCACCAGGCAGAGGCGGATCGGGGGAGGAGGGGAAAGCCTGGAGGAGGCAGGAGGAGAGGAATAGAAATCCCTCCGGCCGAGTGCCAGCTTGAGAGCAGCCCCGTTAAATGCATGGAAAGCATGGAAATGGGGGGAGGCAGAGTTCAGGGACCCACACAGCAGCACTTGGCCACTTGCCTGCGGAGCAGGTGCTGAAGGGAAGCAGGGAACACCAGGCTCCTCCACAAATCCGGCCTGGATTTGGGGCCTGTGGGCCTTGGGGTGCAAACCGGCTCCCCACAGCTTGTTTGGTTTATTGGCCACACTGGAGGAGGTGCAGGAGAACCAGCTCAGCCCCTGGCCCTGAGCATCTCTCTGGCTCCACACAGGCAGGGGCTGGGGGCAGCAGCGGAGCCCTGAGCATCCCACCAGCAGCACCCCAAGGCACCGTGGGCATCCTTTGAGGTATTTTTAGCTTTTCCTTTTCAGACCAGCCTGTCCAGCCCTACAGCTGAGCCACCTTTTGTGCAGCTGTGCCTGAAAGTCTTTGTCAGAAGGACTGATTTCCATCCCTTGGGATTCCCATCCCCTTGGCTCTTCCCTGTGTGCCTTTCCAGAGGCTGGCACAGCTCTGCAGGATGGGAGGGGATGCTGCATTCGGTACCTTTGGGTGGGTGTGTTTGATGCTGCTCCTCAGCCTCCTGCAGCAGCTCCTCTGCAAGGATCACTGAGCACTTCCCTCATGCTAATGAACTGAATCTTCATAAGCCACCTGGGAAGCAGGTAAAGGTTGTTATCTTCATTTTGCAGAGAGAAAACCCACAATGTCAAGAGGAGAGAAAAGTGTCATTTCCTCTGCCCTTTTGGCCATGACATTTTGGCATTAACCTATTCCCAACAAGGGTTCCTGCCCTGATGATATTTCTTCACCCTCCCTTCAAGCATCTACACTTTGGAGCAATGATAAATTTTTAGCTTTTGTTTTAAGCTGTAAATAGTTGAGTTTATCTCGTTGTTCCTAAAGCCTCTGTCATGTTTGTTTGGAGGCGCCAAGTGCTGAAGTGTTTGTATTTAATTTGCCATCTCTCCCCTCTAGTTCTTACACATTCCTCCTGCTGGACCAGCTGCTTGGTGGAAGGGTGGCAGGTCGGGGTGTGATGCTCATGGTGTAGTTTCTGAGGGCTGCCTAAAAGGAAGAGGGGCAGAAGAGGAGATGATTTTGTCTTTAGTAAAACAAGAAAGTGGCTGGTGGCCCGAGCAAGTGTGGAGCTGGTAAACAGCAGCACTGAGTGTCTGTTGGAGATTGTAATCCAGATGTCTCTCCTACCACTTGTTGTGGGGTTTTGCTCCTTGGGTTTTGGGGTCTGTGTCCAGGGGGTACCAAAGCACCCCAGGCAGCTCAGTGTATCTGTGAGGAGGAACAAGGCAGGGCAGATCCTCTCTGCACACTTGGAATCCACATTTGCAGTTGCCAAAGGTTTAGCTGAGAGTGTGGGCATGAAGGTTCTGATTTATCTGGGAACCTGGAAAAAAAAAGTCAGAGTTTCAAATGGTGTGTTGGATGTTGGATGTGTTTGGACATGAGGGAGATGGACAGACCACCACCCCATTCCAGGAGGCATCAGGTAGTGTGTCCTGCTTTCCACACCGCCAGCCAGAGAGAAAGGAAATAATGGAATAGGAAGGAATAAAGGACAAGTAAAAGGATCTGATGGTCCAGTACAGCTTTCCTTGACTGCTGATCACGTGTTGTCTCTTGGAGTCCTGAGTCAGGATTAAGGCTCTGTGGCACAGGGGATGTTTGCACACACATGTGCACACCTGCAGTTTAAGGATAGTGGTGGTAGCAGTGCTGATGGTGAAATCAGTGAGCTCTGAAGCAGGAGTTGGTCATGCTGGTGGCTGTAGCCATGAACCTGAATCAGGAGGTTCCTGAAGCACATCAATAACTCCCTAAAACTGGTGGATGATGAGGTGGTGGCCATGGGCAGCACATGCTTTGCACTGGGATTTGAGGAATTCTGAGAACATCTGAGGAGGGGCTGAAAAAACAGCAGGATGGGAAAGGTGCTCGTTCTGCACAACAGCCCATTCCTGCCTGGAGTCTCTGCTGTGTCCTCCCAGCTGGGGGTTTGCTTCCCATGCACGTTCATTCTCTGCATGGAGAGCAGATCCTTTGCTCTTCTACGAGCAGCAAGTGCTCTTTGGGAGCGATCAGGGGCCTCAAGGAGATTGTTAAAGAGTCTCTTCAGCCCAGTGGGATCTGAAAGCTGCAAGACCTCCATGTGCTGCTCTCTGCAAGTGTGTTATTGTCTACAGACCTATTTATCTCTGTTAGGGCTGTTGCCATAAATAGTATGATAAAAAAGAGCCATTCCAGCGAGTCAATGAGATAAAGGCTCCAGTTGAGAGCTCACTTTAAAGCTATCTTACAGATTCACTTAAACCTCGATAATTCTTCCTTTGGCAGCATTCATACTTAGTTCCATTATACTCCAAAGGAAAAGGTACAAAAAGTGGGAGGGTGAGGAGAGCAGCACCAGCATTTGCCAGGGATCACACAGGTGGTTTGAAAAGGGAAAGTGGGAACTTCACTTACCATAAAGTAAACAGCTTCAAAAGGAGGATGGTGGTCCCACTGTTTCATAGAATCATAGGATCCCAGAATGGTTTGGGTGGGAAGGGACCTTAAATCTCATCTCGTTCCACCCCCTGCCTTGCCCTGGCACAGAACATCTTGCCCAGGTGTTTTCCGTGCTCTGACGTGGCTGGTGTGTGGCAGGTGCTCCCCGAGGGACAGCTGTGAGCGAGCCCACGAGCCGTTCCGCTTCGCAGGCAGCATCAGCCAGTGCATGAGCGTCACGGTGCAGCCCAGCAGCATCTCCGTGTCCGAGCACAGCCTCCCGGTGAGTGAGGAGGGGGGGGAACTGTCACAGAGAGGCACTTCCAGCACTTTCCAGCTTCGCAGGGAACACTCTATTCTCCAGCCCTTCCCGTTGGCACAAATGTTTTCTCATGAAGTCAGGCTGGCAGAGGGACTGGGGAGCAAAGGGGTCATCTGAGCCGGGGATGAAGCTGGAAGGGGGGTGGTAGAAATTCCCCTTCCCCTTGGGCCTCAGCTCACATTTCTCTTGGTCTGGTTTCATCAGCTGGTGAAAGGAAAGGCTTTGTTTCCCAAAAAGCTCATCTGTGAGCTGGGCTCAGGCCTGGCTCTCCGAAGCATCCCAGCTGTTGCTCCCAGAGCCCCCCAGCACCCCGTGGCAGCTGGGTCCTGGCCTTGCTGCCTCCCCTTCCTGGGATGCTCCTCTGGTACTCTGTGTGGAAATGGTGTGGGGCTGTTGGGAGGCCACTCACCCCTCCAGGCACCAGTTTGCCATGGGGACAGACCCATCTGTGGTGGGGTCAGTCGCAGGTTGCTCATTCCCGACGCTCATGGGGCAGGGTGGTCTCTCCTGTTCATTCCATGGGGCAGGGAGGTGGTTTGAGAGGTTTCGGGGTGGTCCTTGGTGCTCTCATGCACACTCTGCTGTGCTACACAGTCCTTGCAGGTGGCAATGCTTCTGTAAGGCAACCAGGGGACAGAAATCTGCCATTGCCACCTCTCCTAACCTGCAGTGCCTGAAGGCTCAGCGAGGTGGTTTTGCATCCATAAAGAACCTGCTCCTTGTCTTTATTTTTCCTCCTTCTCTTCCCATTAAAGGGCATCTGGCCGCCTCCTGTGGGCAGGTGGGTAATTTACGGGGGTCATAATGAAAGGGAAAACAGCAGGGACTGGAAATGTAGAAGAAATTTGGGTGGATTTGCCTGCTAACTGATTTCCTGGCTGTTTTGTTTCCCGCTGTCCCTGCTGCAGCTCAGCCTGCTGGTGAGTGATGCTCCAGACCTGACAGCCGGTGTCACCTGCCTCTTCGGAAACCTGACGGAGGTGGAAGGGCAGGTTTCGGGCAGCCAGGTGGTCTGTGTCTCCCCACCAGCAAAAGATGTTCCTGCCATCCCTGTGGATCAAGGTAAGGAACTGACTTCTGGCCCATAACACGGTGTTTGAGCCACCAGACAGTGCTGCGTAGGTGTGGAAGGGTGGAGCAGAGCCTTTGGGGCTGCTGCTGGAGAATTTCATGCTCCTGTCAAAGACTATTGAACCCAGGCAACTAAATATGCTTCATCTTTAAGAAATGCATCCCACACAGGGAAAGATAGACTGGGAGCAGGCAGCAGTACATGATTTCCCTGTCTTTACACCCTCCCTGCGCTGTCAGACAGCTCCCAAGGCAGGACAGGAGCCGTCTGTCCCCTCTGGGGTGGCTCACAAGTGGGCAGGGGCTCTCAGCCTTGCCAGACTAGGTGAATCTGGAAAGCAGGGGCCCTTCCCTTGGCCTGGCTCAGCCCTCATGAGTAGGTGGATGCATTTTCTATTTTTCGGTCCCGATCTTTTTGGTTGTTTCTTCATTAATGTCACTGCTGTCATTTTTCTCTTCCCGTAACCAAAATGCTACTTTCTTGAAACTCATTTTCTCCTTGGCATCCTTCCAGGTGTCAGTGGTGCTTCCCTGCTGATATCTTTGTATTTCTAAGGCATTCTGTGGAGCCTGAGACTTGGTGACCACTGGGGGCCCAGAGCCCCATGGCAGCAGGGCCAGGGTAAACTTCCCTTTCAGCAGCTCTGAAAGAGCAATCTGCTCTTAATTAACCCAGTGCTGAGGCTCCTGAAGAGCTCTGCTGATGCTTCACTTTTTTCCAGCAGTGTCTCCTATTTTAGGAGTTGATTCTAGGAATGATGCTCAGAGAAGCTGCGGATCCTAATCCCTGGAAGTGTTCAGGGCCAGGTTGGACAGGGTGTGGAACAACCTGGTCTGGTGGAAGGTGTTGTAGGTGTCTAGGGAGTTGGAGTGAGATGATCTTTCCCTTCCAACCAGACTCTTCTATGATTCTATTCTCAGAATAGACTGAATTTTTATACTGGAGACTGAATCCTTTAGGCAGCAGGGTGAGATTCCAAAGCCATTTCAGCCATGACCCACAGCAGCGTTTATCCCCTGTATCTCCAATGCACTTTGCCATCAAGCCTGGGTTGGTTTGGAAGCATTGCTGGAACCTGCAGCTCAGCTGCTCAAGGGCAGGGTGTGGGTGAGGGGGTGAGGGTGGGGGGAGCAGGGAACGACAGCAGCCTGGGTGTTCTGTTGCTTCCATTCCTCCTGCTTTGCATCCCCAGACTGGTTCGGCGTGGTGCTCCAGCTGAAGTCGCGGGAGACGGGGAGGACGTTTGTCAGCACCGAGTTCAAGTTCTACAACTGCAGTGCCCACCAGCTGTGAGTGCTCCCTTCCTGCTCCAAGCAGAGCCGAAAACCGACGGGAAATGTGTGCTGGGCTCTGAGAGCAGCCAGGGGGGTTATCACCCGTGTCTTCCCCGAGCTCCGGGTGCGTGTGGAGCTTTCTGTGCGCAGGTGGAAGGAGCTCGAAACAACCTCAACCTGCTGGTGCCCCCAAGCTGTGCGAGCCCGCAACTGTGAACTGGGAGGCAGCTTCGAAGGCAGAGCCGAGGGGCTGGGGAGGGGGGCTTCGGGCAGCAGGGTGGGCTGCTGGTAGTGGGAGATGGGCTGCAGGCAAAAGGAGACGCGATGCAGGCAGAGGGAGGTGGGATGCAGGCAGTGGGAGGTGGGAATGAGGACAGAGGGAGGTGGCTGCAGGAGGAGACGGTGGGTTGCCAGCAGCAGGGTGGGCTGCAGGCAGGGAGGGGTGGGATGAGGGCAGCAGAAGGTGGCTGCAGGCAGGGAGGGGTAGCTGCAGGCAGAGGAGGGGTGGCTGTAGGCAGGGAGGGGTGGCTGCAGGCAGGGAGGGGTGGCTGCAGGCAGAGGGGGAGCAGGGCTGCAGCTCAGGCGTGTCTCAGGCACAGTGGCTGCTCCATGGAGGACTGGAGGGCTCGGTGCTGCTGAGGATCACAGAAACATATCCCCCACAGGCACGTCTGCTGCTGGGAGGCAGCAGGCAGCTGGCTGGCCTTAAAAACACATTTACAGACCTGAAGCATTTATGGATTTCTGTCTGGAAACAAAGCAAGCTCTAAGGCACCAAAATGGACTTGTGGGCAGGAGCTGCCAGCAGCTGGATGGGGAATGGCAGGAGTGACCACAGGGCTGGGAGCATCTCCTGTGGCAGGGGCAGCTGCCAGCACTGCCCCGGGGCATGGTCTGCTGCTGGAGTCACCAATTGCCAGCACAGGGATGCTCCCAATCTTTTCTGTGCTGGATTTGAAGCCTCAAGCTACAGGGCCTTTCCTGCTGCACTTGGAAGAGGGTTTGTTGCTGATGGGCTTGGCTGGCCTGTGGTTTTTCTAGGTGTGCATTCATTTTGCATTTAAATTTTGGTGTGAGCCATGATACAGAGCAGAGGTACTGGGATGACAGGAGTCCTGTGAGTCCTTCAGTCTCCCCCTGCTGCCTGTGGGGGTCTTTATTCATAATCCCAATGATTCCTGCCTCCTGTCATTCCTGCCTCCTTCCATGCACAGCTCTGTTCTTAGGTCCTTGCCCCTCAGTCAGGCTGTGCAGCACCAGCCTCTCCTCTGCTGCCAGCACTGCAGTCCCTCCAGGCTCCTCTGCATTCTACTGGTTTGGAATTTGCATGAGGAATGACATTCGAGGGACCCTCGTTTTCACTAAGAAGCTGAGCTTTGAATCAGGAGAGGCAATACATCCTTCTTGGCCTGGCCTAATCTTCCTCCCTTAGAGAGGGAAAGGAGCCCTACCAGTTCCAGATGGGAATGCTGGACACCAGGGCCAGGCCAGGTGAGATCAGGTGGGCAAAGTGCTGCAGACCCACATGGAGACAGAAATGGGTCAAATAAATGAGCAATTAAATAAGCTTGCAGCACTTGATGTTCTCCCTCAGATTTGCATGTGCATGATTAGAATAAACTTCCTTAGGATTAAGGTCACTACAAAGGCACCAGAAGGAAAACACAATTGAGTTATTAAAACACGTTCTCGTGGCAGCAGCTCCCAAGAGGCATTGCCCTGGTCCCTGAGCCCAGCTGGCAGAAGAGCTTCTTTCCTTGAGACCTGCTTTCCTCCTTTTCCAGAGTTTCCTGCTTAATGCCACACTCCCACTTCCCTGGTGATGTTTGTCTGTCTGCACTGAGCTTGTTCCAGCACTTCCCTGCCCCAGGCATTGCCCACTCCAGGCTGCACCACAATCTGTGGAGCTGCAGGTCATGACACAGAGCTGAACCCCTTGGGCACAGCTCATACTTCTGCCAGCAGACTGTCACCAAAACGCTGCCACGTGGCACGGAGGGGTGGCCTTGGAGATGGAGGAGGTGGCTGCTGTGAGTATTAGCAGCTGTCACAGATCGTGCCTCTATCTGGCAGCAGTTCGTGGGGAACAAAACCCACCCTGCAGTTTGCTGGCAGCTGAGCCCCCCGGGTCTGAAAAGGGTCTGTGTTCTTTCAAAAACATTTCATAAACAGTTCATTTTTTTCCAACATGAATCAAAAGCTCTTGCTGGACTCTTTGCACTCCCAGGTCAAGCAGAAGTGTTGCCGTTGACTTGAAGCATTCCTGCCTTGTAAAACAGCTGATCCCATTTTTGCCAGGCTTGTTTTCCACTTTCTAGAAACTAAACATCAAGCCTGCTGTCTGTGCAATATCGGGCTTTATTTTATGCCAATCCAATGATGTGCAATAAATCCCAGCTTGCATTTTATTACGGAATGAATGGTGAGTGTGTGTTTTCCCAAACCCCTTTGTTATTTCTGTTGGATCAAAACATCCCTCCAAAGAAATTATTTTCCCATGAAGCACCCTGACCCTGGACTCCTGGCAATCAGATAGACCTCCCAAGGTGATAACCTCTGTGTTAAGCTCTCCTTTCTCCTCCCAGGTGCCTGTCCTGTGTGAACAGCGCCTTTCGCTGCCACTGGTGCAAGTACAGGAACCTCTGCACCCACGACCCCACCACGTGCTCCTTTCAGGAGGGAAGGATCAACGTCTCTGAGGTACCAGACTGGGGTTTCATCCCTTTATTCTTTGCTTTTCTATGGCACAAGTAGCTTAACCAGTTCTTTTGTGAGGTTTTTTGGACTTTCCGTGGGTCTCTTTGGCATCAAGAAGTGCAGATGAAGCTTTAAAGGAGCGTAGCAGGAGAGTGTCAGTCTCACTAAAGTGATGTTCTTGACCTGGACACCAAAGCCAGCCCCACCTCTGCTGTGTGGGAATGTCCAGGTTCATTACTAACAATAATTACTGAAGTGCTTTCCTTCAGGGGTCTCAAAGACTCCTCAAAACCCAGGAGCTTTCAGCAACTCTGTTTTACATTCACAGTGTGAAGGGGTTTGCTTTGCCTCCTGGCCAGCAGCAGGCCTTGGTGGGACTGTTCCAAGGGTTGTGTTGGCAGGTCTGGAATTTGTGGCAGAAGCCTGACTGTAAAATGATTAAAAAGGGAATTACCAATGTTCACCGGGCCACATTTTGGAAAAGAGAATTGATTTGGGTTCCAGCGCTGGGGACCAGGAGCCATCTCTCTTAGCAGCTCATAAAAGGTGTGGGGCTCAAATCCAAAAATGCTTTTAACAGTTGGAAGAGGCACAGCCTGTTAATGGCTCTGCCAGCTCTTGTGTGTGTCCCAGGGCAGAGGGATCCATGAGGGAAAGGGGTTTGTTAGCACGAATTGCTGGTTGAAGATTACCACTAACCCTTTGGTCTGAGGTTTCTGCATCCCCTGTCTCCTGTCTGGTTCCCAGGCTGCTTCATGGTCATGAAGTCCACAGCAGGTCCAGCCTCTGATGCTGGCAGGGTCCTGGTCTTTGCCCTTACTGTTCCCCCACGTAGCTTTGTAGCCCCTGAAATAGGTGCAGGTCCTAAAGCTGCCAGGAAATAAGGTGGTTTAAAAGGTGTTTTGAAAATCTCAAGTGTCTTGGAAAGTGAGGGAGGCAGCAGTGAGGACATATATAAATATTAGAAAAAGAAAGGAGTGGAAGGTTTGCCAGCATCAAGACAAAGCCATACCAGTGAGTAATGGAGATTGAGGAAAGCAGGAGAGATCGGTCAGCGGAATAAACATGGAGGAGTGAAAAAGTGACTGAGGCTGCCAATACTAAACTTATCTCATGGCTCTCCCTGGTTAAAATGCTGCCCGGAGACATGTAGATACAAGGCAAGAGAGATTTATGAAGTGCATGTATAGGTACCTCAGCAGGAATCTGTAAGATCCAAGGGATGAGCAGCATGACTGGGAGCAGGCGCTGCCACCAGCAAGGGATTGGAATGGATGCCTAAGGAAAAGCATCCACCCCGGGGACAAACCAGATGCTTTCTTAGTCCAGTTCAAAGTCAAGAAACTTCCTTTCAACATATCAAGAGAAAGCAAAATCCTCTGCTTCTCCTCCTCTTGAGTGATGTGGGGTTTTTTTCTCGTTCACACTCAAAGCATCGCTGTCTTCTCAGGCTCTACAATTGTAGTTCTTCCGTTCTGCAGGTCTTCAACCCCACGATCTCAGAAGTGTTTGACAAGTCTTTGCTAAAGTAGGACAATCCCATTATCTCCGTTTTTCTCCTGGGAGCACACAGGACTTGCCTGAGGGGTGGGAGTGGAGGAGTTGCCAGTTCCTGCTGGGATCACAGCGCTGTAGTGTCTCCAAAGAACTTCCTCTGTCCTCTCGTCTGGTAGAGGTTGTTTCTTACCAGGGGATGTTTTATGATATCCAAGGCCTTCCTGGGGATTACTTTTGATAAAGGCTGATGATAGCAATACAGATGCTCCACTGTTCATCATGACTTCTCCAGACCTCTGAGCACAGGCCAAACCAATCACCCAAATAAATTTGTTTGCTTATTTAAGGCCGATGGATTGCACACAGCGCAGCGCTAATGCCTTTATTATGGGCACTTCACTCCAGCTAACACAGACATGAAATAAATGCCTCATAAAGAGTTTCCTCTCCTAAAACAATTCAGATCACAATGTTCTCATTGTGTCATGGCCTGATGTATTAGGAAATTGTTTATGCTCCCCATCACTCCCTTCTCGGCGGAGTCAGTGGTGTTTGGAGCTGGTGATCACCGTGGCAGTGCCTCAGCCCAGAGCCTGCTGCCCTACTTACAGTCCCATGTGCCTCCCCTTATGTAAGAGTTACGTGTTCACACGGGCTTGGAAATTTTCTCGTGCCTTTATATTTAATTTAAGAGAAAATATCTTGAATATTCCCTTTTACTCCTGGCCCATCAGAATTTGTGTCCCAGTGGGATTCAATGTGTAACGAGCTCCCTTTGATGCTCTTAGGAGTTGTCTGTCTTGAGGAGGAAAATGCTCAAAGCCTCAGCCACGTCTCAAGGTGATGGGAGAGAGAAAGCCCTTCTTCAGGAGCTCCTTGAAATCTTCTGGCTCTACTGACTGAGCTAAATGCTGCTTTTTTCTACTGCTTTCTACGAAAATACAACTTAGAGAGTTTATCCATCCTTCCACCTGCCCTGTCCACAGGAATTGTTTACTCAGATCTAAGGGCAGAGCTCAGGGGCACTTGTGGGGGGTGCAGAGGACAACCCTGAAGGTGGGTTGGTGCTTTGTTCTGGCTTGCGAAGGCATCAGTGATAACCAGGGGCATTCATGAGCACTGATTGCCTCCCTTTCCAAAGCTTCACATCAGCCCTGTGATATCATTTTAATGTATCTGAGGTGTGAGGCTCTAAGATGTCTCTAAATGTTTGAAACTTTCAGAGGAAGAGGAATGTAGATACATAAATATATATCATTACACCCCATCCCAGTGGAGAGCTAGAACCAAATAAATCCGATTAGCTTCCCAGAATGAGGAATCCTGTCCCTCTTTGATGTCCACTGTGTGCAGATAATGCCATTTCCACATGAGGGATGCTGATTTGGGGAGGGAGCGTTTCAGATTCTGGGAGTTCAGTGCTGAGCCAGATTTTGGCTCCAGTCTGACTCCTTTAAATTCCCATTGATTTTAGAGCAATGCCTTTGCCCCTGGCTGTGCCCTTGGATGCTGAATGCTGCCTGATTTGCCTGGAAGGAAATAAACCAAAATCAAACCTTCCTCGTGTCTGTCCTCACAGTCCCCACTGTATGGGAGCCGGGATGTGCAGGAGGTGCCTCAGAGCCACATTTCAGGCCACCAAAGTCAGCATTTGACTTTGCTGGGTCACATCTAACTTTGGGGTTGCCGGAAATAGCAACAAAAAGCCCAGTTTCAGCAAAATTACCTCATCTCTGAGCTTGTTGGCAGCGCTTTCTTCACCTGTAGCTTTATGGTGTGTTGGGTGTCCATGTGTGAGGGAATTGCTCCCGTCCTCACCTCTGGTACACAAAGGGTTGTTTATGGGAGGGAAATGGGCTCTGCAGCCTTTTGTGGCTGTAAATATCACAAATGAATGGAGAAGACCCAGGTTACAGCACGTGCTCAGGACTTGTGCTGCTGGGAAGGAATTTACCAGGGAGAAAGGTTTGGCTCCAGCTGCTTTTCTTTCATGTCTGGTTTCTAAGGAGCAAGGTCTGCTCTCCTTTGCAGTGGCATAAATGAAGGATAATGTGTTTCCATGAGTGACAGGGACTGTAATTTATATCATTGGGAATACAACTGCGAGCCAGGGCTTTACATTCACGTGCCAGAGTCGTTTATGTTTGTAATTTTAAAATCTGTGTAGCAAGTTAACGTTTGTGGAGAGTTTGTGGGGGTTTTTAAGATGAAAAGTAGGAAAACAGTCTATTTTCTGCCATTTGGGCTAAATCCCGTAGTCAAAAGAATTGCCTGCCATTTCTAGGCAATTTTTTCCAATAAGAGCAAGAAGGTTTGACCTACTAAAACCGCTCGGTTAAACACAAATAATAACCATGGGTGCTCTGTTCTGCTCCAGAGACAGCTGCGTGTTGCGGGTCTTTAAGGTATTTATAGACCTTGGAATCTTTGAGGCTAAAAAGTGTTGGAGAAGCATAAAATGTCTTTGTAAATCGTGTGCCACGATACTTCATAGGCAGAATATTCCCTGAGAGTCTGTGCCACTCGTGCATCCGAGGCTTGTCTTTCTCCAGCAGATCTTCTGATTTGTGTTTATTCTGGCGTAGGGAAGTCAAGAAGGATAATGAGAGGATTCGATGTGTTTGTTTAGCAAGAGGAGGCAATAATGGCCTTTCTAACTCACTGCAGGATTTACTTCTCATGAATTAAAAAACAAAGTAAACTGATTACAGAACAAATTGTATATTCCACCGTCTGCAGTCTCCCTTTTATTTGGTGTTTTCTGGGTGTTTAGCTCTTCCTGGGGATGAAATGCAGATTGGAGCACCCAGGCTGAGCCTGACAAACCAGGGATGCTCTTGTTTTTTGCCACCATGAGGGACTTTGGCCACAGCCCTACAGCTCCCAGCAGCAGGACTGGTGCTGCCAACCACTTCCCAGTCCATCACAAAATTCCTATCAAGGGAATAAACTTCAACAGAGGTGTTGCTAAAGCTGAGGATACACCCCTGACCAGATAATTTATATTAGTGCTGGTTTGTAGATCAGGGAGCAGGTACAAGAGGTGGTGAACAGAGAAAGCACCCTGCCAGGTGAGGGTGCCACTGCAGGAGCCCCCACGTGAGACCCAAAGCCTCTCACACACTCCTGGGATGTGAGTGTGCAGGGATGTGGGTGTACATCACTGCAGCAGCAATTTAAAAAACAAATTGCAAAAAAAGACCTGAAAGCCGAACAATGAGACTGGATGGGAAATGGGAGAGAGGGAGGAGAGTGGCTCCATGTGGTGTCCAAGACAACCCGCGCCCTTCACAAACCCTGGAAGCTCCTGTGGATTCACTCACTCATCTGATAAATCCAGCAGCAACTGCCTGCAGCAATGTGATTCCCCATCTTCCTACGTCTCTCTCCATCCCAAAATGTATATCCCTTATTAGTGTGATCACTGTAGCTGTCAGCCACCACGGAGGGGCTGCCTCGCTCGGTGCTTCCCCGAGCACTCACAGCCTGCCTGCCTTGCCTTCACCACAATCCCAACGTGACGTTTTTCTTCCTCTGAAACCAAAGTGGGGAAAAAAAAATAACCTATTATGTCCCACTCGTCTCTAATGATGGCAGAACAATTTTTGCTACCAGCGTTTTCAGCACCAGAGAGCAGATCTGGAAATGTAAGGCCTCTCCCGTGTCTCCAAAGCAGAAGCGTTTCTTTAACAGTCGCCTCACGGATGGCGCTGGCCAGGAAGGATAATGGTCCATAACATATTCATTATTTTCAGGACTGTGCACTGAGGTTCTCCCACTGGTGATGTGACTGGAGACTCTTTGTTTTCAATCATAATGGGAGAAAAGATTCTGAGGCTCCAGGATGCTTTTCCTCCCAAACACGGGCGTTCCACAGGGCTGGGGATCTCTCTGGAGTGGCGACACTTGTCTCCTGTTGGTCCTCGATGTGACTCTGAAGTTTAAATGCAAAACCTTAAAATCAGCTAGATATTGAATGGAAGGTGGTACAGGCGTGTGGTGCATAACGAGGAGGAAGGAATATGTGCTTGGAAGAGGTGACAGTGGTTGAATCCTGGGGGTTTGCTGGTGGTAGCACAAAGGCTGAGCTGAGGGTTGGATCCACAGTACCAGGGTCTGTGGGAAACAGGCTCTGCCATTCCCTCCCAGCCTGTAAATCCACTCCACCGCAAAGAAGGGCTTTTCTTCCCTCCCCAGTGTAGCTGCTTTCTGGCTGATGGAGTTTAAAATCACTCTTGGCTGTTAATCCGTGAAAGTCCCTGTTAGAAATAAAATAAAATATATATAAGGAAAAGTGCCACTAAAAAGGTTTATGAGGCAGCAGTTTAAGTTACTGGCTTCTCCAAACCAGGGTAGCATCTGTTTCTCATTTACAACTCGCCTGAGCCAGTAGTGAAACAACGTCCCATAGTCCTGGCTGTGAGCTGGAGAGGGAGCGTGGCTTGGCACACGTTGTGCCCATCAGGGAGAAGTGGAGATTTTCCCACTGGACACACAATCCTAAGAGGATCCTGGTGAGGATGGATCTCCTCGCATTGCCATCAGGATGATTTCCTTTCATCACTAGGCTGGGTGGCAAAGGGCCTGGGATGCCAGTCTAGGGTTTGGCAGAGGGAAGGGAGACGTCAGGCCGTGTTTTCTAAAACTTCTACTTTAGCTTGGGATTAATTATTTAGTGTCAGGTGCTTACAGGTACTTAGGTACCTTGTTCCATTAGATCAAAGCAAATTAGAGCTGAACAGAATGTAAATACTTCTGACGGTCAGAGCCTCTGTCTCGGAGTGCTGCAGTTCCCAGTATGGAAATTGAAGAAAAACTGTATTTCCTGGTGTGTTGTGCAGAGATAATGCTTAGGATGTTGAGGTCTTAGGATGTTGAGGGATGACATACAGTTACCAGGCACTAATAGGTCACTTTTTGTGGTTCATCCCAGAATTTCATTTAGATATCTCATTTGTGCTCGTAGAGAACTGGAGATCTGCTCGTCTGTGCAGTGATGTTTCACTGAATCACAGGACGGTTTGGACTGGAAGGGATCTTAAAGCTCATCTCATTCCACCCCCTGCCACGGGCAGGGACACTTAATGTGACCTCAGAAATTAATGGCACATTGGCCTAATTTTCCTCAGATAGAGCAGAGCTGAACCACACCTGGTAGAGAGAGGGAAGCACATCCCAGGCTGATCCGTCTCACTCCGCTGCAGTGCACAGCCAAGGGGTGCAAGGGGTGAAATTGGATTAGGAGGAGGCCCAGGGAGTGCAGCCTGTGCCTGGGAGCAGCCCATCACCCTCCAGAGAAATGGGGCTCAGCAGAGCTGGAGCAGCTGATAATGGGCTGAGCTGCTGCAGGAGGGCACAGCGAGAGTCTCTGGCTCCACAGATAAAACCCACGGCAAGCTCAGAGCGGGGAGGACACCTTGGGTTTATCCCCAGATGGGATGTTCCTCCTGCTGCAACTGCAATGAGGGAATCAGTGCCAGTCCCAGGGCAGAGGGGCTGTCATGGGGGTTCCTTTATTCCTGCACTTAAACTGGGAAGTGGCGCATCCTGGGCACTCGGAATGTGCCGAGACACAGGTGAGCTGTGACCCTGCGAGACCCTCAGACACAGCCTCACCCTAACCTGCACATCTCTTTTCTTGCTCCCCAGGACTGTCCCCAGCTCTTCCCCACGGAGGAGATCCTGATCCCGGTGGGAGAGGTGAAACCCATCACGCTGAAGGCGAGAAACCTGCCCCAGCCGCAGTCGGGGCAGCGCGGGTACGAGTGTGTCCTCAACATCCAAGGTGTCATCCACCGCGTGCCCGCCCTGCGCTTCAACAGCTCCAGCGTCCAGTGCCAGAACAGCTCGGTGAGGGGCAAAAAAAAGTGGCTGTCAGCTCCGAATGGGAGAGTGAAAAATCTCGGGGTTAAACCAATCCTGAATTCCAGGTGGGATCCCGCCGTGGGCGTGCGAGGTGTTTAATCCTAGTGAAGATGCGGTTATCTGGCGCTTCCCTGTCTGCCTGTGGGGGGTCAGCGAGGGGATGGGGAGGAGGAGGGAGTGCAGGAGGTGTTCAGGCAACCTAATTCACACGGGGAGATAAGGCGAATCACAGACCCCTTATCGGGGAGCTGTCGAATTCCAGGTCACGGTGCCTGGATGAATAGAGTAGTGCTGAAAAGCAGCGCCGTGCAGGGAAGGAGGGGGAAAGGAAAACTGCCAGAGCACAGCAGAGAGAGGGAAATTACCCGAATGATGCTGCTGGAGAAGCAGGCAGAGGAGGATAACCCTCCTCCATAGGATGGGGCTTAGCCCTGCCAAGGGACCTGGCAGGATTTTACCCCAGAGCAGCCCAAAGTCACCGTGGCAGGTACTTGGGGAGGCCAAAACACAGTATGGAAAATACAGGTCATCCCCCACCCCGAGCCACAGGCCACGTTTGGGTCTCCTGTGTCACTCTACAGCTCTGGGATAAGCAGTGCCAAGCGCGGTCCTTCCTCTCCTCACCATGTGCTCGAAGAGGTCCATGGGCAAACAGGACACAGTTTGTTTTAGGCAGCAGAACAGGGTCCACTTGAATATTCAGTGCAGATGGTCTTAAATAATTAATGAAGTTTTGAATTTTTAAAACTTTCACTGGATATTTATACATCACTTGCTGTCTTTGGGCCTTGCAGCTTGGTGGATAATAAATGTATTAATACTATATAGTACTTTTCCCATCCAAAGTGATTTATAAACATTAGAGCAGCACTTTTATTCCTGTTAGGCTAATAGGAAGTGGTAGGTGGAGGATGTAAGGGCAATTCTGGACCCACAGCTCCATCACTTGCACAGATCTTATTTCACACCAACTTAGCTAAACCCAGGCAAGGTGAATGAGTACAGCCAAATGTGAGTTTAAACTCTACAACTACTGCACAGGGACAGTCAGAGCAGTCTGCCTTGGTTTAATCACCATCCCCTCATCCCAAAGAGGATGGCAATGTTCAGTCACCTTTTTAAGTCGTTTTAGCAGCTCTTGGTTGACTTAGAGAAGGCATCAGAGTGAGGCCTCATCAGTGCTGGTTGTGATAATGGGAATTTCAGAATACACTGGGAATTCAGCTAAAGCATCCAAATTCACTCAGCCATGGCCCCCAGGATGTCCATAAGAAGGGGAATAATTCAAGGCAGTGCTGTCCTTGTCTAGACTGAAGCAGTGTCTGGGAAAGGACCTCTCTGCACCATCTATATTTGCTCAGATGTTGCCTGGTCCATCAGCCCAAGCTCTGCGGTGGGATTTTGAAGCTCCCAGTCACACTGGGGTGCGTGGGGACTGTGGAAGAAGACAGCCTGAAGGCAGCAGTCCCAGTGTGATTAACTGGAGGGGCTGTATTGATAAGCTAGAGACTGAGTGACAAGAGCAACCACTGTGAGTGGAATAATTAATCTATTACCTCTCACAAGGACTGGATCTGATTTAATTATCTCTTCCTGGTGAGGAGAAGGGAGTCAAAGCAGAACCCTGGAGATGAAGTGTAGAAGTGTGTTGTCTCAGGCATCAGCACGTATTTTTAAGCAGAGAATAATCTCAGTTTCTTTTAAAGAATCTTCTTTTCCTGTTAGTGTCATTCTTCCAAACATTTGATTCTCAACTCTCTCCTGCAGTATCTCTATGATGGGATGGACATCAGCAATTTAGCAGTGGACTTTGCTGTGGTTTGGAATGGGAACTTTGTTATTGACAACCCGGAGGATCTGAAAGGTAACATCTGCTTGGAACTGGCTTCAAGCAGATGGGAGGAGGGAGGTGGTGGGGACTGGAGAGGGGTTGTTGGAGCAGAGCAGTGTCAGCTGCCAGCACCGTGGCTGCAGGCAGAGACATTGTGATCCTTGTGGATCATCCTGTGGATGAGAGCAGCTCACTGCTCCACTGCTCATGCTGCTCACTAAGCCTCACTGATCCCAACCTGGCTTGGAAACCACCTGTGCAGGGGCACTCTGCGCCTTGTTAAGCCAAAACTCAACATGTGCCATTGCTTGTAAGTCCAAGAGCAGCTGTAACCCACGTGAACATCTCAATTCCTGACTTTGCCCTGTGTCTCCATCCCCTCTCTCCGCAGTGCACCTGTACAAGTGCGCGGCCCAGCGCGAGAGCTGCGGGCTCTGTCTCAAGGCCGACCCCAAATTTGAGTGTGGCTGGTGCAGCGGCGAGGCCAAGTGCACCCTGAGGCCCCACTGCAGCTCCCCCTCGGCCCAGCCCTGGCTCGACTGGTCCAGCCACAACGTCAAGTGCTCCAACCCCCGCATCACTGAGGTAAGAGCCAGCTCATCTCACAGAACCACGGAATGCGCTCAGTTGGAAGGGACCCATCAACCCTTAGTCCTGCACAGGTCCACCCTGTGCCTGAGAGGATCATTGAAATGCTTCTTGAGCTCTGGCAGCCTTGNGGCTCATCTCACAGAACCACAGAATGCGCTCAGTTGGGAGGGACCCACAAAGATCAACCCTTAGCCCTGCACAGGTCCACCCCCAAGAGTGGGCAGCCTGGGCAGTGCTCCCAACCACTCTCTAGGGGAAGAACCTTGTCCTGAGATCCAGCCTCCCCCTGCCCTGACCCAACCCCAGGCCATTCCCTGGCTCCTGTCCCTGGTGCCCCCAGAGCAGAGATCAGGGCCTGCCCCTCCTCTGCCCCTCTCCAGGAAGGTGTCACTGCAATGAGGTGACTCTCCCCTTCTGCAGCTGAACACACCAAGTGCCCTCAGCTGCTCCTCACACGCTTCCTCTCATGGCCCTTCCCCATCTTCGTTGCCTCCTTTGGACACTCTCTAATGGCTCAATATCTTTCTTACAGTGTGGTGCCCCAAACTGCCCCAATCTTGCAGGTGAGGCCGCCCCTGGTCAGAGCAGAGCAGGACAATCCCCTCCCTGGCCCAGTGATGCTGTTCCTGATGCCCCCCAGGACACAGTTGGCCCTCCTGGCTGCCAGGGCACTGCTGACTTGTGGCCAACTGGCCACGGACCAGGACCCCCAGGTCCATTTCCCAGCTTCTCATTCCCCGGTCTGGGAACATCTGGCTTTGCCCCATCCCAAGATGCAGAATCCAGCACCTTCCCCTAGCTGGATTTCACATGATCAGTGGTTGTCCCTTCTCCTTATCCCTTCCAGGGTGGATTTGGTCTGTTTCTGTCCTGTCTGAAAATCTGCCACTGGCCACCCGGTGCTGAAGGAACAGGAGTCAAACACTGCAGTGCTTTCAGAGAAATCAATGGCACGTGGCCAGGTGTGCAGCCACTGCCCCGCCGGGCAGCTGGCACTCACCGGCGGTGCCACCAGCGCCGGGGTGACCGCTATGGACGGCTGCAAGAATGCTAATTAAACCAGGGAGCTAATTAGTCTGTAGTTGATCCATCTGATATTTCTGTCCAGACCACTGAGGGATGCACAATGTCTCCCAGGAGCATTTTTACCAGTAAAACTGCACTTGGTCTGTTAACGTTGCTATTAGGAGTGACACTCTTATCAGGTGGGAATGAAAGAAGATTTTGGTTTCTCAGTTAATTAAATCCCCCAAAAAAAGCCTCCCTCGCCCTGAGCATGTGTCCACGCTGCAGGAGGATGTAACAGTGTTGGATGGAAGTCTCCTCTTGCACAGATGCTCATGGCAGGGCAGGAGCAGGGCTGCTCAGCACCCAAACTTTTGCCAGCTGAATAAGGACCCAAATATATGTGAATGTTTCCTCTTAACTTAGTTTTTACACAGGATTAACTAAACTGGCTCAGACTCTGTAGGAGAAAGGCATCAACCTCCTTTTTATGGAGGAGAGGAGAAAGAACAAAGGCTGGTGCTGCTGTGTCAGGGCTGGGTGAGGCTGACTGGAGGAGGATGATGCCAAGGAAGGTCCACCCCTCCTGCAGGAATGTTACCGGGCTTTGGGTATTTTTTTCCTCGACTTCTGCCCAGCCATGTTATACCTTTGTTGGGCAGGTATTTCTCCTGTGCAGCATTTATTACACTGCAGAGAGGAGCTGGTGAGGCTGCAGGGGAACAGAGGAGGTGGTGGGGCTGCTTATGCAGAGATGGGAAAGCATTAAGAAGTGTTAAGAGCCTGTCCTTTCCCTTTTTGGTTGGTTGGTTTGTTTTCCATGTCATAGCTGTCTTACCAAGAGCTAAAATGAGCTTTAAAGCTTGCCTGGATATTCACATTGTCCTGCCAGTGGGCAGAACATGAACTTTTCTTATCCCAGGGCTGTTCTGCCACCCAAGGTTATGCTGCTACAAGATGCACGAAGCAAGACGACCTCTGCCTGAGATTTTCGTCACCATAAACCATTCAGACAGTTGTAACGTTGAAGAATCTTGGAATTATTTCTTTCCCCCTCCTTGAGCTAAGCAGAGAAGGGGGAAAGCACTCTGCTCCAGCCACCAAGTGACTTGCATCTGAGCAGTGCCAGGCTGGCTCTGGCAGCTGGCTGCAGGCATGGCACTGCCACCAAGTGTTTTATCACTATCCAACTTGAAAGCAATACTTTTGGGCTCTGTCCAAGGGAAAAAGAGCAGAGCTTTGCTGTTACGTATTTCTTGTCTCCATGTCCAGGTCTGTGTCTCAGCCTTCAAAGTGGGAAGCGTGGGGTGCCTCGCCAGGGGATGTTTTGAGTCTCAGGAGATTGTTCTAGGTGGATTGGTAGATAAGAGAATCGAAAAGGGCATGTCTGTGCTTTTGTTGGCTTATCCCCCAGTGAGATCAGCATGGAAAACGCAGGGTTTGGGGGTCTGTGTTGTCCCATGGCTCTGCTGACCCTGGCAGAGCTGTGAGTTGCTGTGATTTTATCACAGGTCCTGTGGAATTTGGTGTTTTCCCTTGGACTCCACCTTTCTCCTTATGAATTCACAGCTTGCTGTTTGTTGTTTTTTTTTAAGGAAAGTTAGGTTGAGAGTTTTCACTGTTGTAGAAAGGAAGGGAAAAAGCAGAGGGAACTAGTGACCTCTTCTGTGTGCTTTGAGATCCACTGATGGGAAGGGCACTGATGGGGCTGAACTCTCTGGCAGAATTTATGAAGTTTTTGAGCAGTAGAAATGCCACAGGATCAATATTCCCAAAACTCAACTCAACTTCTTTCATCCTCTTTCCCTCTGAGTAAAGTGTGTGAGGTTGTGTAGGAGAACATGAGACCTTTGCAGCCTTTCTTGCTGTTGGGTCCTTTTCTGACATCCGAGGTTTTTCAGGATTTTGGTGCCATTTTGCAATGCCCAGTGCTGCAGAGCTGTAAGGCTGGGAGAACACCCTGCCCTGCTGAGACCAACCTGCCTGGCAGGTTCAGAGCCAGCACCAGTGACAAATCCTTCATCCTGCAGGCACCAGCACTGACAGGCTCGACTGGGGAAGCATTTGGTCTGATACAGGGGCTTGCATTGCAGCCTGGATCATTCCGAATAAAAGAGCCTTTGATATGGGCTGGTTTGCACTCCTTTTGCTTCATCTGGCCAGGTTCACTCTTTCTGACAAGGCTGAGGTCAAGGGCCTGGCTCCCAGGCGCCAGTGCCGTCAGGGGATGCCTAAGTAAGAAGAGACTGTGTTTTAGTAGTTATAAAAGTAAATGAGCAGTGGGATACTTGCAGTTCTTTTACTAAGTGAGAGGCCCAGGCGTTACCAACAGTGTCCCTTCAGCAGCTTAAAACTTCCACACGGTCTGTGGTCTTAGCAATAAATAAATAAAAATCAGTTTTCTGGCGAACAAGCGGCACTCTGATCTCCTATTCATTTATTTGCAGGCCTCATTAATATAACATCAGTGCAACAAACAGCTGAAGGGGGGGCAGTGTCAGGCTGAATAATGGAGTTGCTCTGCTGAGATAACAATTAGGTTCTGAATGTGCTATCAGCTGAGGCAGAGACAAGGAGGGATCATGCCGGGATGACAATGCTTATGTGCCGCTTCCCCGCTGGGCTCATCAGCTGGGATCCAGCGAGCTTAGAGCAGGATGAAGAAAGACAAAGAGGATGAAGGTGGATGAGGTTTTGGGAGGGGGTAGGGGTTATGTCATTGATTCAGGCAGCCGGGTGCTCTCTCTGCACCCTGGCAGATGCCAAGTGGTTGTTGTGCAGAGCGGGCGTCACTTGTGGCTTCCCTCCAGCTCCAGAAGGAAAGCCCTGTCCAACTCACAGCCAGCTCTGTCTCCAGGTCTCCTGCCCTCCTCACAGACTCCTTCTGGAGGCTAAATATTGCTTTATGTCAGAAATGCTGAATGATGCAACTGGCAAGACGTGAGGCTGGGAACATTTATCCTGCCTTGTTATGGCAGTGTCTTCTGCAGGTTGCAGAGGAGGAAGTGCTTGCACTGTGCTGGGGCTCCTGGGTCCCTGAGATCCCCTGGATTCCAGCCTTGAGGATCCCTGAGATCCCTTGGATTCCAAACTTGATGATGCCTTCCTTGGTTTCAAGAAAGCAGCAACAGAAGAAATGCCCTGGAGGATCTGCATCCCTTATGAGATGCAAGGGCAGAGTGTAAGGGTGACCGAGCTCCTACCACCACCCACTTCATCTCTGTACTGGGAACCTTTTTATGAATAATACAGTGCTGCACACCTGCATAAATCCTCTCCCTGAGCAGCAGGAACAGGCATTATTAGAGGTGGTGGATTGCAGATTTGTTTCATGTATGGTGAGTCTGATGCAGAGGGGAAGAGATGACCTGCTCAGAATAATTCTACCTCCCACACCCCACTCTGATTTCAGTGACTTTCAAACTGCTTCAGTTTAACAAACAAACTAAAAAATTTCTAACAGAGGTGCAGATTCCTAAGCAGTAAGTGTACAATTCCTGGTAGTGGCCTTGGTTTTCCTCAGCTGCCCTTTGCAGGTCCTTTCATCCTCCGCAGACCTCTGAGTGAAAAGCCAGTCTAGTAAAGTGATTTTCTTGAAATTGGGGAATATTTCTTCCTAATCCTGTCTGTCTCAGATCAGAAATCTAGACTGTCACCAGCCAGCCCTGCAGCCTGGGCAGCTCCCAGCCGAGCCAGGATTAAGGCAGACCATGGGCTGGCTTTGCTGGAGGTGCCTCATCCATGAATCCTCACCCCAACGAGGGGCCCAGGGAAGCTGCTTGGAGGGTGCAAAGGGACCTTTAAGACTTATCTTCTTTCTGCGATTTTGACTGAATCTCTCCAGCTGTAATTAATTGAATGCATCTGTTCTAACCCTGGGGCTGCTTTATGGCACAGTTACTTCAAAACTGTTCAATTAGTGGCCACTAAAATCTAGGTCGAGTGGAGCTCCATATTGGGGATTTTCCAGGTCAGGACATTTTTAAAATACAGCATCAGCTCAGCTTTGTTCAGGGAGGTCGGTTGGCTCTGCTGGTTCTGGTCAGGTCAGGAAATGGCAAACGGTGACTTTTTTTTTTTGAACGGTGATGAGACAACGAGCCTGGCGGTGTAAGTGCTACAGTAAATGTATTTTAACATAATCTAGAGCTGCAAAGGACAGTTGTAACTGTCAGGAACGTGAAGTGCCAAGTTCAGGTGATTCCCAGCTATTGATGTAAACATTACCAGGCCTTCAGGACTCGGTGTAATGCAATACAGCTTGATTTGGTAGTGGTTTTATGGGCACGTAGTGCTTCACAGAGCTAAATGATACAAGACATGCCAGGCTGTGTGAGTTACAGGGAACAGCAGCACAACAGACAGCGTATGGTGAATAAATTAAAAACCTCAGTCATGCAGTGGGAGGGGAGAGGGAGGTGGGAATTAAAGCATATATGGAAGAAGGAGAGGGTGGTTTGGTGTCTGGGGCAGCTGGCTGGACCCCCACAAGTGGCCAGAAATGGAACAGGATGCCCAGGGAAGTCAGGGAGCTGGAACAGGCTGTGCAGGGAAGTGGTGGAGTCAGCATCCCTGGAAGTGATGAGGACCAGGGATGCCCCGATGGTGTGGGAAGGGGGAGACGTGACCTGTGGCACGGGGTAGTGCAGGGGGTCCCACAAGGGCTGCTTTGGGGCAGGTTAGTGGGGAGTGCTGTCATGATGGGGCTGGTGTTTGGCCACCCTCCTGACTCACTCTTTAGAAGGTGGAATAAAGAAAACATTCATCTGGAAACAGTAGCAAAAAGGTTTTGAAGAGCTCAAGCTTTTTGCCAAAGACAAGGGTGGAACAAACAAGTGTAAACAAGATTTATCCACTAAATTAATTAAATTGCATTGTTATGCACTGTGTTTATTTATTAATAACAGCTGTAGTATGGGGAAGATTAGTAACTCACCCAAGAGCAACAACAGACTGATGGCAGATTCAGGATAACTATTTGAGAGTCTTGGGTCCAAATTTTGTGACTATGCATTATTAAAATTTATACTCCTAATTGAAGAGGATATTGTCCTTAATGAAAGTCCATAGAAGCAGAGATGATTATGGCTGAGGCAGGCTATAAACAGGCAGCTTGAAAGCACACACCTCACCCTTTAACATTTGTAAGTCTTTGGAGGTGCCAACTTACTAATAAAATGTGACATTAACATTCAGAGAACAGCCAAGGCAGAAGTTAAAGTTCTCCCAGGAAGCAGGCTACTTCTGGAAGGTGACTTACCTTCCTCTGGATTTATTAAAAAGGAGCCAGTCTTATCCTTCTGAAAGGCTTTCTGGGGAATGACATTGCCCACGCCTCTTGGCCAACCCAGGCATCTGGGTGTCCTCTCTTGGGGCACAGAACAGATGGATTTTAGCATCCTGGGTCTTCTCCAGGACATCCAGAGGAGTCATGAGAAGGTGGCACTGGCCTGGGTTTGGCAGCAGGAGCAGGTTGCAGCACTCAGCCTCCTTGAGCAGCCTGCAGAGTAAGAGTGTTTCCATGCCAGACATGGGGTTGAAGGACGGGTGTTAGGGACACACCAGCTCAACCTCCTTGTGCTTTGTTTCCCTCCAGATCCTGACAGTGTCGGGCCCCCCCGAAGGAGGGACGAGGGTGACCATCCGTGGAGTAAACCTGGGCCTGGATTTCTCCGAGATTGCCCACGGGGTGCAGGTGGCCGGGGTGCAGTGCACACCCCTGCCCGAGCACTACATCGTCGCTGAACAGTGAGTGACCTCACAGACCCCACCCATCCCCAGGGCTGCTCAGCTGCACAGAGCCTCATCCCTGACCTCCCAGGAGGCCAATAACTCCTCCAGACCCCAGGCACCATCTCTTCACCCTTCCAGCCCTTCAGGAATGGGTCTGGAGGTGGATCATGCCTGAACCAGGGAAGGGAATTCCTGCACATTCCCTCACGGGAAGGGAATGAGGTGCTTGGATGCTCTGTGTGGGGGTTGAGCAGCACTTTAAGCGTTCATTAAGTGTTGTGTTTCCTTCCACACCTCCGTTCCTGCTTTGCTAAGCAACTTTGCTGATGAGCACCTTGCTGTTGACGCTGAGCCTCCCTGCTCCCCATGGCACTTGAAATTCCAGTGGTGCTGCCGGCTGCACGCAGCCATTTGTTAGGCGGGTGAGGCGGTGACAGCCGCTTAATCCAAGTGGGCCTCCACTGGAGTCAATTCATTTATTTCACTAAGGAAAATGTCAACCAAAAATTAGAAAATAGGCACGTAACGGAGGATGGGTGAATAAACCTCCCAAAGTGACACATGCTCCTCTCGCTCTTCGGGGGGGTTGTTTTGGTGTAGCCCAGGTGCTCAGGGGTGTGTTGGAGGTCATTTGTGCTGGACATGAGAGGAGCAATAAATGGTGTCTCCCCTTGGCTTGTCAAATCTCCTGATGGGGGGACCGAGGTGGTGTCCTGTGTAGTAGGACCATGAGACCCCAGGGCCCATGAGTGGTCCCAGCAGCAGAGACCTGTTCCAGCTTCAGGAGCAGCTCAAAGCTTGTCCTCACGTGCTGAAATGCGTTTGGTGGGCCCCAGTCAGATCCCCAGTGTAGTGCAAGGACCTGTCACCAGCATGTGTTGACATTGGTTTGGCTTTTCCTCACTCCTTGTCTTTGTTTCCCCATCTGTAAGACATAAATGACATTGATAATCCGTTCTGAGCAGCAAAGATGTGTCAGGGTGTCATGAGATCTCTGGAGGAAGGGTGTCCTGGGTGTGCAGAGCATCCTTGGTGTTACTGCAAGAATGGCTCCAACCACTACACCAACAGTCCTGTCACCGCGAGCAGTTTGGGCTGTTCTGCTGAGCTGTACTTTGTTTTATTTTATTTTTCAAATAAAGGATGGAAGATTATGAAATTATCCTCCTTTGATGATATGAAGCCCTGATTTTATAATCATGACTCTAATTACGGCTCTCGAGCTTTCAAAGTTTGTTAACATCATTAAAACATTTACCCTGGGCAGATAACAGCAAGCGTTAGCATGAGAGCTGCCTTTTAAAGATGAATGCAGATAAAAGGACCCTCTTAAGGGTTCTGTGGACAGACTGAATTCCAAGACTGTAATGACTCGCCATATGCTGCAGCCACACAATCTATCAGCCAGCAATTAGGTTAATGTTGGTGAAAGGGCCACTTAGCCCAGCAATCAGCACCCTACGGCTCTGCCGAATGCATCATTTGGTAACAAGGTACCTGCTGAGAATTTGGCTTTTAGCAGGACTCAGGATCAGGTGTCCTGGTCGCTTGTGCCCCGTCCCGCACCCCATCCTGCCCTGTCTGTGCAGCAGCTGCTGCTTTACGGGCCAAGAGTTGAGTATTTGGTCTTCCCTTGCTTCTTGTGGGAGAAAACCCGCCCGCCCTCTCTTCTCCTGCCCATGGGGTGTCAGGAATCACTTGCCCTGGTTTTGTTTGCCTGGGGGCTGGCAGGAGCAGAGATTGATGCTCCCAGGTGCCAGCCCTGAACCCAAAATCACGGCACAGCTGCCTCCTGGCCCCGCTGCCCGTCTGCAGGAGGAGAAGTGATGAGACAACAGGCAGAGAGGTGCACGGGCACTGCTTGGTTGAAAGGCAGAGCGAGGAGCACGTGGCAGATTAAGGCACACAGCTGAGATGCTTCAATTCCTGCTCTCCAAAGGCAGCGTCTCTCTAGGCAACCCCTTTTGATGTGCAGCAATGAGGACGTGCGCGTTAGAGCTCTATACCAGCATGTATGTATTTCATCAGGCCTCCTGGCATCACCTGTGCAGGCGATCTGCAGGTTCTTTTTTCCTTTAGTATTTTATTTTATTTTATTTGTAGTGAGTTTAATGCTGCTCTAGGCAGCTCAAATGCTGCCTCCCCAAATTGGAGCCTTTTATGCATTTGTGTGTGATAGGCAGAAGGGTGAGTGCTTCCCCCTGCTCTTTCAGTCTCACTGGGCAGAGGATGTTCTGGTTTTTCCTCTGGTCTCGCTCTCAGGGTCAGACACCCACCGGTTTCTCATCACAGGGGTTATTGCACTCCCTGCCTGAGGCAAGTTACTCCTACCCTCAGGTTTTCATCCCCCAGACAGGTTGCTCCTACCCTCATGTTTCTCTCCTTCAGGCAGGTTATAACTCCCACCCTCATGTTTTCATCCCCGAGGCAAATTACTCCCATCCTCATGTTTCCATCCTTGAGACCAGTTACTCCCACCCTCAGGTTTCTAGTGACTGGGATGCTCTTGAATTTATCTTTCCAGCATTGCCGTGGGAGCGAGCAGCATCCGTCCCCGTCAGGTCCAGCTGGAGAACCCTGCCAGCTGATGCCCCTTTGAAAACCTCCCTCAGACCTGCTGGCATGACTGGCATCCTCTTGATCCCATCCCCAGCTGGTGTTACACATCCCCTGCACCCTGGGATTTCTGGGTTATGCATCCACAGGATGATCAGCTGTGGTTAACCCCAGCAGCTCTGCCTGTCCTTGCACCTTTCCCAGCCTCAGGACGTGCCTCCGGGGCTGAGCTGCTCCAGCGTCATTGTGTTCTTTGCTGGCCAGCCCTGTCTGCCTGCAAAAGCTGCTCTCCGTGGCTGTCTCTATCATCCCCGAGCAGGTTTCTCCAGTTTTGATTAACTGGGAGACTGCAGTGTGAGCTGTTCCCTTAATGAACTCATCTGTTACTCTAAGGACTTCGCACTCACTTTGCTACTGGCTAATATATTGCCATTAGTGCTCTGCTTTGCTCTGGAGTTTACAGCTTGTAATAATTATGTCTAATTTTGATTTTTTTTTCTTTAAATTACTACATGGGGTAAAAATAGACTCCGTAATTAACTTCTTCCAAAGAGGCAGATATCAAAGTTAAAGGGGAGGGGGGAATTAAAAAAGAAGAAATAGAGGAAGCCAGCCCTGCATGGAGCTGTGCAGGGCACTGCTGGCACCTCCTGCCAAAGCTTCCCTGCGGCATTTCTACTTCCAGGATCGTCTGTGAAATGGGGCAGGCGCTTCCAGGGATCAGCTCCGGCCCAGTGCTCCTGTGCATCGGAGAGTGCAAGCCCGAGTTCACGGCCAAGTCGGTGCAGCAGTACATGTTCGTGGTGAGTGTCCTGGCAGGGATGGGGGACAGCACGGGGGTCCCACAGGAACAGCCCTGCTCAGTGAGTGGATGTTTCTGATGGATGGGGTTCAACTCCAGAAGACAATCCCGAAATTGCCATTTTTTTCTGATGTTACACAGTTTGTGGTAGCCCAGCTTTCAGAATCAAGAGCTTGCACAGGGCCAAGAATAAACCTCAAACTATACTGATTATGGAATCATAGAATGGTTTGGGTTGGAAGGGACCTTAAAGTCATACAGCCCCCTCCCATGCCATGGACAGGGACACCTTCCACTAGAGCAGGTGGCTCCAAGCCCCGTCCAACCTGGCCTTGGGCACTTCCACAACCACAGATTCTCTGGGCAACCTGTGCTGGCGCCTCAGAGCATGTGATGACCTGCTCTAGTTGGTGCTTAGTTACTTCTGATTTCCAGCACTTTACACTGATTTTATAGTTTCTTTTTCTGAAGCATCTAAAACTTTCAGCACATGATTTCCTTTTGTTCGTTGGCCTCTATTTTTCTCTTTAGCACCACCACAGATTCCATTACAGCTTGTTTATGCCATTAAAGTCGGCAGTAAAATTGATTGGTACCTTAGAGCAGAGCTCTGTGCTGACCCTGAGAGGGTTTGTGCCTTGGTGAGCTCATCCCATGGTGCAGGAGCCACACTGTCACCTTAACGACACCCCTTTTGTCTGGGGAGGTGGAACCTTGGAGCTACTTTGGATCTGTAAATCTGTCATAATTATGTATCACCAAATCACAAGCTGAAGATGGAAAACGCCGGCTGCATCCCATTCTTGAGACTTTTCAGGTCTGTAGGGTGGACTCTCAGCTCTCTGTTTTTTTCCTTGTTTACAAGAATGACCACTCAGAGCTACAGCCTGAGTTTCTATTTTTAGCCATGTTCTGAATTTCCAAGGATTGCAGTGCTCAGACAAGGTGACGCTGACACCACAAACGTCAGATGCTCGTAGCCAAGGAGTGTTTAGCATTGATTTTGAATGCAGAGGAGGGCTGTGCTTCCCAGTACGTGTTCAGCTCTGTACTGGTGTGTGTGTGTGTGTGAGGAACTGCTGGGTTTCAGGTATTTGTAAAATAACTGCTCCTTTCTGGTTGGTGGCAGGAGCTCTGAGTTTGTCCTTTCCTTTCTCCAGACTCCGGTGGTGAGTTTCCTGAACCCCAGCCGTGGTCCTGAGTCGGGAGGGACGATGGTGACCATCTCGGGGCACTACCTGGGTGCTGGCAGCCGCGTGTCCGTGCTCCTGGGAAACCAGACCTGCGAATTCTACGGGTAAGGGGCCGAGCTGGGCCAGTGTGGGCACCTGGCTGCACATCCTGGTCCTGCAGCACCATGTGTCTGCTGGAGCGGGACATGCAGCCACAGCAAAAGTTCATCTGGGAGCCCCTGAAGGCTCCTATTCCCTATTTATTAAATGAAACCCTCCTCTCTGTTACTGTGATAGAGAATTGCATGGCAAGGGAGGGATTCATCAGTTAGTCCTGTCCTTTGTTTTGGTTTTAATGCTGTTACAATGTTATTTAGTCCAAAAATCTCAGGAAAATATCTCCGCAATGGAAGAATGCTTGCAGTAGTCTTTAGTACCTGCACTCAACATGGAGCATTTGAAAGAAATATTTCGTTTCTCTTTCCACAGATCAGCACCTGCATTCCTTTATTTTTGCAGCCACTGCTGCAAGTGCTTTGACCTCCTAAAAATGAGTTTGACTGAGGGGGTGAGCTCCTGCAGGGCAGAGCAAGATGAGGGTCTACACTCACCTTCTGCTGAGGAACTCACACAGCCATCAGTCTCCACTGGGATTTCCATGGCAAATTTGCTTTTTACCCAGCAGTGTAAACACAGAGTTGACATTTGCAGAGTTTAATGGGTTTTGTTGGGGTTTGGTTAAAAAAAGATACTTGTGGTTTACATCTGTGTACATCACATGCACAGCCCTGCCCTGACCAACACACCCAGGTGCCCAAAGCAGCTGGCAGTGGGCACAGCCTGGGTGTGCCCCGGTGTCCAAAGGGATTCTGTTTTTCACACCTTCACTCATCACTCCCAGGAGGAACTGAGGAAGTTTCTGGGAAAGTAAAGATCCCTGGAGGTGAATTTCTCATCTGGAAGATTGAGTGGTTCTATGATACAGGAGCTGTGGGCGTTCAGATGTGGGAGCACATTGGGTTATTAGCACTGTTTATATTCTGTATCCATCCTAGGATGGTGCTGTGGGAGGTCTGGACATTCCAAGATCTTCCAGTGCACGTCAGTCCTCCAAATGTTAAGCAATGTATCCAATCCACCAATATTTCATCCCATATTCAAAACAAAGATGCCAGATTGTTCCCTCAGATGCACACAGGGAACAGCTTTACCACCAGCAGAAGAGCAGGATCAGCCCTGGAATATCGTCCCTTAAATATCTGATTCCATTCAGGCAACCTGCAGATACGGGCCTGCAAAACCTGGAAGAGTTTTGGATTCCCTGTGTATTCTAATTACAGCAGGAAGCAGAAACTTAAACAAAGCAAGCAGCAGTGTGTGAAGAGCCCCATCCTTCACGTGGGGTCACGCTGTGCACTTTGTTTGGCTTGGGCTCTTTGGAGGCAACGAACTTCAATTGTATTCGAGGGTGTGGGGGAGCCTGATGTGATGAAGCAGTTCCTAATGAGATTCCCTCTAATTACAGCTTCCCCCATTCTCCCCTCTCTGATCGGAGGAGTGGGTAGATTCACCATGACGACATAATAATAGCACAGAAAGCTAATTAGCTGATCACAGGGAGCTGGGAGCTGCTCTGCCAGCAGCGATGCGTCACTCTGGATCTCGTGCCAGAGCTAAGCAGGCACAGTGGGGTCTGGTGTGGGCAGCAGTGCAGGCAGCAGTGCAGGCAGCAGCAGGCAGCTCATCAGCTACAGCGGCATCCGAGACTCAGCAAGGAAGGTGGAGAAACACCTCACACAAGGATGCCTTTGTTGTTAAATTAAACCAAGGTGGAGAGTGAGAATAGGATGAGGGAGGGAGGAGGAGGAGAGCAGGAAGGGGTAGATGTGTAATTGCAGCAACAGAAACAGTCGAGTGTAATCTGTTTGAGGTGTTTGGGTTTGTTTCTGTTCCCTCGGTTGTGGTCGATGGAAGTGCCAAGGTGTGAGCTGGGAATATTGTGGTGCCTGCTCTTCCATGCCCAGTGCTGAGTGGTGTGTCCATGCTCCTTAGGGACGGCAAAGGTCCCCAAAAGCCTCCACACAGCATCGCCCTGCCAGGTACAGGCATCAGAGCTTTGCTGGAATTGGAGCAGGGACGAGGCTGCACTTGAGCCTCGGATGTTTGTGCACCTCCATGAGCTGCACAGCCCCTGAGGAGGGTGAGGGTGATGAAGACTGGATATTCAGGAATGCCAGTTTTTGATTCAAATGCCAGACTGTCAGTGGGATGCTGCAGGCCTGCCTGCCCTCTTCCCTGGGAGAACACAAAACTAAATGAGCCACAGAAACAGCACAGTCTGCTCTGTGAGCCAGGGGCAGGTTTGGGCAGGAAGGACAACCACGGGTGGCCGTGCAGGAACAGTGGCCTTCCAGGGATGTTACTCCAGCACTTTTTGTAGGATCAGTGTCCAGGCTCACCATGGAGCTGTGTGGTTCCTTACAGCTCTGTTCTGGATGCTCAGATCACATTCCCCTTCTCCATCGCATCCATCCATCCATCCATCCACCAGGGCCTTTGTGCTCTGACAGTATTTTGCTACGCTGCTGCCTCAACCTTCTCCAGGGCTCTGATGGAAGCAGATGGTCTGTTGTGTCCAGCCAGCCAGCACCAAGCCCGAGGTCACCCTGCTCTGATGGGGAGACAAAGCCAAAGGCAGCGGTGACGGTGGCATCGCCCTTCCCAGGCGGGGGCTGCACGGGTCCATTATGCTGCTCACAAGAGCCTCGTGTGTGCAGTGGGGTGGGGAGGGGACGAATTTGGCTTTTGAGTGAGTTTATGCATGCCATTTAAAAAGCAGCCATCTGTTTTCACACGCCCAGCAGAAGGCAGCGGGTTCAGGGGGATGCGGAGGGCTGCATTTTGGCACAAAGAGGGATTTCAGGGAGGCTGTGCTGCTCTCTCAGTGGGCAGAGCTCAGCACGGAGCTCCACTCCCTCCCTGCCAGGGCCTCCACACCCTCCTGCCTGTCTCGGGAGCTTGTCCCCTTCACAGGTGTCAGTCTGGGGCTGACTGATGGCTCAGCCCTTCAGTGAGGTTCCCCAGGACAGGACAAAGGGCTGTTTTCTGCCCCTTCACCACATTAACACTCCCCTGTTTTCCTCTTGCACAGGAGATCCATGAACGAGATCGTCTGTGTGTCAGCCCCATCAGCCCACGGCCTGGGGGCTGTCCAGGTCTCTGTGAGTGTGGACAGGGCTCAGCTGGAGAGGACTTTGCAGTTCGAGTACATTG
This sequence comes from Pitta sordida, assembly GCA_013390025.1. Classification (NCBI taxonomy): domain Eukaryota; kingdom Metazoa; phylum Chordata; class Aves; order Passeriformes; family Pittidae; genus Pitta; species Pitta sordida. The sequence goes on from WEKX01000898.1 coordinate 814,800, forward strand.
ATGACCCAAAGGTGCAGCACATCGAGCCCGAGTGGAGTATCGCCAGGTAACGCAAAGAGCTGACAGCAGGTCCTCAGCACCTCACCTGCTCTGGGTCTTCTCTCTCAGCACACACCCAAGCCAAAAGAGGGTCTGTTTGGAAATGCACATCCCACCCAGCGTCCTGGATTTGTCAGGCCTGAGCATCCATGGAGTTTGCAGTTCCCAAAATTCAGGTCCAGAGTTCCCAGAGCAGTATTTACTGAGGCAGTTGCAGCAGTCACAGTCTGCACCGAGATTCTGGGAGCACAAATAAAGCCAAGATACTCCCATCTGCTGCAGAAGGACACAATTGCTCATTAAAGGCTCCTTCTTGCAGTCCTGGAATAAAACAAAACCAGCAAGCACTAAGAAAGGAAAAAGCTGATGTTAATCAAAATGTACTGTTATCCCAGATTCACTGCTTGAAGAGGGTGGCTGGTGCTGTCACATCATCGTGACATTGTCACTGCTAAAAACCCTGGGCCATCCTCATCCTGCAATGTTACTGTAATGGTTGTGCTCACGAGGGCTGTCACCCAGCTATTCCTATCAAATTCCAATTATTTTTTTAAAAAAATTGCCCTTGAAAGAAGTAAGTGTCTCACAGGAGGCTCTGAAGATGTTTGCATTGAGTCCAAATTCAGGACAGTGTCTGGTTTTAGAGGAGCTGCTGACAGGGGGGGTCTAAAGGAGCAGCTGTGGAGGTGCTGGAGGCTTGGGTAAATCTGGGCTGTGCTGCTCCAGTTAACATGTGAAAGGAGACTGAAAGACTTAGCTCAGGGCACTGGCTGTAGGAGAATGGGGGTACTCTGGCCCCTGGGGGTTGTATCTTCCGTGGCCCTGATGGCACCGACTGCTCTTCCTGCCTCCCCTGCTCTGTGTGACAACTTGCTGTGTCTGCAGTCCAGAGGCAAGTGCACGTCAGTTCCTTCACTGCACAAACCATTTATCGTGGGCCTCACAACCAGCGCTATGTAAATCATTAAACACTGTGACTAATTTATTGTTTTACTTGTTTAGTCTCAGCTCGGTTGATTTCTTTGGGTTCTCATGCCCCTGCCTCGCAGTGTTTGAGGTGGGTGAGGGTGCAGCTGAGAGCAGAGAATCCAGGAACTCCCTTCCCCGGTGACTCAGGGAGTGGGTACAAAGCCACAGTCACCTGGTGCCTCGAGTGTCTGCAGAAAACATCTTTCTGAGCTCAATCCTCCCTGTCAAGCTCAGGCTCCATTAATCAGGTCTCTCCTGGTTCTCCACAGTGGACACACGCCCCTGACTGTCACCGGCTCCAACCTGGATGTGATCCAGGAGCCGAGGATCCGCGTCAAGTACAACGGGAAGGAGTTTGTCAACGTAAGTAGGTGCTGTCAGCATCCTCCTGCATCCCCCAACGTGGACACTCACATGGGGTTACTGGAGCCAGTGCTGTCTGTGTGGTGAGGTTTGCCATGGAAAAAGCTGACCTGGGGGGTATTTCACTGACTTACCCAGATTTGGGAGCCTGGGAAGAGGGATTTTGGTGTGCAGAAATGGGAAATTGCTTCCTCAGCAGCACAGTAACTGCCAAGGGGTTTTCAAAACTAGAAATGGAGGGTTTCTTTTTAGATTGCCTCCATCCCTCACATTCTGTCTTGGAATAGATAAACTTGTTTCACTCATGGTCAGAGTCCCAGAGCCCTGAGAGCTCTCCCTTCCCCAGCATCCCTCCATTCCCAGTACCTGGCTCAGCTCTACAGGCACATTCTGCTGGAAAGTCAAAATGTGTCTGTCCCCATCATTCCCAGCTGCTCCACAGTTCCCATTTCAGTCCTGCTCTTTCTGGAAAAGCCCAGAGCTGGACACTAAGACCTGCCAGCTCTGAGGCTGCTGAGTTTAACTAGTCTCTCCCTGGCTCCTCTCTGTAAATAAACCTATTGCCTCAACCCTGGCCCTGGAATGCCACCTCCTTCTCCTCCCTGTATATTTTCAGTCCATGAGTGAGAAACTGAAATGAATCCCCAGCTAAATGGGAGTTATAAGATATTCTTGTATGCTACAAGTAGGAATTGTACCTCCAGGACCTCAGAAATTGTTTTGATCAAGTAAAACTGAAATATATTGTTTCTATGCAGTGATCTTTGTGACTGAATCTGTATTATCTTGGAAAGGGCAAATCACTTAACAGTCTTTTCCTATTCCTTTTCTCCCCCTCAAGACCTTTTTCATCTGAGCTCTTTTTAAAAAGACATCTAATTTTGTTGCTAGCACTTGCAGTTATAGTGCTACAAAAATAATTCTGAAGACACAAAATTGAGTGAAATTAAATCTTCCACTTAGGGAGGGAGGCCGAATGGTTGGGCTCTTGCTGCTTTACAAGGCAAGAGTCCCATAAATCAGCCAGCTCCCTGCTTTGAGGGCTGGAGGAGCTGCGGGTGTCCTTAGCCCAGCAGGAGATGACCTTCATGTTACCTCCAGCCCACGAGTGTCAGATGATTGTTCCTCTCCCTCTCTGGTATTTGGGAAGTGCCTCTAACCACCCATTTGCAGCAGGGAGTAGGTTATTTCCTATGGGTCTGTTTCATTGCCAGAGAGGATGGAACTAGAAATGAAAAAAAAAAAAAGAAAGAAAAAGCAGGAAGATCTGCTGTGCAAACCTTTACCTCCACTGAAACAAGGCTCATTTTGAGCTCACCCTCCATCTCTGCACCAATGCCTTCATGCTGGCTGGAGGGGAAGTAAATTACCCCAAACTATGGCTGTAATGCATCATAGAACTATTAAGGCTGGAAAAAACCTCTAAGATCATCGAGCATCAAGCCTGGATTAAATATTTCCAGCTAATCCTCTGGACTTTCCAGGGAGTATTTAGGGAACCAGAGCATCCTTGCCCAGGTCAGGGTAAGTTTTTCCCTGCAGTCTCTCAGAGCATCCCGTTCCCACAGGTGTGCAAGGTGGTGAATGCCACGGCCCTGCTCTGCCTCGCCCCCCCTCTCAGCCCCGAGTACCGACCGGGCCTGGACGCCGTGGAGCGGCCGGATGAGTTTGGATTTATCTTCAACAACGTGCAGTCCCTGCTGGTCTACAACGACACCAAGTTCATCTACTACCCCAACCCCACGTTTGAAATGCTGAGCCCCACTGGGGTGCTGGAGCAGAAGCCGGGCTCACCCATCATCCTGAAGGTAAGGAGACCCTCACTCACCCCACGGGAAGGAAAAAAAGCCAGAGAAAGGAGTTTTCTCCCTCCTCTGGAGAGTGGGGCACATGAGACAGAGTCACATTGTTTGCACAAGCCGGGAAGGAGATGGAAACTGGGGAAATGTGCTGCATCTTTGTCAGTGTTGTCTCCCCTTGTCCCTAGGGCAGAAACCTGTGCCCACCCGCTCCAGGAGGAGCCAAGCTCAACTACACTGTGCTGATCGGAGAGACACCCTGTGCCGTCACTGTGTCTGAGACCCAGCTGCTGTGTGAGCCCCCGACCCTCACTGGACAGCACAAAGTGATGGTGAGGGACCAAATGCTCCATCAGCATCCCTTAGCTCTCTCTTTCCCATCCTTCCTCCTCCTCCAGCTCCCCGACTTGGATACTGAGGGCAGTCCCTTGTCCAAGGACTGGTAGGATTTTAGATCTTTGTGGCAGTCTAATTGAAAGCTTAAAATATTGGTGTGGATTAGCATGGAGAAACTTTGTCCTGCCGAGACTTACCCTCTACTGCCAGAGCCTTCTAGAAGGAACAAATCTTTCTGGCAGTGCCTTTGGCACCGTGCACCATCCTTGCTCTGGATGAGGATGAGACTATTTCCAGTCTTCTCCCTTGTGTAGGGATTTCATCAGCCCCTGTAGCCAGACATGATCTGCTAAGTGGATGGAAAGGTTTTGCCTTTTCCTGAAACAGAAGCCAGGAACATCTGAACACTGGAGTGGTTGGATCACCAGCTTCGTCCAGGATAACAGTCGGTGCCATCCTCTGCTTTGGTTTTGGGCATCGCTGCTTCCTCTGTTCCACTCGCAGACCAAACCTGCAGCTGCTGAAGTGCTTGAGTAGAGCCCAAATGAGATTGTAATTGTGATTTATTTCCCTTTAAGTTCAGCATCCAAAACATATTCACATTATCACAGTGTGATTCCCAGAAGCGCAACCTGGCTGAGAGCTGCTCGCATCTGTGGCCTGGGCACATCCAAGAAAAGCCTTTCCTGGTGTTAACTCCAGTTTGTTTGCTCCACAGCTTTCACATGGGGCTTTCTCTTCCTTTCTGTGCCCTCCCTTTCCAGTCACACTGGTTTCTTGTCAGTGAAATTATCAGTGGGTTGCTAATGTCCACGGTTTACAAAAGGGAGTTGAAAGCTTATAAAATGAAAGTCAAATGGAGCCATCAGATAATAAGAACAAAGCTCAGATAGTGAAGGGCTGGCGCATTTATCATCACTTGAAGCCTCCCTGTGTTCACATAAGCAGCACCCTCTGTGCTTGAAGGCAATTGGAGTTTTATATTCTTAAACAGAGGTGGTTCAGTGAAGGATGGGGTTTTGGGACACCCTCAAGCTGCTGGTGACCTGTGCTGTGCTTTGTAGGTGCGTGTGGGGGGTGTCCTCTTCTCCCCTGGCTCGGTGAGCATCATGTCTGACAGCCTGCTGACCCTGCCAGCCATCGTCAGCATCGCGGCCGGGGGCAGCCTGCTCCTCATCATCGTCATCATCGTCCTCATCGCCTACAAGCGCAAGTCCCGGGAGAACGACCTGACCCTCAAGAGGCTGCAGATGCAGATGGACAACCTGGAATCCCGGGTGGCCCTGGAGTGCAAGGAGGGTCAGTAGTGCCCAGGGCTGGGTGTTCTCTGGGTGCTGCAGCCCCGTGCTTGGGCTCCCAGTTTTCCCAGTCCCCTGGTGTTTGCTGCATGTTCCTATGAGGTTTGCACTCCTGCCCCAAGTGTGTCAGCAGCAGCCACAGCGCTGCTGCCTAATGTGCAGAGAATAGGATTAGAGCTTGATCCTGCTTAAGTGACGTGCCTGGATCGCAGGGCTGAGCCCCAGGGTGCCCAGCACGGTATGACCCCTTGTCTAACGGCTCTTTAGTGAGGGGCTTTCAAAAAGACACAGAGGGAGAGGCAGCGGAGGAGGCTCAGACTCCAAGTAACAGTGTGTATCCCAAATGAAAGGCAGGAGGGTTGGAAAACTGGTCCAGTCCCTCCTCCAGTCTATAGATGTAAGCCCAGAGCAGTAAGAGTAGGTCTGAGGGGTAGGAAGAAGCTCCTCAAGCATTTGTGTCTCGGAAATTTGGTGTGGTTTTTGCAGTATCTAGAGATGCTACTTGAAAGTTTCCACATGGACAAATCCTGCCCTTTGCATGGAGGCAGCTGAGCCTTGGGAGAGAACTCTGGTGGAGGTGGGCAGTCATTGCTGTCGCATTTTGGCAGATGCTGCTGTTCTTTCGTACATCCTTCCACCTGGAAAGGGGCTTAGTGAATCAGAATAAAATAAACAGAAAGCTACAAATTGCAGTGTGATCCCTGTACAGAGAGAGCGTTGCACTGGATTTGTTCAGGTGATTTCAAGGATAGCCTTGAAAGCACAGGGCAAAAATGAGATAAATTTGGAAGAAACCCCAGCACAGCCTGCCTGGGGTACAGAGGCCTCAGTGAGCCAGTGTGTCACACTTTGGAGATGGAACATGAGGAGACACGTACAGCTGGATAACACAGTGATGTGATGTTATGAGAGGAAGAATAAATTTCTTCCTGACCCCCGCAGCAGCTTGGATTTGATCTGCATCAGATTTGATTATTTTGACAACTGTTGATAGAGGAGGAGAAGAAGAAGAAAGCAATGGGAGGCACAACGTTATGAAAATAGATCCTTATTTCTTTCTGCAGCTGCTAAAGGTGTTTTAGGTGTGTGTACACAGGTGTGAACTGCATACAAATGAAGCAGCATCTTTGTTCTCAGCATCTGCTCTGTGCAACGTGTGCTCTCCTGCTCTCAGCTGATCAGACAGGGTCTAAAAGGGTGAGGGTCTTTCTGAACCACGAGGCCAGGGCTCCTCCAAATCAGTTCCTGAGCTGCCCCATTTCTGATGGCTGCTGTGCCCACAGGGAGAGCAGGCAGGCAGCCCTCCCCAAAACCTTCTCCCCAAGCCTCAGTCCCGGAACTCACTTCTCTCTGTTCTCTTCTCCCTGAACAGCTTTTGCAGAGCTGCAGACAGACATCAATGAATTAACCAGTGACCTGGATCGCTCCGGGATCCCCTACCTCGACTATCGGACATATGCCATGAGGGTCCTTTTCCCTGGCATCGAGGACCACCCTGTCCTGCGGGAGCTGGAGGTAACACCCAGGCTGTGCTCCAGCCCTTCCAAGTTTCCCTGAGCCCTCGGGGAAGCCAGCAGGAAACTCTGAAGCACCGTTATGCCTTCACACCAAATCTTATTAGAGGCCAGTGGGGTGAGCCCTGAGTTCATTTTAACTCAGAGGCTGGTGTTTTATCTCATCCCACACTGCCTGATTCTTTTCAGCTTCTCCTCGCTGGTGTTGCTTTATTTTTATTTTATGGGGGTTTATATTGCTACAGGCCAGCAGCACAGCATGTCAGAAAAGTGATGGGGGTGCTTTCAAGTCCTCCATAGTCACGGTTCTGGGGAAAGCTGTGTGCCTGGAGCATCCTTGGATCATCCTGCCTGGAGCATCCTGCTGCTGTTCCATGGCGTGTCCACAGGAGGGCAAGTGGGATGCCCTGCCCGGACATTGCAGCTTCCGAGCAAGCACTCCCATCTCCTTGGGTTTTTCCACCCGGATATGTAAATGTATATAAAAGGTTTTCACTGAGGGTATAGAAGAATTGCTAATGTACAAGGGTCAACTCAGAGGCGGGCCCTGCTCACCTGGGAGGGTGCCAAAAAAAAAGTGATGGGTGTTCAAGGGAACATTATCTGCCACTCAGGAAGGGGCTGCCATTCTCTCTCCCCTGGGATACTCAGAGGTACCGAGCTCAGTGCTGCCTCTCAGAGACTGCGATTGCTCCGGCAAATCCTGATGTCCCAACCAGGGGTTGGATGTTGGAGGAAGGACTCTTGGTCACTTGCACTCCAAAGGGCTGCATTGCTTTTCCAAGGAAGCCCTACTCAGCTTTAATTCCTCAATTGAGATTCCAGTGGGCCACCAGCACCGAGCACTTGCTGTGGTGTTGATAAAACAGCACCAGCCTCTCCCAGCCCACTCCTGTGCCCTGTTTTCCAGCTCCATGCATTATGTTTGCTGTTTGAATTGCCAACTAAGCTGATGCTCTAGCAAACAAATATGAATTCTTTTTGTTTTACTCATGAAAAACAGAATTGCAGAAGTGATAAATGTGTTGCCAATTACACAGTTGCTTAATTATGTAACGTTAGTAAAACCAATACATAAGTCTCCAAGATGTTTGGTAAAGAGTTGCTTCATGTAGTTCATCATTTTCACTTGTAATGAATTACTTGAATCTGCAACTGGCTGAAAGCCTCAATTAATTTTTTACACTTGTCCCATAATAAAGCAATAGTCTAAATTAGTATTTAATTTACTTACAAGAGTGTCACTTTTTTGTGCAGAACAAACAGAATTGTGTGTCATTTATAGGGCCGTTAGCCTCGAAGCAGCAGCTTTATGGCGTGTAGAGAGTCCAGCTTGGAGCAAGGATTAAAGGGAGGGACAGGAAGGGTGATGTTTGTTCAGGATGGACCAGGGACCATGTTCAGTGATGCTGAGACTCTGAGAGATGCAGTGCTGGCTTGTGCACCCAGGATCAAACCAAGACAGGTGCAGTTCTGGTTTCCCTGACATCGGGACATGGAACTGTTGGAGCAGGTCCAGAGGAGGCCATGAAGTTGTTCAGGGGACTGGAGCACCTCCCCTATGGAGACAGGCTGGGACAGCTGGGTCTTCTTAGCCTGGAGAAGAGAAGGATGTGTGGAGACCTCACAGCCCCTTCCAGTATCTGAAGAGGCTACAAGGAAGAAATTCAGGGGCTGTTCATCAGGAACTGTAATGACAGGACAAGGGGAATGGGTTCAGACTGAAAGCAGGTTTAGGTGGGATATTGGGAAGAAATTCTTCCCTGTGAGGGTGGGCAGACCCTGGCACAGGTTGCCCAGAGAAGCTGTGGCTGCCCCATCCCTGGGAGTGTCCAAGGCCAGGCTGGACGGGACTTGGAGCAACCTGGGCTGGTGGAAAGTGTCCCTGCCCATGGCAGGAGTTCGGAATGAGATGATCTTCAAGGTCCCTTCCAACCCAAACCCTTGTCTGATTCCATGATTTACCTCACACTGTCGGCAGGGTGACCGCATGCTCTGCTCCTCTGCAGGTCCAAGGGAACGGGCAGCAGAGCGTGGAGAAGGCCTTGAAGCTCTTTGCTCAGCTGATCAACAACAAAGTCTTCCTGCTGACCTTCATCCGGACGCTGGAGCTGCAGCGCAGCTTCTCCATGCGCGACCGCGGCAACGTGGCCTCGCTCATCATGACGGGGCTGCAGGGCAAGCTGGAGTACGCCACCGATGTGCTGAAGCAGCTGCTCTCCGACCTCATTGAGAAGAACCTGGAAAACAAGAACCACCCCAAACTGCTCCTGCGCAGGTATGGGGAGGGTCAGGGAGGGGAGGGAGCTGCTGACAGGTTGGTGCCATCCCCCAGGCTGGTGAAAGAATTTGGGACATTAGGAGGAATTTCGTCACTGGAAGGGTTGTTAAACAATGGAAGAGACCGCTCAAAGAGGAGCGGAGTCCCCATCCCTGGAGATGGATGTGGCCCTTAGTGCTCTGGTCTGGCTGGCGATCAGTTATAGGTTAGACTTGATGATCTTGGAGGTCTTTTCCAACCTTAATGATTCCATGATTTTGTGAACCAAGGGCTCTGTGGGTGCTGAGTGCTGGTATGGGAATAAAAACACTGCTCTCCATGGAGGACTTCCATCCATTTCTTCACCTCTCTGCAGGATGTGGGATTAACCCTGCTCTGTGATTTCACAGATGGTAGAAGAGGGTCTCAAACTGGGTCCTCCAGGCCTGCCTGGAGAGCAGCATTTGTGTGCCACAGCTGGGGAAGGAGCTTAAGAATAGGTTAAGCAACTCACTCAAGATTGTGCTGGGAAGGGGCAGAAAGAAAAAAGGAAAAATCTGTGTATTAACATAGGGTGGATCAGCAGCCCCCTGTTCTCCATGTCATGGGCCACCTCTGTCCTGTGTCCCTGGGGGTCCTGGCTGTGCTGCAGATCCTGGCCTTGGCCACAGCTGCCCCTTGGCTGTGCCTGAGGTTCTGGTGGCATCTCGCTGGAGCGAGCGGGTGAAGGCGAGGGGAGGATTTCACAGCTCTAGGAAAATTTCAGGGATTCCTCCAGCCGTAATGAATATACTTGACAGGAAATTGCTTTAAATCTGGCTGTGTTTGCGGAGGCAATAACTCATCTCGGAAAAGGAAGCCGTCTTAATTTCCCCCGTGGTTTGACGAGTCGCTGGGAAAGGCGTCTTGTGCCTCAGCCGTCAATAATGACTTTTCGTGGTGCTCCAAAAAACAACACGGATAGTGATGAGAGCTGGGCCCCCTTCTCCCTGAATTACCCAGCAAAGAATCAGGGCTGGCTGTCCTGCGCCAGGATTTCCCCACTTCACAGGGAACTTGACCTTGGATCTTTCCAGTGATGAGGTATCTACCATCGCTCTGGGCAATTTGAGCCAGTGTTGCACTACTCTTATAAAATTGCACCACCTTTATAAATGTAAAAAATTTCTACTTTATGTCTAGTCTGAATCCACCCTCTTTTAGCATAAAAGCTTTATTCCATGTCCTGTTACTCCAGATCCTACTAAACCCATGGCTGGAGCCCTGTCCCAGCCCTGTGCCTGAGTCTTGGTGCACAAAACAGCCCAGCCTGGAATGTCTTGCTCTGACTTAATAAGGAGTGAACAGCCACAAAAGTGAAATGTGTCTTTTTAAATTTTTTTGAGCTCTCTGGTGGCAGCAGTTGATAATTGACACTCAGTTCTTTCCCGCTTTCTTCCTCCTTTCCCCCTCTCTCTTTCTTCCACGACTGCCCCTCACGGGAGACAGCAAGAAAGTTGACGTGAAATCAAACAGCTGCTCTGGTTGCTGGCACCGAGCACAGCACACAGCATTTGGAGACCTAGATAGAGCAGGGAAAATTAATAAAATACATATTTATTTTTGGGGTTCTCTCAGCTCGTTTTGTTTAAGTTTGTTTTCTTCCTGTTGCCTCAGAAAGTCAGCGGAGCAGCCAAGCACTTGGGTGCTGGCCTCAGACTCCTTTGGAAAGTTGTCTCTGGATCATGCTTTGCCCTCAGTATGTGGTCAGTGTGAAAAGGGTTTTCTCCAAGTCTAGGGATTCTCTGCTGCCATGTTAATCTTCAGAAGCTTGATTTTTATTTCCAGAGAAGATCTCTACCAGCGCTCAGACCAGCAGTGGTGCAGAGTGGTGCCAGCCAGGGGCAGCACAAAGTCCTGCAGCAGATCTGGGGGCTCAGCAGAGCCTTCACACAGAGGAAGGAGAGGTCAGGGCTCGGGGTGGCAGGCAGGGTTTGGGGGATTGCTCACCCAGCCATCCCATTTCCGAGGCAGGGAGGCCAGGAATGCTCTGTACAGCTGCTCCCAGCAGCAGTGGAGGTCCTGAGCTGCCCCTTTCCTCAGCCAGTGTAGGTCAGTGGTTATTAACTCAATTGCTGCCTGTCCCCAGGACTGATGCACTGCAAATATCTCACAGCGTCAGACTGTGTTGAGATGAGATTCAGGGCTGGAAGGTAAGGAGAAATGGGATTTGACAGAGATGCTCCGAGGTGTTTCTTTATGCTGTTCCATTCATCTGATCTTGTATTTCTGATAAAGAAATAAAAGAGAACAGCTAGACATGGAGTATCCAATGCCATTCTCCCTTGGAATATGCCCCAACTTCTCTGTCACTCCATATTTCAGTTCATTTTACAGAACTGGTGTCAGGCCCAGCATTTCTTCACTGGGAGGGCTAATTGTGAAACCTTTTAGTTCTTAATTTAATATTGTATTAACAAAGTTTATTACTTTAATATTCACTCTTAAGTCTTGAATATATTATTTTCTGAGTTTTTCCACCTATTCTTTCGTTTGTGTCACTGCCTCTAGTTGTCTGTGGCTGTTTGGAAGTGTGTTAGGGCTTCTCCTCCTTAATTGGGTGCCTGAAATATTTCAAACAGGAGAGCACCGTGTGTGTCAATTTGTAGGATGCATTTTTAGGCAGTTGATCAATTCAGCCTTAAATTCTTTGGGGATCTGCAGACATTTTCACAAATTCCTGGCAGATGTTGCCATCCTAAGCGATGATGGATAATGTGACCCCAGGTCTATTGGCTGATTGGTGTCACTTTTTGTTTGCTGAAATCCCTGGCTCCTGTTTATTCTTGATCTGCTTGGCTTTGGGATCAGTCCCTGGTGCTTCTAGAGTGTGTGTTTCTAATTCCAAGCATGTGGAATGCTGTGTGGATCCATAGCAAGAGACAGTCTCTAATTCAAGGCAGCAGAGCAGATGGGGAAGAATAGGGCAATTGGGTCTGGAGTGGGAGGGTGACTGTCTCCAGATCAAAGAGGAGGTGACCTGGTTCATGGTGAGGGCAGAGGGAGGAAAGGATGCTCTAAGGGTCAGGGTACTGGATCCACGCCTCTTTGCTTGCTGGAATTTGGACCAGGTCCTGGTGTTGGATGTGGCTGAGGGGAAGGGTGGTGGTGCTGAGCCAGGCTGACCAAGGTCACAGTCACAGCTGGCCAGGCTGCAGCACAGCTTGGGGCTCAGATGTGAACCGTGAGACACCCTGCCACCACCACAGCCATCCTGTCCCAGCAGAAGGGACTGTGGTGCTTTAAGGAAAGTCTCTGGGTCCTGCAGAGCCAGCATTAAAAACTATCATTAAGTGCCATTGTATTTAAATTAAAGATAATCTTAGGCACAATGTGGGGAGAGGACACTGGGTGGGACTGGGGAGAAAGCTGCAATTTCCCTGCCATTGTCACTCTGCTGTCCCTGATTGTCAGGAACTGCTGCAAATCCCAGTGATTTGCTGAGCCAGGCTGTAATTTGCACCACGTGCAAGGAGCCGAGTGTCACCAGACTCCCTGTCACCAGCCCCATGGGGCAGTGACGGGCTGTCAGCTGGGCGAGCTGCTCTCAGCTCTGTGCAGGGGGAGGAACACAGTGCTGACCCCATCCTGCTGCTCCAGGATCCTGGTCCTGAGCACCACGGAGCAGTTTGTGTTTTGGCTTTGTGTGTAACGTGTGTCCTCCTGTCCCAGGACTGAGTCGGTGGCTGAGAAGATGCTGACTAACTGGTTTGCCTTCCTCCTCCACAAGTTCCTCAAGGTAAGGAGGGGTGGAGTGGAGACCCTGGTGTCACTTTGTCACACACCAGCCATTGCTGGGGTGAGTCTGGGCATAAAACTCTTCCATCAGACTCCAAGTCAGAAGATGTAGCAGCGAGGCAGAGATTTTTGGGGGATGCCAACACCTGGGGTTGCTGCTTCATGGTCACAGCCTTCCTCAACCCTCAGGTCTCCTGGTGTGATTCCCATGTCATGGAGTTTCTGTTACACCTCTTTAATCCTTAGGAGAAATTCTCACATCTCCATGCCTGGGGTTTCATATTTTTTAACTTAATTTGTGGTTTTGGAAATCACACAGAATTTGCTTTGTGGGATTGAAGAATGAGATCAAGATCTCAAATTCCACTTTTTTACAGCCATATAGGTTCAGGAGGGATTTGCCCTGCCAAAGGCAACATACCCCTGGAGCTCAGGGGTTTGGCTGTCCTCTCCAGGAGCTGCTGGGGGCTAAACCTGGGTTGTACATGTGCCAAGGAGCCAGTGGGACTCTCTGTTGAGAGGAGTCCTGTGCCAAACCCGTGTGTGGACGAGTGTCCCTGGAGGAGAGGGACCTTCACCTCTGAGTCAGCTCTGCTGTCCCTCTCTTGTGCAGGAATGTGCTGGAGAGCCACTCTTCATGCTCTACTGTGCCATCAAGCAGCAGATGGAGAAAGGTCCGATTGATGCCATCACAGGAGAAGCCCGTTACTCCCTCAGTGAGGACAAGCTGATCCGGCAGCAGATTGAGTACAAGACTCTGGTGAGTGATGCTGTTGGAGCTGCCAGTGAATCACATGTAAGCTGAGCTGACCTTTAGACCAGTGATCAGGACACTGCTGTGAGGCACATGTGCTGCCAGTGCAACAAAGACCCTTGCCCCAGTCGGGCGCATCCCTAATTTTCAGGTACAAATAACCTGAGCCAAGGCTGGGAAAGGCAGGTCTGAGGGGAGTGTTTTGTCTCCCTGTGCACTGGACATTGCCCTCCCTGTAGCAAATGAAAATGGACACCCAGGACTCCTATCTTAGCAATAATTACGCTACATGTGCTACATGCAACAGCAGTGATGCAATCAGGGCTGCAGTGGGGTTGTTGGAAAAAAACCCAATTTTTTAAAGTGAGAAAAATTGTTGGGACACATGTGATTACACTTCTCCTGGATGCTCATCTTTAAAGCATGGTGTGGTTCTCCTTCCTTTCCAGATCCTAAACTGTGTGAACCCAGATAATGAGAACAGTCCAGAGATCCCTGTGAAGGTGCTGAACTGTGACACCATCACCCAAGTCAAGGAGAAGATCCTCGATGCCGTGTACAAAAACGTCCCCTATTCCCAAAGACCGAGAGCCGTTGACATGGATTTGGGTAGGAGGGATCAGAGAGGCTGATCTGTGATTCTTGGTGGGTGTTGCAGAGCTTGCCCCTCTCTCACCATGGTGTGTGCCTGGTTTTTGCCTCTCCCACAGAGTGGAGGCAGGGCCGCATAGCCCGTGTGGTCCTGCAGGATGAAGACATCACCACCAAGATCGAAGGGGATTGGAAGCGCCTGAACACCCTGGTGCACTATCAGGTAAGAAAACAGACCCAGCTGACAGACAGCTCCCAAAAAGCTGCCGGGAGGGAAAGAAAAGCAAAGCAGAACATAAATTCCCAAGTGTCTCGTCTACCAAGACAGACGGGGAGGTCACGTTTGTGTGATAAACCAGAAGGGTTCAATGTGCTTCTGCATTAGGTGGGAAAGTAACCTTGACATGGATCTCAAAGGAACCAGCAGAGTTGAAAATTGGCTAAATTAAACCTGCCAGCTGTGAGAAGGAGACGGAGGGAGCAGTAGTGAGGGCTGAGCTACCACTGCTGGGGATGTGAGGCCAGGGAGGGGGTGGCATGGGAGCCTCAGGTCTTTGTCGAGGGGTCTGAGCCAACCAGTAGCACAGCTGAGGTGAAGAGGAGTGTCTGCCTTCCTTCAGAACTTTGCTAACACCACTGATCTGATGCGAAGCACAGCTTTCAGGCATTTTGCAGGGAGTGAAGAAAGGAAACCAAACAAATAGTTCACATGCTGACACATGGGAGGGTTGAGGGAGTGCTGTGGGGGGAGGTACAGGATGAGGCCAGGTCAGTAAATAGGGAATATCAAGAGCTGCTGCTTGACAGAATGACATGAAACCTCTTAAAGCCCCAAGACAAACAGGAGGTTTGTCACTAAAGTCACGTAAAGTGAAGCCAGGCAGGGAAGATGCTCAGCCATGCATCGCACAGGGTGGGTGAGGTGGCCTAAGAAATTGTTGCCATCTTTAGCTCCTGGATAGGGCAGAGTCTGTTGGAAAGGGCTCCTTACAGTGTGAAAAATGGGAGGAGAGGTAAGGAGGGAGCTGAGGAAGGGTTGGTTTCAGGGAATCAAAGGCTTCACTCGAAGCCTGTCTGCAGCAGAGGATAACGGCATTAATTGGGACCCGTAACCTACTCCTGTCCATCACTACCTCCCCAGAAGTGTTTAGTATTTAATCTGGCATCTTTCCCTGTTTATACACCATCTCCAGTCCATCAGCGTGACTCACGCTGTGTGACTTGAATGGGAGCCAGTATTGACAGGAGCCATGTAATCACAGAGCGAGGCAGGAGAAAGGCATAAATATGCACCGTGCATGTTAAAAAGAACCTCGAGGGTCAACTTTCCCAAGCAGCCCCCAGGATTTAACCACAGATTGCCGTAAAATGTCACAGGAGTTGCGCAGATTAATTCCATTGTTCCTAAAATCTGTTTTACCTGACAGTTGCAAGGGATTAACCAACATGCGGGGAAAGCAGTGAGACTTTATTATGCCTTGATCTTTAAAAGTCATCATGAGGAAGTCACAAGTGAAAGCAGTGCTTGTCTGATGTGTGGTGGGTGCTGGGGGAGGGAATCCTTTCATTTGAGTGCCTGTGGGAAAGGCTGAGCCACAACGTTACCCTTAAAATAAACAAAACCCTTGCAGCACTCAAGATGCTGCAGCTCTTCCTGCCATTTGAATGTCACTTTTGCTCTGGAAGAAAGGAGAAGTTTGCTGCCAAACATCTAACCAGGTAGTTACATGTGTCTCCCTGCTCTGGCCCAAGCTCTGCCAACTGAGCTCTTGCAGTCATTAAGAAGCAGCCAACTTCTCTTCACTGCAGCAGAAACCTTGTCAAGGCAAGGCTTTTGCCAAAAGCAAACAGTAATATATATATATATAGATACATTTTTCTATTCCTACCAGGTGGTTTTTTGTTGGGTTTTTTTTCTGTTGGAGCAATAAATGTTTTTATTAGATATCAAAAATACAGATGCTCCAGGACTACCCGGTAAAACAAATACGTGGGCAAAGGCACAGCTTAAAGAGGGGATAAAATCCTCGGAGTTCCAAGCACTGTTGTCTCACCATTTAATAGGAATGTTACATATGAAACAGGTGTGGTTCAAGCCATTAAAATAAATGTAGATTTCTGGAGGACTAGTGAATTGTACACCTGCTGCTTATTTCTTCATTTACAAAAATAGACGTATGGCTTAAATAGGTGTAATTCTTTGTTAAATTCTCTGGAGCTTTTATATGTAGGAAGGAATTGTATTACATTTGTGTCATATCCTTTTGGTTTCATGGCTATTAAACTCCATGGGAGAGTCTCACCCCGTGTGGTTTTACTCAAGAAAAATGAAACACTGAATTTAATATCAAATGATTTACAGTGGCTCACGCAGGGTTAACTCAGAGGCAGCAGAGCATGAATACCTGTCAGCCACTGCAAGTCTGGAGAGGCCAGGAGGCTAAAAAACTGTTTTAAATGAAAAATTAGAAGGAGAAAGGGAAGATTTGTGTGGAAAATGAGACTCAGGAGCTGAGGGTGGCGTGGATGTGGGGCTTGAATCCTCTCGTCATCGTCTGGACTCCCGTCTCCCCGCCCCAGCTTTTCTTTTTCTTGGTTTTAAGGTGTTTTGTGCACCACGTTTGCAGCTTGTAGAATAATCAGAATATTTATAAAGTTGTAAAGCAGCCAGGCAGCTCCGAGGGCGTCTCTGGGGTTTTATGGGAGTGTGGCAGTGGCGGAGCGAGATGGGAACCGAATGTGAGTTACATCTGATGCTAATTTGCACGCTGGTGGTTTTTAGCTGACAAGAGCCATTCCACCCAAAATTTAGAGAGTGAGAGTGCTCTTATGTGTGTGTGTGGAATTTTTAGTGCCTTTCTCCCAGTTAACCACAGCCCTGGTGGAAATGGATCCAGCACAGAGCTGCTGCCTCTGTGGGAGCACCCTGGGCACGCTCGGGTTTCCCCCTGGTGAAACTGAGCTGAAGTGGCAGCTAATAACAGCCTAAGAAAATAATATCAGCACTGATCATTCCTTCCATCGGCTTAATAAATTGGATGAAGTGAGGCAGGGGCAGAAAAGGAAATAACGGAGGTGTTTGGAGTGTTTTGCTTAGAAATCTCTCACTTTTGTGCTGCGAAACACAAGTGACTATTATTTCCACTATCACCAGCAATAATAATAACACCTCCCATTTCCATGGAGCCTTTCATCTGAGCAGAGCCCAGGGCCTCGAAGGCAGCACAGATCACTGTGTGAAGTTCACCTTGTGGCTGCAGGTGTTGTACAAACACCTGGAGATTCTGGGGAAGCAAAAAAACCACCTGGAGCATCCCATGCTCAGGGCCAGTGCCAAGTCCCTCACAGGACTCCTGGCAAATAGTGAAGGGTTTCTCTCCCAGAGAAGTTCCTTCAGCATAAAGAGGCATTTCTTCTGTGCAGAACTTCTGAAAAGGGTGTTGGCTGGGTAAGATGTGGTGACTCTCTTCTCTGTCCCCTTGCTGTGCTTCACGACAGGTCACAAGTTCAAAATTAAAAGCCACTCAGGCCCCTTCCCTGGAAACCTGCAGATCTTTAATTAAGGAGAATAAGTTAGAAAACTTCCAGTGACTACTGGATTTATATGGAGGATAAAATTAAACATGGCTACTAAAATCTGCTGTAACAAAACCTTGTTAGCACTAATGTTCATTTATGGTTTGACTTCCCAGTGTTTAATTCCTTCTCTGGAGCAATAAAGGGATAACAATTAAATACCCTGAAAGATGGCTTTATGACTTGCTCAGCTGTAAATCAAACTTTTAAAGTTCGTAAAAATTGCTAAAATAAAAAATGGTTTAATAGGAATGTTTTATGGCCCATAACGTTATTACAGCCCTTTTATTCCCTCTGCATTGTTACTTTAATTGGATCACAACAATTCTTGAGATTCTCATTTTTATTGGATAAAGCATAATCTTAAATCAGAAGGACCAAAAGCATCTTCAACACGTCCTTTGATTTATCACTCCTTTCCTTCAGCCTCTTGCTGCACAAGGCTGAGCCAGACTGGGAGTGAACTGGATGGCTCCCTGTGCCCATCCTGGCGAGTCCCATGCCCACAATTTGCTGGATTAGCAGCTGGTGATCACAGTGTGGGCAGTTGATTCCACTGATCTTCTCTTCCTTTGCCTCCCCAGGTGTCAGATCGCTCGGTTGTGGCTCTTGTTCCCAAGCAAACCTCCTCCTACAACATTCCTGCCTCAGCCAGTATATCCCGGACATCTATTAGCAGATACGGTAACAAGGGATGGGAAATGATGGTTCGTGGGTGGATGTTGGGCACTGCAAGGAATTGGGTGGGGAAAAAGCAGCAGATTCCCCCAGAGAACCACCCCACAAGAACCAGAGTGAACATCCATGTGCCAAAAAGGAAAATGTCTTTGACTACTGGTGTTTTTTGCAAAAGCTTTTCCATCTCTGAGCAGAACAGCAAAAAGACGCGAGAAGCCGAGAGGAGGGAAAAGGAAATGCCGGGCACACAAGCAGCCTTTGGGAATGTGGGACTTGGGGAAGTCCAGGGAAAGGTGTTTGTCTCAAAGGAGAGGGGTGATGCAGAGCTCTCTGGGGCTCCCACTTCAGGAAAGGAGCTTGGTGTCCCCTGCATGACAGAAAAGCCTGATTCCTTCACCTCTTCTTTCTCTAAAAGTGGAGCATCTTGAGTTCTTAGCTAATGGGTCAGAAACGGGTAACAGCAATCTTAACACGGAGTGCTCGGATGTGCACACCTGGGAATTCAAGATTTGCATAATAACAGGGCTCAGCACATTACAGAGAGTCCCTGAAGATGCTGCAGCCTGAGTGAATGAGTCTGCGAGGTGCCAGGTGTGTGTTTATAACACTAAATCCACAATAATAGTAATAATATATTTCCACAAAAGGCAGAGGTGGCAAAATCTCTGGTGTGCTGATCTTCCATTATCGTTCATTTTACAGAGTGTTTTACAAGCAAAAATTCTCCTGACAAACCCATCTCTTTCTCTTGTTTATAGCTCCCAAAATAATGTTGTTTTTTTCTCAAGCAAGATTTCTGAAGAGGCAAAACCAAGGGAGACTTTGGGTAAAGGCCAGGAGAAAAGGCACTTCTCCATGAGAGGAGTAAATCTCAGAGTGTCCAGCACATCCCACACTTCAGGTGGTGGAAAAACCAAGGCTGGTTCACACAACCTGAGTCCTCAGTGTTCATCGATCTATGTCAGCTGGAAAAGCTTTTGCAAACTACCAATCTGAGCGATCATCACTCATGTTAAGATTAATATTTCTAATTGTGCTGACAGAATTTAAATTAGATACTTATTTACTTCCCCTGTTATATATCAGTACAGAGCTATGTTTAAAAATAGAATTACTAGATGCTTCCCTAGCTGTCCCCCTGTCTGTCTCCTTAATTATATCAGTTGGAGTACTCATTTATCTAAGCCTTAATCAAGGATGAAAATCCAGCTAGTCTGGTAATGACTCGAGCATTTCCCTCGGCTGATTTATGGTTGACCCCTGTACTCTTGATGGGAGGCTGAGGTAAACTTGAGAAAATCCACAAGGTTCCTAAAGAACAAAGAAACTTAGTGAGAAGAGGATTTGCTGGTACCTGGGTGCTTTTCCATTTCATTACCCCACAAAAAAATCCAGTGCAGATGGTTTGGGCATTAGTGGCATCACGGAGAAGAGGCAGGGAAATGGAAAAGGGTTTACTCTGGGTGTGACCAAGTTCTCTCCCCACCGTTCAGACTCCACCTTCCGCTACACCGGCAGCCCCGACAGCCTTCGCTCCCGGGCCCCCATGATCACCCCCGACCTGGAGAGCGGCGTCAAGGTCTGGCACTTGGTCAAAAACCATGACCATGGAGACCAGAAGGAAGGAGACCGGGGCAGTAAGATGGTGTCTGAGATCTACCTGACCAGGCTGTTGGCTACAAAGGTAACTGCCATGCGCTGAATTCGCTTGGGAAATGCACAGTGAGGCTCGTGAACAGATCCTTGCCAGGGGTCCTGTGCAGCCTCTGATGGTGCTGAGCTCTCAGGGGATCTGGCCCTGCTGGGTTTTCCTGGGATTGAGTGGGTCCTGGAGCAGCGACAGAACCATAGCCCAGATTTCCTCACACTCAGAGTGATTGCTGCAATTCTTCATTCTTCTGCACAGTATTAAAACACAAAGAGTTGGAGAGAGGCAGCAGTGCCTGTAAATATTTACCCGGTTTCCTTGACCAGAGAGCTTTCCTGCCTTTCCCCCATGTCTTCATCACTGTGGATAACACAGCTGTGCTTTGGAAAGCCAAAAAAAAAAACCCTGTTTCAGGTTAGAAATAAAGAGTAAATTCAGGCATGAGTAGCTGCAGGCTGGAGCTTTCCCCAGGGATCACCCTTCGGAGAGACCCCGACCTTGCTTATCCCCTTGGGGTCTGTGGCAGCACTTTGAGGGGCTGGTAACATCTGTCGTCCCCTCCTGCCACCGCTGCTTGGCCAAGCGTGTGCCCTTCCCTCCCTTCACCTCCTGGGTTGCTGCTCCCATCAGGGCACGCTGCAGAAGTTCGTGGACGACTTGTTTGAGACGCTGTTCAGCACGGTGCACCGCGGCAGCGCGCTCCCGCTCGCCATCAAGTACATGTTCGATTTCCTGGATGAGCAGGCGGATAAACACGGCATCCACGACACAGATGTGAGGCACACGTGGAAGAGCAATTGGTAAGAGGGGAGGAGGGGGAGGCAGGCCTGAGTGTAGAACAATTAGCTGTGCCCTAAGGTGAAACAGAAATGGGGAATTGCCTTGGGAAGGCTGGGAACAACGGAGTCTTGTTGCTCCAAAGCATGAGATGTAGCACATGCTGGTGGTTTTCAAGCAGCAATATTGCTGCCCCAGTTCCTTCCGTGTGATGGGCCAGTGGGGTTTGATCCTGGTTTGCGCTACCAGTGGGGTGTTCATAGAATCATAGAATCATTAAACAGCCTGATTTGGAAGGGAAGGATGATAGCCCAGCTATCTCTGAGTCCTCTGCCCAGGTGGGAGCTGGACACTGATCTCGCACTCCCACTCTTTGGAAAGAGCTGGTCTGCGGGTGGGAAGCAGAGCTCCATGCCCACGCCACCCTGCCTGTGTGACCCTGCTGCGGCACAAATGCTGGCATGGGCAGGAAAGGAAGAGCTGAGCCAGTGCCTGCACCTTTCCCATCTCGTCAGGCAGCAGTTGGAGCATTTGGGCATCAGAAGGAGGTGGCACAGGGGGAAGGAACCAGCCCCATGTGCCATCAGCCTGGGCTTCCGCCTGGTTCAACCTTCTCCAAACAATAAGAGCTCTCACATCTCAGCCTCTGCTGTTATTTTAGGATTAAAAGCTCCATGGGTTGTAAATTTACCTCTGCAAGGAAGGAAAAAAAGCACAACAAATGGTTGCTCCCTAAAGACTTTGTATTTGCCCCCTGAATCCCTTGTGGTTTAAAAGGCCTTTAATCATAGTGGCTGCAAAAGCCAGGTTCCCCACTAGGGCTGTGGGAAGCTCAAAACAACTCATGGAGAGTCTGAAAAGAAGGAGTTATTTGGATTAAAAACTGTAGAATCACAAGAAATTATGAGACTTCTTAAGACAATAAAAAAAGAAAGCAGTGACCATCAGAGTTTAGTCTGCCATGAGCCCTGGTCTGTCCTTCTCCCTGGGACACAGGTGGCTCAGCTGAGCTGTAGCATTCCCAGGAAGCGAATTTTGGTGGATAAGTGCAAGAAGGCTTATGCCACTAGAGCAAGTCAAAGCAAATGGAGGCTCGGAAGGGGAGCTGGGGTTGCTGGGGATGTGGCTGAGCTGCTCGCCTGCAGTGCAGCAAGAGTTAAAGCTGCAGCCTTCAGCGAGCTGGAGAGACAGAGAGAGCTGAGACTTGAAAGGTAATAGAAAGCAGCAGCTGTTTTTTTGATCCTGCTATACAGCCAAAGAAAAAAAGGAATAATAATTCCCCTTTGATTGCAAAGGCCTCGGGATTTGGGGACAAAGCCTCTGATGCTGCTGCACCTCCCGTCGATGATGGGCTGAGGCGTGGCCGGGCAGCGGCTGATTAGCGCGGCATGGCTGCCCTGGGCTCACCCCGTGCCACATCCACCCGCTCTAATGAACTCAGTTTAATGGGCTCCTCACAGAGATGCTTCCCCAGTCCCCCCACACACTGCCCAGCTCTGCCCTGGCACAGCCAGCCTGCCCTCCTGCCCCTTACCTCCTTCATGGCTCTGTGTGGGATCAGAGCCCCAAGGGGCTCCCAGGGCAGCAGTGCCCAGCCCAGGCATGGCAGGATCCATCAGCAATCTTTGCAGCACTGGGCTAACTGATATTTGATGGGCCTGGCCCATGTCCTATTTAAATTCCTCTATTCTTATTGTTCCCACCATTTGTGTTCTGCCTGGGAACACAATCCACAGCAAGTGCCCTTTCCTAGCCTTTGTCTTCACATTTAACTTTGTTTCTTTCTCTCCAGCCTCCCACTCCGATTCTGGGTGAACGTAATCAAAAACCCCCAGTTTGTGTTTGACATCCACAAAGGCAGCATCACAGATGCCTGCCTCTCTGTGGTGGCTCAGACCTTCATGGATTCCTGCTCCACCTCAGAGCACCGCCTGGGCAAGGATTCCCCCTCCAACAAGCTGCTGTATGCCAAGGACATCCCCAGCTACAAGAGCTGGGTGGAGAGGTGAGTGGTGGCACTTGGAGAGAAGTGTGGTTGTGGGGTGCTCTGCTCCTGAACAGCTTCCCATGGCTGGTGATCATAGGATAGAATATCCTGAGTTGGAAAGGACTCACAGGGATCGTTGGTGATGCAGCAGGGTGGCTCTTGCAGCGAGCTGACGGCACAGCTCAGCCCCGCCGAGCATCGCTGCTCTTCTTTTCAGCTCATTACAGAGCAGGATCCTGTTTTCTAGATGTAACCATAAAGCAAAATGTTCTTTTCCCTTCAGAGCTTAGTTTAAATCCCAAGGGGAAGAGGGGCATTTTGAGCCTTCGTGTTCCTCGTGACCTCCCTCAGCCTCTCCTTCCCGCAGGTATTACGCGGACATCGCCAAGCTCCCCGCCATCAGCGACCAGGACATGAACGCCTACCTCGCCGAGCAGTCGCGCCTGCACGCCGTGGAGTTCAACATGCTCAGTGCACTCAACGAGATCTACTCCTACGTCAGCAAGTACAGCGAAGAGGTGGGTGTCCCCTGGGCAGCGGTGTCCCCTGGGGTGATGATGTCTCTCAGCACTTGTGTAGGAGCGAAGATGCACTTCAGTGCAGCGGTGGGTTGTGTAGTCATCCCTCTTCCTGGCCCCCAGGACTCCCTCCTCCTCCCTTGCCCTTGATGCAGCACGGCCGTAGCTGGCACCACTGCTGTCCTGCTGTTCTCTTCATGCACAAAGAGGTTTGGGTCCTGCCTGTGCCTGTAGCACAATCCCGGGAGGATTGAGAGCTAAAATATTGTGGTAACACCCGGATTCCTCAGCCTCAGCATGCACCCAGAGCAGCCCACTCCTTAATGCAGTGGAAAATCATCATGACCCAGTGGAGCAACCCACAAACATCCCTGTCTTTTGGGAACAGTGTGGTCCAAATCCCATGCTGCAGTGATGCAGACTCCTGTTTGCAAAGGCTCCCTGGCAGCGTTGAGCTCCTTTAATGAATGCATCACTTGAAACCAAGTTCTCGCCATCTGTTCCGCCCCTTCATTTCCCTGCAAGAAGAACCTATTTTGCAATTATGTCCGTTAAAAGGAAGGGGTTTGTCATTTAATTGCATGTATGCATTTGTGATACAATGCCACGGCTATTTTCTGATTAGGGTTTAAAAATCTCATCACTTCTGAGCTAAATGAGACAAGAAATGTGGAGTCCAAGGTACAGGAGTGGGAATGATTTTGTTGTGTGGGTATCGAGCGGTCCAACAAACCACTGAGCGCAGCGGCGACACAGCGAAGCGCTCGGCGCGTTGCTTTGCCATTTATTTAAGTTTCACACCTCCCCATTTCGAGTTGCTCACATCTCACTGCCCACCCACCTCTTCCACCCCCTCTCACACACTGACTCCTTTCTCTGTTTCTTTATTTCCCCTCCTTTTTATTTTCTCTCCACCAGCTCATCGGGGCTCTGGAGCAGGATGAACAGGCACGCAGGCAGCGACTGGCTTACAAAGTAGAGCAACTTATTGGGGCCATGTCTATTGAGAGCTGAAGAAAGGTCGTGGTGCTAAAGGACAGCAAAGGGCAGAGATGGACTCTGGGGAGTTTGGAGGGAGAACAAGCAAGGAAGGCACTGGACACATATACCAAGGCTCTTCTGGAGGGAGCAAAGACTGGCCCAAGGACTGACTGTGTTCAAAAATCATGTGAGATCCAGTTTGAAAGGCAGGAAGAGAAGAAGATAAAACATCTCAATCAAAGTCCTATCAAGGTGGATCATTTTTTCGAGCATACATGGAAAGAAGGAACCTGGAAAGTCTGGATGTCACCATGACTGCTGCTTTGCATGAAAATTGTTCGATGTATATTAGAAAATAAAACTTTATTTAAAGGAAGGGGTTTTTTTTAAAAAAAAGGAAGAAAAAGTTAAAAAAAATAGAGCAAAAACCACAGAGGCCATAGAGATAATCCTGGCAACAAGGATCAGCTCTGAATCCTCGAGAGCCTCCCGAGGACGTGGCACAGACATTCTGTGAACGGACTCACCAATTGGAACGTCTGGAAAACCGGAATTGTCTTCTTTTTGGGATCTTACAAAACAATATGAGCACAAGTTTGCACCAAACCTTTTTACACAAGCAAAATAGCAGTTTAGCCCGAAAACAGTTCAGTGGCTGAGTAACTTACAGGCACTAGAAGGAACTTTACCTGAATTGCAAAACCATCAGATCATCCGACCTGTCTTGAAATCCAGCTTTATCCATCTATTTATATAGCGTCAGTATATATATATTTTTTAAATCTCATTTACTGTCAAACGAGGAAAGATCTGAATTTAAATGCTTTTCCCTTTTCCACCTCCATTCCACCTCCCAGTGGCTGCGTTGATCCAGCAGTGATTGGCTCAGTGCCTGGCAGGGCTGTGGTGACCCTGCAGTGATCTGGCAGTGTCCAGCCTGGCCCCAGTGATCCAGCAGTGATCCCTTCAGTGTCCCATTGCTGGTTTCCTGTAGGTGCCCCGTGAGCCGAGCCGGCTGCCTGCCCTCGCCCCTCTGGGCAGAGCTGGGACGATGCCTCCAGGGTTGATTTCGGGTGGTTTCTGGCAGCCACCTCCGATTTTTTGCAGTAAAACCCAACAAAGCCCCAATGTTTACAGTGAGTGATACTTGAAAAGCCTGGATGTTGTGAGAGGAGACATTTATTGCTTTTCTCTTTGACGTGTGGAGTCGACCGGCACAGGCTCCCTTTGGGTTTCTCCGCCAGCGCCCGCCACGTCACCCAGGGGTCAGGACTTGTATTTCCACTGGGAAGGGGAAAGAAACCTCTGCTCTAGGAAAGGACAAATCTTAACCAGCACCCACAGGCCAGCCAGTGCTGCTGTCATGTCTCTGTCTCGGCGTCTCGTTGTTCTCTTCGGTTCCTTGCTGGCCCCCATGGCACGTGTTCTTGTGGCCAGTGACAGGCAAATGTTTGTGAGTGTTATTATTTTCAAAGACACCAAAGCTTATGTGTGTCCCTTTGTAGAGTGCCAGGAGGGGAAGGAACGCTGTAAATATTTCTCTCTGTAGTAAATACTGGTACGTGTGCAGGCTGCAGTGGGGAGGGCAGGGTGATGAGGTCTCATGGAAATACAAGTATTGACTGCATGAGCTTGGCAATGGCACCAAAATACCTCCCAGCATCTGCTCAGCCTGCCCAGGCAGTGCCACACCAGACTGGGACCTTAGTTTGCAGCCAGTGTGTGTCAAAAGAAAATCCATTTTCATATCCATCCTCCTCCACTGTTCCTGCCCGGAGGAGCCCAGCAGGGTCACCACAGGCTCTCTGGGCACCAGAGAGCTGCTGGCTTTTGGTCTCTTGCAGTCCAGCAACAGAGGAGGGGAGAAGTGTGTAGAGAAATACTCAGGAAACATGTTGGTGTCATGACCATTCAGTAAAAGCCATGCCAGGTCTGCTTTCTTTTGGTAATCCAGTTCTGTGGTTCTCTCTGGGCCCTGTTGATACTCTGGAAGAAAATACTGATGACAATGATCAACCTTGTGCAATAAGTTCTTGACATTTACAATATCCTGAGCATTGGATTTACTGAGACACGGAGAGAGCGTCAGGAGCAGAGACTGACAGGCAGACCAGGGTTATGGTGCCTGTTATTGGAGAGTTCCTTTCCCAGAGATTCTGTTCCTGCACAGTGAATCTAATTTCAAAGACAGAAAATGTGCAGATCTCTGGGCTGGGCATTGGAGAGCCCAGCACTGCACTGGGGACATTGTTGGAGCAGCCACCAGCCTGGCCTGCTCTTTGCTGCAGGTCTCACAGGACATTGCAGAGGGTCAGGCTTTGAAATGCTGGGGAGCAGGTTTTGCTGGTTCTGATACTGCTGCTCACAATGATCCCTCACGAAGCTTAAGTGAGGGAATTCCAGATCAGTTGTGGTCATTGTTTTGGGTATTTGGATTCAGATCATTCACCAAATTTTGGTGGTATTCTGAAACCCAAAGAGGGCATTCCAAATAGGTCCCAGGCTCCAAACACTTCTGAGTTATCTCTGCAGGATTCACAAAACATGAGTACTGCCCAAAGCAAAGGCCTGGCTTGGCATCACCTGGGTCTGGTGAGTGTGTGCCTGCCCAACAGCCAGAACAGCTCTCCTGGTCCTGTTCTCTACATCTCCTTCAGAGGATCTGCATAGACCTTTTAAACCTGCTTTCCTTCTCCTGTCCTCTATCTTCTGGCCAGGAGCACCCCGTCGGCCAAGGGTTTGTCATTCCCCTCTCCTCTGTATTTCCTCAGCAGCGGTGGAGGTCCCCAACCATTCCCTGAGTTCTTTGGGAGAGCACTAAGGAAAAAAGGGGATATCTGAGTTGATCTTTCTTGCTGTGGGAAGATTTTAGCAGGGGAGAAAAGGGAAAGCAGAAGGAGCACTTTGCAAACCAAGAAGCTCTTATTCTTTGGACTGACTTCCGAAGGAAGCAGAAAAACCATCTCCTCTTCCATCAACTGGAAAAGCATTAGGAGGATGGCGGAGGGAACAGCACAGTGCTGGCTGGAAGGGTGGCCTAGAAATAACCTGCCAAGTATCTACTTGTGGTGGTTGACATTAATTATGGAACTTTACAGGCAATTATATGGAATGAAGCAACATATCCCCATGGAACAAAGCGTTTGTAATCTACTGCCTGACTTTACCATTACTCCTTTGGGAAGAGGAAGCTTCAGATGTCAAAATGGCATTTTCTTTACACTTGCAGCAAACTGGACTTGAAGTTTGGTCAGGAGGGGGCAGTTGCCTTAGTTGAAATGATTTCACATCCCTCTCGTTGCCCCCTTCCTCCTGCAAGGCCGGTTGGTGTTTAGAGGCTCCAGTTCACTTCATTTCAGGTGTTTCAACATCAAAGTGGGAGACGTCATTTCCTGGAATCTCTCTGCCTGGTGTCACTGCTTGAATAATTCTGTTTAATCTTCTGCTCACGAGCTATCAAAGCACCCACTCCAAGGGGGAGCTAGGTGCTAATCAAACGCTTCTCCACCTTGAAAGCCTTTATTAAAAACCCATATACAAGAGTCTAACTTCTAGGCAAGCTTGTCTCCGCATGAGCCCCGCCGGGGAGCATCAGAGCGCTGCAGCCCACCAAAGTACAGAGGATGTGGACATCAAGTGGTCCATGCTTTGCCATAAAGGATGAATTTATGTTTAAAGGGAGGCAGGAGAGCTCAGCACAGCCACAGTGCTGGAAACGCTGTGAGATCCTGCATGGACCACTCTGCAGCTGCGTGAAGATCCACCACGGGGACCAGCACTGAGAAATAAAACTGCTGCCACAGCCTTGCTGCTAGTGGGCAGCATCCCAGCAGCATTCCATGTGTTTATCCCTAAAGGAGGCTGGACATGGCCCTGCTGGACAGTGATGCCTTCCCACAAGTCTCGGTGCTGTGACACTCCGGGGATGGCGAGTGCAGCCACTTTAACGCGGTGGCAACAGAGACCTTCATCACAGCAGTGCCTTCAACACACTGTCTTAAAATCCTGATGGCCCATCCCCATGTGATTTCTCTCTCCTACCTTCAACTGGACTACACCAAAAATGTCATGATGTAGGAAACAATTCAGGTGGGCATGTGGAGGACAAGAGCAAGAGGGCTTAAAGCTCTGGGGTTGTGTTTCTGAATGAGGCTGACCCCCAGTGCCTCGGTGCAAGTTGTTCAGGTCTGTGTGGAAAGAGTCAGAGATCTCCCCTCCTTCCATGGGCACAACTTCCAAACAAGGTCTTTTTTCCAGAAGTCCCAAGCAGCCAGCAGGGATGAGGAACACTGACCTACCCACTGCCCTCACCCAGGTTGGTGGAAGGGGCAGAACAGCCCCCAGCACAGTCCCTGTGATGCTCCTGTGCCTCAAGCCCATTCCCTGGCAGCAGCCCAGCCACATTCTCGCCTGTCACTGTCTCTTCTCCATCCAGTTTCCTGTGCTGTCAGAGCTCACCTGTCACGGGGACTCAGCTCGCCAAACTAAATGAAACTAAAATAGACTGACTTGAAAAAGCTGGGCCATCAGGGAGAGCTCACACGTGACTGTACCCCGGAGAGCAGAAAAAATGTACAGAGAAGGGTAAATAACTGGCATCAAAGATGCATTAAAATCCCACAGAGCTTCAGCCATAGTATTTCAGAATCACATTTGTACCATAATTGCAAGCCAATGGTGCAAGGAGCTGTGACATTGTATATAGTTGTGTGTGAGGTGGAGCTCTGAGCACAGTCCTGTCTGTCCTGAATGTCTTCGGTGCAAATACCTGCAATACCCAACACCACTGAGACCAGTGGGTCTGAGGCTGAAGGCAAAGCACTGGCGACAGCGTGTGGACAGGGTGGTTTGGTTTTTATTAATTAGACATTCGATGAGGAAAGAATTGGAGTAAAGATGCCTCTGTGCCCTGTGAAGGTGCCATTCGGGATCTGCCGAGCTAAATGTGCAATTTCAGTGTAGGTTGGTCAGACTAGTTTTGCAGGAGAAGAGGATGGGAACCTTCAAACTGATTCTGGCTGCCTGGAAGGCTTTGTGCAAAGCCACTGTACCTTGTGGAAACCCCCAGCTTCAGGTACAGAGCCTGGTGTCCTGGCTGCAGGTGGTACCTGGTGTCTTCCTGGGTCCTAGAAGAAAACTGGGGGGGTGTGGGGCATGTCCTGCACCCCAGGGTGCTTTGCTGCGTGCTGGGGCCACGCCAGGGTTGGGAGATGGGGAGGTGAAGGAGCAGGGCAGCGTAGGATGGCAGAGCCCCAATGCTCCCTTGCTGGAAAAGCCACTCCAGTCCCACTTGGGCGTCTGTGCCCACGTTGCTGTGGTGGCACCAGGAGCAGCTGAACTGCAGCCGAAGGTGTTCTGGCTATGCCATGAGCATGGCAGTGTCTGTGTGCTTGTTCTTTCAGATCCCCTTTGCCCCTGTGTTACCCATTCCTCTCCTTTCTCTGTAAAAGTGGAATATATGTAATACTGAACAAAGAGACGTTCCTGTAGCACCACAGAATGCGCTCGAAAGACCTGCAGGGTCCATCCCGTTGCACGGACAATGTTCCCAAACTCTCTGGGCCTCCCGAGGCTGCCAAATCAAACACGAGATCTCCTGTATGGCCTTTCCTTCCAGATTTTTTTTAATACCTCTATTTCAAATAAGCTTGGAATTTTATGCAACAGCTCCTCCATCCGATGTTTCCATCCCATGGACTGGGCAGCCCAAAGGTGCAGCTGCAGGAGGAGCCGTCGGGAGGTAAATGAGCTGATTTTGCCACATTATTTCATGGCTTCAGAAGATAATGCAGTAAAATGTCCTTCTCTTATTTTGATGAGTGTTTTGGTGTTAATGGCACCTTGGGGGGCCATTAGAAGAAGTGGTGGGAGGCAGCGAAGGGAAGGGAATGTACAGGTACTAAAACTTCTGGGGTCCCCCAAAATGTCACAGAATGTAGAGGTATCAGCCATGGAACAGATTCTGATTTCTTCTGCGCCACCCTCTTTAAAACCAACACAGTTTTAGGGGATTTGTGTATTGGCAGGAGTGAGGAATCGGTTTGTATCCGTATCCATTCCACCGTATCGTTCTCTGGCTCCTCCCCTCCCCATTATTCTTGACACACTGGATTTCTGTATTATATTTTTTTTTAAGATGATTGTCTGTTTTTTGTTGTTTTTACAAGTGTTGTGGAAAAAAAATGTAAGAAAGTTTAAGTATTTAAAAATGTTCCAAGGAAAAAAAAGGGGGTTTTGTTATTATTCTAATATATTATTGTGTACCTATTGTAAATATGAAACACTCCTATTTTGCAAGCCAAGGACTCACTTTGTACTGTTGTTATATATAAATAAAGTTTACTGGTTAAAAAAGCCTTCCTGAGTGGGTCTTTATTTTCTAACATGGTATGTGGAATTTATTGGGTGAGTACATGGGTGAGGAATATTTTCTTACTGAACCTCACCAGCAAGAAATGGATAAGTGGAAATCACAGAATAGTTTGGGTTGGAAGGGACCTTAAGGCTCATTTAGTGCCACCCCCTGCCATGGGCAGGGACACCTTCCACTATCCCAGGTTGGTCCAACCTGGCCTTGGACACTTCCAGGGATGGAGAATCTGGAAATACGTAATCCTTGTCTTGTGAAACTGGGTGGGATGGGGGTCACTAACCCTTGCAGGCATTCCTGGGAGCTGCAAGAAACACTGGATAGGACACTTCAGAGCAGGAGCAAACAAACACTATTTATAAATAAAAGACCTGGATGAATTCTTCATGTTTTCCTCTCTTTGAAGTTCTCAGTCCTTAAGGTGAAATGCATTTGCTTCCATTTCATAAATTCAAGCCAAGGTTTTCGCAAATGCTGAGAGGCATCTGCTGAGTAGCAGGAATCCACAAGTGACTTCTCCAGCAGCTGTCTGTCAACTTTAATGACCAATATGGTTGCAATTACAGCAATGAACTTTCTCTAACAGCCCAAAATTACTCTGGATGATGATAAGTGACAGAAAAATTGAGACCCTTAAGGAAACATTAAAGAAGAAACATGTGGATATGGAACAAGAAGGATCTGAGGGGGGGTGGTTTCCCTTTCTAAATTAGGTACTAAAATGGATAAATCTAACCCAGAAGGGGAAGGCCTGGCACACTGTGGATCACAGCAGGGAGTTCAGTGGTGCCCCAAGATGTCGTTTTTATAGACATTTGACACTGAATCCTCTTGTTTCAGTGTGGAGCTAATGGGGCGATGGGAAGCTACGCCCGTTTGAAGCTAATGCAAATATCTCATGGCAGTGCAGCACTCTGCTCCTCAGGCAAGTCATTTGGTCTTATTTCCCTCAAATTGAGAGCAAACTTGACATGAACCTTAGGGGAGCAGTTTGGCCACATCCTGCCATCTCCCACTTGAAACCAGTGGATTTTAACCTCAATCAATCCCATGGGCTCTGCTGCTGGAAGTCCTGTAACCCTTGCAGTGCTGGACCAGCCTTTGACAACCCACTGTTGAGAGGATTTTCACATGATTCATGAATTAAGAAATAAAAGAGGGGATGATTGCTTTTTACCTGTGCCTTGGATTCATCTAGATTTATACATCAATAAAATTGCAACTGGACAGGGGTTCCCAGGGCTTTCCTACGGGCTGGAGAAGAGGGGGGCGTGTTTTACAGGGGATCCCTGGAGATGCTGATCACTGTTTTGTAGGATAAACACTGGAGGCAGGACAGCTGCTGCCAGGAACCATCTCCACTCTGTGCACCCTTTGAGAGGTTATTGACTCCTTCAGCTCAGCAAAGGCAAAAGAAATTTCAATGGGAATCGACAGCATCGACCGGGGGGTCATTTGTATTCATCTGCACCTTGTTAATAGATTTAATAAGGATACTCAATTAAAAATTACATTTTATCTGGCATGCACTTCACAGGCCTTTATCAGCACTGACAAGGTCAAGTGATGCTTAATAAAGGTTATATAAAATTCAGCTGGCTTAGATCCCTCTATTATTTCCCATGTGCTGTGGAGTGAAGAGCCACAAACACATCGTGGGAGGTATCAGGAGAACAGTAACTTTGGATCTTACATGTTTGTGCATCCCAGCAAACATCCCCAATGTTCCCGCACTGAGCAAAACAGCAAAAGGCGAAACAACCTTGAATTTTCCCTGCATCCCCCCAATTTTTCCTTGCTCATCTCCCGCATCCCCTTGGCCAACTTTTATTTCCCCTTCTGAACCTGTGTGATTGCCCTGTTGCTTCCTCACTGTCACCCTGTAAATTGTGAGTATTTTGGACATCCTGGCATTGGCTTTTCCAGCCTAGTTATCAGGGTGAGCTAATGGAGGTGACACTTTCAATTATCAAATACAATCGTGGCATTAATTTTGACCTGTTAAATTTCAGCATCTCTTCTCTTCTGTGAGTGCTTGGCTAGAGGGTGACATGTAATTGTATGAAATCAGACAGTGATCTTCAGCTGGCAATAGCGGCCAAAAAGATCTCTTGGTTTTTATTTACGCAGGGTCTTGTTATATTTAAGTGGTTACCTCATTTGTAATTGAAATTTAACTTCATGTTGATGGACATTTCATTGCTTCAGATGGAGCACATCACTAAAAACCACATTAAATCCCTTTCTCTCAAATCCAGACTCATTTCATGGGACACTCCAGACCCCTCACGGTGCTTGCTGGGGTTATAAGAATTATAATTTAATTAAATTTAAAAAATACCTGGAACCTGAAAAATACTATTGGTGCCACAGTCTGATATCAACTTGATGAAAACTCATTAATTAATTCAGAGATCATCCCAAAGAGAAATCTTGTCTGTGCTCCAGTATATAGATAGGTTTGTGCAGGCAAGTGTTTATAAAATAATGTGAAAGTATTATAATACAATATAAAAGAGATGTACAACATAATACAACATGAATATGTCTGTACCTATTTGTATCAAGAGCACACCCCGAGGTTCAAGTTAAACTTAAAAATATTGATACCAAAACAAAGGATTTGTTTTCTACTTCCAAATAATACTTATAAAATGGGAACAACTCAGGCTTTATTGTCACTTCATAATTAACTCCATCGAAGGAATTTAATTACAAATGTTCAATGCTGCCCCAGGGCAACGTGTCGAAGAAAAGAGAAGGAGGATGGTCAGGCTTAAACAACTCAGGTAAAAATGAACTGCATGGTAATATTTGATAATTAAGAATGTCTCTATCAGCTTGTCTGGGTATTAATGAATTGGGCTGTTCTTTTCACATTTGATTACTGCAGTTTTATGACTGCCTTCTCGCCTTTATTGCTCCTGGGAGTAGGCTTGGCTGTGGGCTGAGCACCAGCAATAATGTTGTAAAGCCAGAGAATGGTTTGGGTTGGAAGAGACCGTAAGGAACATCCTGTCCCAACGCCGTGCCATGGGCAGGGACACCTTCCACTGTCCCGGGTTGCTCCAACCTGGCCTTGGACACTTCCAGGGGTGGGGCAGCCACAGCTTCTCTGGACAACCTGTGCCAGGAGGAATTTCTTCCTAACACCCAAACCCGCCCTCTGTCAGTTTAAATCCACCTCACCTTGTCCCATCCTCCAGTTACTCCTGCAGTGGGGGGAATTATCCTCCCTTGTGGGTCCCTCCCAGCTTTGCTACTCCCTTGTCACAAGAGGATGCTGCCCCCCTAAAAGATCGTGTAACAGTGATAATTCCCATCCCAAATGCAGGTGTTGGGAGATCTAATTACATTTTGAGAGCCTCAGATGAAAGGAGCTGCAGAAGCACTGGGGACAACAACATTCCTAGTCCCTGCTGCGTGTCAGGGCTGGCACTGGGCACATGGACCCCAACCATTAAGGTGGTGGGAGGTGGTTGGGACCCACTGGGATGTCGGGCAGAGTTACTGGAGCTGCCTCTGGACACACAGAGCCCTGGTGCTCAGGTGGCAGCGGGTGGCCAGAGCCCCAGGATGGGCACAGGTCTGCCAGGGCTGGGTGTCTCCAAACGGCTGGAATTGTCATTCTGCTCCAGCCGCTGCTGCCTGCCCAGAGAAAGGGTTTTCTCTTTTGTTACCACTCAATTAGGCTGAGCTTTGAGGAGAAGATAGAAATGTTTAAAAGTTCCTCTTTTTTTGCCGTGTTCAGCTTTCACAAAGGGAAGTGTCAGGGTGATCTCAGGGGGAGAGTCTCTCACATGAGTTTTTAAACATTCTTTTGACGTTCATTTGATTTTTGCAGCAGGAACCTGCAATGTCTCTGAGCTCTCCACAAAGGCACTGCCTCGGGCTGTACAAGAGTTTACAGACTGGGTCACAGACCTCATGCATATTTTATATGTGCTCAAATAGCATTTTAGCCTTTGTCAAGCCCAGGTCAGAGTGCCAGCACCCTGCCTGGGAGGGAGGTGGCTCAAGGCGAGTCACACAGAACAAATGCACCAAACAGTCAGATCAAGCACCAAATGTGCTCAAATCCACTTTGGAAGGGAATTCAAAGGATTTCTCTGTTCATGGTCTGGTCTCTTTGCCTGTTAAGGTAGGAGCAGGAGGATGGCCCGATGCCTCCAGAGGGATTGCCAGTGAAGATGGCTGAGAGGCCACAGCTCCTGTCGTGCTCATGGGTGGGATTCACCTCACCTCCTACAGATGTATAAAAGAGATCGGTGTTTCTGGAAGGTAAATCACCCCAGATGAGCTAAATCACTCACGTGAGACACTAATTCCCTGTGCTCCTGTCGCAGGAGCAGCAGGGTGCTGCTGGGGCTGGGGCTGTACTGGCATGGTGAGGGGGTAGGAAGAGTGTCCACAGTGGCCTCAGCACTGCACTAATTGCGGGTCTCCAAAAAACACCTCATTTACACACACACTAATGAATTGACTTGCCTTTTGATTAGGAGCTATGAAGTGGGGAGCTCTGCAGGGAGCTCCCAAGGATTCACCTCTGAAACAAGGCAGAGCTCCCTCCCTCCATCTGCAGAGGAGCTGCTGGTGGGAAGCCAATGCCCCAGTGCACAGGCTGCAGGATTAAGCAGGTTGGTAATGGATATGGGTAGTATAATAACCTGTGGAGTGATTAATAGGGATATGATTTTTGGATTAATAAGGAAGCAGCAGAGCTGTCTGCCCAGGAAAGATGTTTGCACTCTCCAGTTGGAACGCAGTGACCGTTACCTTAATGCTGTGATTAAATCCACATTTAAGACACCTCATTAAATTAAGAGTGTAAGAGCGAATTCTTATAACCCACAGCAGGAAATATATTCAGGCCTGGTGAGTGAAAAACGCAAGAAGATCCCTGGAGCACCTTTGGGAATGTGTTCTAGAGCTGCAACCCCAACCTGGCAGGTCACCCTGGACCCCAGCGCTGCTCACAAGTGTTTTGCTGCCATCACCTTCACCCTGCCTTTGAAGCTGCTGCTCTCTGGCATGGCCCCTGACAGTGTCACACTGCCACAAGTCACCTCTCTACAGCTGTGTGACTTCAGTGAACTCGGTTAAGCTGCAGGACAAATGTGAAGTAAACGCATCCACTGCGAAACTCAGGTGTGGGGCTCCTGCGATGCTCTGAAGTGGATTGAACTTTCCCACCTCTGCTGAGCCCTGAAAACGAGGGGTTCTTACTTCAAAAAGGGGTTAAACATACAGGCGGATCCCTGACCTGTCTGCAAAGCACTGACCTGGAAGGAAAGGAGACTTTCAACTGCCTTATTACCTCCCCTGCAGCTCAAAGCGACAGATCGCGTCCCCCCTCAACTGCCTTTCATCGCTCTCGGGATGAAATGAGCTTTGGCAGAGGGGATTTGAGAACTCAGGGCACTGCAAATCCTCTCCTTCCAGTGCAGGCAAACCCAGCTCCAACCCCGGCAGGAGCGGAAGGTACCCCTGGCTCTGCCCCCGTGTGTGCACAGCCCCGCTCCGCGTGTTTGTAAAACAATCTCTTTAATTTTCTGGTTGGTTTGGCACATCACAGCTGCTCCTTGCTCACATTTGCTCAGGTTCCCGTTTACAGACGGGAGGGCTTTTGATTTCCGTCTCGCCGTGTGTTTCAGGGATGAACCACCTGAGCTCCTGCGGAAGGCTGGATCCTGATTTATGTTGTGGGATCCTGCAGGGACACACGGACTCACTTCACCTAGTGGCAGAGCGGGGCAGGATTTCGTGGAGGTTTTGCTCTTCATTTATTTTTGCTTTAACTCGCTGGCTTTGCATTTATCAAGCCTGAGCCGAGGTGCTTGAGCATTAATTGATTCTCTCTGCTGAGCGAGGCTCATTAAACAGCAGCTTTGGGGTGCAAGTGGCCGCTCACAGAGGCTGTAATGAGCAGGACAAGAGCTCCCGGACTGGAACTTCTCTCCTCCAGCATCTGTTACCACAATTACAGCCCCAAAACCACAGGAGCAGCCACCACGCGCGCACACAAAAGAGCCTTATTAAAACAAACGGCTCTTTCCAACGCCTCCCGTCCAGGGGATGACAGGGATTTCGCAGCGAGCAACACCCCGCAGCTGGGTTAATTGCTGGTGTTTGGGGAGTGCTGCCCACGACAGAACCCCCCCCACCACCACCACTCCCACAGCAAACCCGGGGGTGAAACAGCCCCGGCTAAATCAGCAGCACAACCTCGAGGGGGAGGGAGGCGTGTGTTGGCAGGGGGGCTCCCCCCGGGGCTGGGGCGGTGGGTAGAGTAATTAGTACCCTATAGTGATTAATATGGTACAATTTGTGCATATGCTGTAATTACAGGGATAATTTATGCACGCAGTTGATGACAGTGGAGCTCGCCTGCTGCCGGTCCCGCGCTCCCAGGGCACAACTCCGTCGCCCCGGGGGTGTTTCTGTCCGAGGGATCCATCCCCCCGCCGTGCCCGGTACGTGCCCCCCCACCATGGGATGCGCAGGGGGAAGGCAGGGGTACCCCCCGTGGCACTGCCACCAGGACGCTGTTAATGCGAGGAGGAGGATGGAGGGGATGCGGGAGGTGCGAGGGCGCGGGATGCTCCAGCTCCCGGCGCTCCAGCTGCCATCTAGTGGCTTCCAAGGGTTGGTTTTTCATCTCCTGGATGCTCAGCCCCTGGAGCAGCTCCCCCGGACACCGTGAGCTGGGGTAGGAGGGAAGTGCTGGCCAGGCTTTGGAGGGAGCAGAGGGGCAGAAGGCAGCAGCAGGTCGCGCAGGATTTGCACTGGGTGGGGAGTGATATCGGACCCTTATGCCGGATTTATATCAGATTGCTTTATTAAAAGCACTTTTCTGATCTCATTTGGTTCAGCTTTTCACTGTTTATGCCCTGAATGTGTTGCTGACCCCGGGCACACAGACAATGACGTCAGTCCTGTCTCTCCAGCTCAGGGGATGCCGGTGATGAACTCAAGAACAAGGGGTTTAGACTAATGATCTGTGATGTCCTGTCTCTGCAGCCCGGCTGGGATCTCAGATCCTGATTTGTGGCAGGGCAAATGATAAACAAAACCAAAAAAATCCTGATTTATGTGTAGAGGCAGTGGATTGTACATGGACTGGCTTTAAAACATCTGACAAGCTTGTCCTGGCTGAGATGTC
The DNA here is from genome assembly GCA_013390025.1 of Pitta sordida. NCBI lineage: Eukaryota > Metazoa > Chordata > Aves > Passeriformes > Pittidae > Pitta > Pitta sordida. The sequence goes on from WEKX01000898.1 coordinate 852,197, forward strand.
ACAGTGGGGCTGGGACATGACTCTGTGTTTTTCTGCTTCTGGGCTTTCAGGTTCTTGCCTCATTTGGAAAAGAAGGGCAGAATGAAACAAGAACTTACAGACTCGGTGCTTTTGGTGTGGCCCTCACCCCAAAATGCTCTGGAGGATCAACCCTTTGAGTCATTTCAATACTCTGCAGTGCAGGAGCTGGACTATGAACCTTCAAGGGAAACCCATATTTGGGATATGACCCCACTCCAGCTGGGCTGGGAGTAACTTGGAGCACAGGAATACAACCACGGCTCTGCAAGGATCAACTGCTGCTGTGGCAAAAAGACCCTGGAGAAATGAGTGGGATAAAGTGTGTTTCAGCATGAGGTTCTCCATGGGCTGCTCCGAGCATGCTCCTCTCTGGTGAGTGATGGGAGTCTCTGTCTTGAGCCTGAAACCCCTTGAATTCCCTGAAGAAAACATTCCATATTAAAGCACAAAAATCCTGCTTCCATCTGCTGGTGGTGGTAGCAGAGGCTCTGGAAGGCACAGCCATCAGAATAAATGCGACCCTCTTCAAGACAAGCTGATGATGCAAAGGTCAAAAGAAGTGATTGACGAGGAGAAAAGTACATGCTAATATTTCTCCAGGAGGAAAAAGAATTACATATAATGGGTGTAATATTCAGAGAGAGCGAGCACATATAGTGACTGATGCCAGCATTTTAAAGGCACTTAAGTCTTAAATTTCCCCTTGATAAAAGTTATGTCATGTCACTCCTGCACTGACATGGTTTATGGGGGAAGTGTCATGCAAACAGACCCAAAGGAGAGCAGAAGTGCCAGTGGAAACAGCAGGAGCACTCGGTGGTCACATCTCCCTGCTCAGAGCTCGCAGCTCTCCCCAGTGGAAGCTTCACCAGCAGGTGGGTTCCTCCTGAAAGGTGTGTCCAGCACAGCTCTGGGCAAGAGGATTGTGCCTGTGCAGGTTTGCTGTTGTCCATTTTCCTACAAGAAAAAAAAAAACAAATTCCCCTTTCTGCTCTAGCAGCTGGTTTTGATCATTATCAACAGCATCACACCCTCAGCTTGGACAAGTCCAAGGGTGGGACTCTCGTAAATCCTGAGCTTGCCCTTTATCCAGGCTCAGAATGTTTGTGTCAAAGCCCTGTATTGTGAAATGAGGAACAGGGGTTGTGAGAAACTCAAGTGTTTTAGGCCGGGAAGGGCACAGGGTGTCGAGCTGAGGAAGCAGCAGCGTGATGGAGCACCAAGAACCCACCCCGGCAGCTCAGCTCTGGGTCTGAGCAGAAAGATGCTCCAGCTCAGAGATGGAGCATCAGAAACCCTCCTGATTTATTGATCTCTAAACAGGGCACGCACACAAAAAATATCAGGGTAGTAATCAAAGTGATAAACTTTACACTCCTCTATCACAAAGGAATAATTGTTCTGCCTGAGCATCATTATCCTGCCATTTTTCTGCTCCTATGTCTCCTACTGAAAATAAAGGTTCACTTCTCCCATTATAATGAGCTACAGTTTCAATAATTCACAGGGATTTTTTTATTGAGCTTTATTTTTTAATCTTCATCATCACAAGGTTATAAAATTTGTGCCACTCTTCTAAGCGTTCCTGAAATATCAGCAGGAGAAGGCAAGAGCAGATTTGCTGCAATTCATTTAGTGGGACTTTCCTATGCTATTTTGGTCCTTTGTTTTTTCATCATTACTATTATTATTATTATTATTACTGTCATCATCATCATCATTATCATCAACATCATCATTATTCCCAATAGCTACTTTGGGAGGAAGACTAAGACTGAAAGGACAGTATGGATCTGGCTTGGAATGAAATTTGGGCCACAAAAATACCATCCAGGCTGTTGTTTTAGAGACATTTTCTATTCCTGATTGTTTTGATGCCTGGAGAAGTTTCTGAAGTAGTGAAATCTTCACACAATCATTCTAAGGTAAAAAAAAAGCCATTTTCCCCCTTCTCCTTCTATTGTTTCTCACTGGGTTTGATGTACGATACTTTCATATATGCTCTGTACATACATATTTAATTTTCCATATAAAAAGTTCTGTCTGTCTTCAGAAAAAGGATATGGAACTTTTTTGACATTAATCTGGTAGCGTCATGAATTATGGCGCTATTTCTGAAAGCTTTCTTCATCTATATGAAATGATTATTTGACAGACCAGCATTCAATATTGTTGGAATAATTATTATGCTCGTTTAATACATCAATTTAAGCTGTTATCATGAATTCTTTGAAACGCTGGATAATTACATAAATAATTATGAAACAGTCTATCAGTGCATGTTAGTGCAAAGTAGTGCCGCTGATCTTTTATACACACAGAACTCAAACTCGCGAGAAGAGGAGGGAATCCACGGCACTGTGCTGAATAAGTGGTTTTCCTTGTCTTCCTCCTCATGCTCCTCATGCCCTGGTGGCTTGAAACAATAGGATCTTGTGGTTATTTCCATAACTTGTCCTAAAATGTGTTTGTTTAACCAGAACGGTGCCTTGGACCTGGCAGGTGCCAAGAGTCAGTGATTCCATGAGATTCCAAGTCACTCTTGGTCCTTCCCTCTCCTGGGCTGCATCCCCTGCTGCTGCCTGGCAGGAATGCAACAGCTCTATTGATCTTTATTCTTCTGGAGGTTTATTAACACATTATTAATTAGCACATGAGACCAAGGGGAGGTTTGTTAGCACTTTCACCTGCCACTTCCAAACTCATCACATCTGTTGGCACTGGAAATGGCTTTTTTCTTCAATTTAAGAAAGAAACCAAGAATGGGTGAGAATATTGGTGTGAGAAATGATCAAGCTGGTGAAGACAGGACTTTTAATTTAGGAATGGTGGGGAAGGATGGGCTCATGACACCACTGCCAGCCCAAGCAGAGGATGAAGAGGATCTGCTGGATGCTGGAGCTGCAACCCTGGATGCCTCAGCTCAGCACTTGTGCAGATTTAATAAGAATATATGTACCACTGACTGGAACGAGGATCCTTACACATCAGATTGGGAAGGACTTGACTGAAGATCTGGGGTTTGTCTGAAATTTTCTTTCCTTTGTTTAAACTCCTCAGCAGCACCCCCTCAGCAGTGAGAGCCCAGCAGCCCTGACCCCCTCCCTGTTTTGGGAGGGAGCATCTGGTGCTGTCGGCTGAGCAGTCCATCACAGCCCGGCACTGCTGTCACCGGGAGACGCGGTGGAACGAAAACAAAAGACGTGACAAATTTGTCCTTTTCTCTTTCATAATTAACCAAAATATCTCGTTGTGTAGCAAAGCGTGGCTCCTAATTAACAGGCGAGAGGCTATTTTTAAAATCCAGGCCCCCAGTAATTATATTTGCAGCAGAGAATGATATTTCAGTCAAACGCGACAGACAGTGAGCCAAGCTCCCATGTGAGGCAATTAATATTTCACACCTGCCAAGTAAATCAGCGGTGGGGAGAGGAGGGGATGGCATTGAGAAGGGGATGCTGCACTAAGGGGGCCCTGCCTGTAGCACAGGAGACCAAAAATCCTTTACTTGGCTGTACAATGGCCAGTGAAGTAGCACTGTTGAGACTGGCAAAGAGGCTCGGCCAAAATGGTCATCAAAGAACGGGGAGAGGGTCTGGGGAAGGCTAGGTGACCACAGCCCACCTGGAAAGGGGAGAGAAGTAATGAAAAACCCTGACAATCATCCCTGCCCCTTCCAGTCTGAAGTTATTTTTCCTTTCCTGGTCCCAGCAAGGCTCTGGGTGGCTGGAGGGAGCTGTTGGGTTTGGGCTCACCAGCTGTGCCACCATCCAGCGCCTCTGGGCTCTGCCAGCGGCTCCATGTGCTCAGAACGGATGTAGCTGCGCCTCTCCTGTGAGTTGTACATATTAGCATGTTCATTTTCCCTGTTACGGAGACAAAAGCTTGTCTTTTCCTTCCCACTGTTTTTGCTGTTCAGGATTAATCTGCCCGTTAATGGATAATCTGTCGGTGTTTAGATGCATTGAAGTTGGGAGGAGATTTACGGGCTTGTGATACCATCTGCTTTATGAGGAGGGTTTGGAAACCTGACGTTCAATTTGTTCTGCAGGATTTGACGGCGGATTACTCTTAAGATTCCAAAAATAATTAAGAAAATCAAACCCCAGAAAGAATGATGACAAGGAGGAGGCAGAGGGAGGGGAGGCAGCTCTTGACCTGTCCTCTGGGTAGGACAGACTGACAAAGCCCAGTGGAACACCCATGGCTGGGGGAGCTTTTCTGCTCTTTGTTCCTGTGCTTAGTAAGAAAATGCCACCAAGCAGTGGCTACGAGACCATGGAGCCACCAAGGCTGAGCCTGGAGAGCAGCAGAGCCACAATTATCTCTCATGGTTCGGTAATAATTATAAAGCTTTTGTTTTTAATGCAGAAGCTGGTCAGGGGGAGATGGCTGTTCGGTCCATAGTTTGCTCTGAAACACACTGGGGAAGGTACCCCGGGCACTGCAGCTCTGGAAATTTCCCTTCCAAATTACGGAAGAATCTCGCTCAGGCAGGAGACTCTATTGACCTCCTGCCACCATCCTAATGAGAAAAGATGATGGCAAAAGTCCAGGGGGAGAAAAAGCAAACAAATCTTCTTTCTTCCATAAAAGCAAACCAACAAACCTGTAACAATTAATCTGAAACTATCCAGGAGAGGTCCCAGGACAGGGTTTGCATTTCTGAAGCACTTCAGATAAGTAATGGAGCTTCAGCCTCCCCGTATTGATCGTGTGCCCTGTGTCACCCCAATGCTTTAACTAAATAATGCAGCATCACTTCCCATCACTGACGCTCTCCCTGCGATTACAAATGGTGCTGAGGAGGGGCTGAGTCCCACAGGATAAGAGCAAAGGTTTTTTAGGTGGAAAAACCAGTCAGCTTGTAGTTTTCCTCATCCCAAACTCGCCTTGATCCTCCAACTGCTCCAGCCAAAGCCATGTTGAGCAGCACTTAAAGCCGGTCCTGTTGCAGGTTTTTTCTGTTGGATCTCATGGGAAAACACAATTCCTGTGCACTCCTGGCTGCCTCATGTAATTGCTGTTTGCTCTTGTGCACCAAAATATGTGCTTATAGCGTCCTGTTCACCTCAACTCCCATCACAGCATCTCCCTCAGCTCAAAACATCCCCTTAATGCATCCTCGGGTTCTGTGGTGCTCCTTGATCTTCATAAGGGACACCTTCCACTATCCCAGGTGGCTCCAACCTGGCCTTGGACACTTCCAGAGACAGGGCAGCCACAGCTTCCCTGGGCCTCACCACCCTCTCAGGGAAGAATTTCTCCCATATATCTAATTTAAATCTACCCACTTTCAGTGCTGCTTCTGTAGTTGGACCCTGTCAATACCATTGTATGAGATAGACTATAACTAGTGTGGTAAAACAGCTCTGTAATTTTAAATGCTAATACTGTTGGATGTTTCTATTTCATGTGACTGTCCTGTAATTCCCACTTCCTCCATGGCAAGAGCCAGGCTCCTGAGATGCCCCTCGCTCCCCTTCCCAGGAGGTTTAACTGGATAGCATCTGCTTGCATATGCACTTTGATTTTCAGTGATACTGGAAGCTTTTTGTTCTATTATTCACCGTCGGTCTGTGTTGTCTGAGCTTATTATGTGCCATCAGAAGGTACCTGGGAGTCTGCAGCCTTCCCAGCCACTCCTATTGTACAAACACATCAATAAATAAGTGGTGTCTGAATTTAGCTCTCTGCTTATAACTGTTAGCAGAGCCCTGTCATTTTTTCAGGTCATCTTGCACTGCAGTTAAAATAGTTTTGCTGTTGCATCCTTCTCTTCAGGAGACAACCAAAGAAGTGGCTCTTAGATTTCTGTGTCTTTTTATTTATCACTTTAAGACCAAGGACATGACTTTAAAACTCCAAACAAAAGGTTCTGAATGTGGACCCTCACAGTTTCCAGTGCAGTGGGTCAGTAGCAGCAGGGGTTGGTAATGACCGAGGATGTTCCTGTCTCTGGATTTGAACAAATCCTCCTTTGAAAAATGGAAAGCCTTGTACCTCTGGGACCTCATTTCCCAGGTAGAAAACAGCAGCACTTTATTATCAGCAATTGCCAGGGTGGAGACAAGAGCCCTTTGCAGTCCTGTTCCCCTGGTGCTGTTAAAGCTGCTTTTCATCGCTGCCACTGATGAGTTTTACATCTCATCTGATGCTTCAGTAACACCTGGCACTAACCTGATATTTACTCAGAGTAAAAAACGTTCCTTTATTTCCTAGTTACAGTTTTGGTTTCTCTCTGAGAAACACCACCCAAGTTTTTTTTTTTTAGGCTGTACTTACTTTGCATAAATTTAGGCTGGAGGGAGGGGGGATCTCCCTGGAAACAAAGGCAATGTAGACTGGGGTTTTCTCCCTAATTCCCTGGGCAGAGGGGAAGTTTGGCAGGAGCCAGCCAGGATTCTGGCAATCACCCTGCACAGCACACTGGGTGTAAACTTGGGATCAACAAACAACCCATTAGGTGGCTATATTTAAAGTATATTTTTAAAAGAAATAAATAAATTGAACACATAAGGGCAACCAATAGATGACATCTCTTCACCAAAAGGTTTGTCCAGCATTGGGACAGGCTGCACAGTCCCCATGCCTGGAGGGATTTAAGAGACACTTGGGCACATGATTTAATGTTGGGATTGGCAGCGCTGGGGGAATGGTTGGGATCGATACCTTAATGCTCTTTTCCAACCTAACCCATTCTATGATTCTATAATTACATCACATTTAAAATGACCGGCACTGCAAATAGCTTTGATTTGGAATTAAATTTTACATTAAACATCCCGTACATGGCAGATTCTGTTCGTTCAGTGTATCAACAAGATGGACTCGCTGCAGCCCCGGCAAGAGATGGAAAACCCAAGCAATGAATCCAGATTGCATGTTCATATGACATCCATAAATGGGAGAAATAAATTGCAATTAGCATTCTGCAGATCTGGATGGAGAAGCTAATCTTTGTACTAAATTACAAGACTTCTGCTTTAATGATTTTTATTGGTGTTTTGCGGGGCTGCTGTTTATTATGGTTAAGCACTTTGGAGGGTGCAGCAATGAAAAGCAGTCAATGAAATCAGCAGGTTAATGAGACTCTGACACCGTCCAAAAGCACTGATGGATGGTAAGAGGATTATGACCAGTCCATCTCTGTCCTCTCCTCTTCACTTTCTTATATTGATGCACCTCCTGATCATTCTTGGTATGTTCAAAAAATGCATATTTCCTGAAAACAAAAAACCCCAGCACTTCAACACACCAACAGTAGCTGCCTGTAATGACACTTTATGTGTCTGATGGTACCCAGGGCTGCAGCTGCATCTGCAGAGGTGGGGAACTCATTTATTTGCTCTTCCAAGGGACTATTGTATAATCCCAGAATGGTTTGGGAAGGGACCTTAAAGCCCATCGTGTTCCACCCCCCCCCACCAGGGCAGGGACACCTTCCACTATCCCAGGCTGCTCCAAGTCCTGCCCAACCTGGCCTTGAGCACTTCCAGGGATAGGGTAGTACATAATTCAAATATTGTTTTCAGAATTAAAGTAAAAAAAAGATATATATAAATATGTTTTTTTAACTTGAGCAAAGTCTCACCTCTTCATAATCCTTGCAACTGCATTTAACTGCACTTTGCTCTTTATTACCTTCTTGCACAGCTACTACTTACTCATTACACCAGCAGAGTCATTCCTCAGAGAGAAACAGCTGAAAAAAAAATCCAGAATATCAGACATTTGTTGTGTAGATCATATATTTTACTTCAAAAAGCTTTTGGAAATCTTAAAGAAAAAAAAAAAAAGAGATGCATGACTGCTGCAACTCCAGCATACTGTTAATGAAAGGAGTGTATTGAAACAAATTGCTTAGTATGATCATTCTGCTAAAATCAATATCTTCAAATAATAAAGCAAATATGAAGTGCACACATGACTCCATTCCAGCAAACCATATGGTGGAGAGATTGCTGAGGAGTTTTATGCCTGAAACTTTTACTTCAAGACTGTTGGTTCAAATCTAATCAAGTCTACGTTCATTTACTGCCTTCTGTCTGTTCAGCACTTTGGAGGATATTACCAGGTCTTTAATCCCGTTTTAAGGGGCAGCCTACAATGTAAATCAAGTCACTTAACTATTTTTCCATGAAACTCTTCCCCAGGGGCACATTTTCCGCGGCAATACCGGAGGTTGAACGAGTCAGAAGGAACGGCCTCGAAAAACAAGGCGAGACTGGGCAAAACCAGGAGCCCACAGAAAGCAAATGCTTTTGCCAGTTGCAAGAAATGGGGGGTTCAATGAGAAGGAAGGAACTCTGGCACAGGATGGGCACAGGGCCAGGGGGTGCTCGGCTGGAGCTGCTGCCATGACCTGGAAATAGTTTGTGGCCCATCCAACGCCACAGGCAGGAAACCACTCCAGCTGCTCCAGCACAAGTGCTAAATAAAATCCTTTGTTGTCTTTGAAAGGAATCCCTCCTGGATTTGTGACGGGAAGACTGAGATCCATGGAGACGATATCTCACCGACCAGACAGAGACAGCCATGCCAGAGCCCTGCAGCACCAGCATCGCGCCTTCCCACCATGGGAAAAAGGCCAGTGGCATCAGAGAAAATACAACAACAGCCATTTAAAAACTCATCTAAAAACTCCTTCAAATTGTGTTTTGGGGGCTGGCTCTCACAGAAATTATGATAATACCCAGAACCAGGAGAAGAGAATTATTTAGGGAGACCTTACAGCACCTTCCAATGTTGGAGGAGAACCCAGGGCACACACGGTGGGTCCTCAGGTTTGGGAGAAGCCAAAGGCTCCAAAGACACTCTGGTGTAGAAATTGAGGCAACAATCTCTCCAGAACAGCCTTGGCACAAAGGATTTCTTGACAGGAGGCTCAGGATGTAGTTTCTGAAGCACTAATAAAAGAAGCATTTCCTGCCCCAAGAGTTTCAGGATAATTATAATAACGTGCAAATCCCAACACAATAAGACAAATAGATGGCAAGTTCTTAAGGAAATTGTGATAAGAATGATAATATCAGGGAAGCTTTTGAGCTTTTTGCCCTTTCTTAGATAAATCCCCATCAGTTCATCCCTCAGGAACTGCCTGCTCACAGCAGAGAGTTCTTGTCTTGCATTAACAAGGGACAGGAGTTCAGCCCTGGACAAGATTTGCTGCTGTGCCTCCCACTAACACACAGGAGGTGTGATCCCAACAGCATCTTAGAAGATTTATTAGGAGAAAGAACCCAAACTTCACCAAAAAATACCATTTTATTTACAGCTTCATACTCTGCTCTGGCTGTCCCACCCTGTTACAGATCCTCCTACCACTCCCAAAAGCTGGATCTCCTCCTGCAGCATCTCCCCACCTCCTCCTCCTCCTCCTGCAGCAGTTGTTTTGGAGAGCTGAGAACGGTGGAAGCAGGAGATGGGTTGTAATTTCCAGAAAGAGTTGGTCTGTCTGGGAAGCGGTGCAGTTTGGTTGCTAAGGCTGAGGGTTGAGATGAAAAACTTGTGTCTTTTGGGGTTTCCTGGTGGTGTGGCCTTGCTCCAAGTGCTTCCACGTGCCTCTGTTCTGGAAGTGCTCTAAAGCTTTATTACTCGCTCACTTACAATTTAAGTGGGAAAGTTATTAAAATGCTTTGAAGCTCGTGAATGGCAATGGATAGGTGAGTGTGAGGTTGATTTATTTGTCGGGATTTTGCACAGAAATAGTCCTCTAATGTTGCACATCCTCTGGGTCAGCAATGCTGCTGTCATGGGAGGATGGTGGGAATCTAATTATTTCATCTGTCCGAAATAGTAACTTTTAAAAGCTGAGGAAATGACTACACCAAAACTATTGTATGCCATCTGCCTGCTGAAATACTTACACAAAACATGTTTCCTGGCATATAGCTTCCTAGCCATATGTCTATTGCATCACTCACAATTAAATTAAATCACCCTTAAATACTTGGACAAATTCCCAGTGCGTGTGAACAAGCCTTCATCGCTGTGCTGTACGAAATTTGGACACTTGATCCTGTAAATGTTTGGGTGAAACTGGCTCAGTCATTGTTAACCTGATACAGCTGATACCGATTGCTGTGAGATAATTCAGCTGCGTGGTTCTTGTTTTGGTCTATCAGTATTGGACTATAAAAACGTGTTAGAGCTTTGAAAGGAGGAAATAATTCTGCAGTGTTTGTTTGCAATATGCTGCAGTCACTTCAAACAGGTTTAAAGGGAGAGTTGGATCAACGAGGGAAGGTGTTATCTTCCTCTTATGGAATAAACAGATGGAAGCCACTGAAGAGCCTGGTTACAGCTGGATATTTGGGATATTGAGAGTATTCTTGGAGGTGTGTATATCCAACAACAAAGCTGGGACAGCCTTGTGCTGCTCAGAGCTGTGGGAGGAAGGAGGGTCCAGCTGCCACCACCCTCTGCCATGGGTCTCCCAGTGCGCAGCTCAGTGATTCCTGTGCCAGAGGAATGACTGAGGCTCAAGGAGCTGAGTGACTGGCTGGCTGGAAGTGTCTCTAGACCTGTCTCCAAAAATCCTTGGCAGACAATGCATTCAATTAAAGAATAATCTTAATAAGTAACTCACTATGTGTTTTTTTTGGTTTGTTGTTTGAGGATATGTCTGATTTCCCCACTGAGGCATGGTCTGACATGGACAGTGGACACAGGGGGCGTAAATAGTAAGGAAATCCTACATTTTTGACAAATGAATGTCATTTAAACCCAGCCCAACTTCCTCTGGAAGCCAAACCCAGGAGCTTCCCGTGAGTGGTGTCTGGCAGACCCGGTCACCGACTATTTTTAGTCCAGCTCTCTATTTCCAGTCTGTTCTTGAAAGGTGAGATAAACCCAGCAGCCAAACCCGGATGATTCTGTTGGTTTCTTTCATTCAGGAGCCTGGAGCAGCACTGGAGGAGAATGGCAGGAAGCCTGGCAGGGCAGGGGGGAGAGCCCTTGGCACAGGCAGGGGGCTGGGGGGTACCAGGGGACCAGTCCACCATGAGCTGCACCAGTTCAAGGGTCAGAGCTCCCTAAAATTCCCATGCAGACATGGGGTTTGGCAAGAGCTGGTTTGTTTTATTCTCTTTTATGCCTTGTATTTTATTATATTATCTTTTATTTTCTATACAGTTCACTTATTTGTAGCAGCAAAATGGAATTTCTAAGCATTTTTAAGGTTGTTGCCTTCCCTGGACAGGATAGTCTCAATCTTTGTCCTCCCACAGGGACCTCCACAATTTTTCTTGATGCCTTTCAGTGTCATGAGATGTTGGTTCTCACTACATGGTCTTATGTTTTGTGATGGATACTTTGAAATTCCAACTTTTTATTCCAGAGAAGTTGTGGCTGCCCCATCCCTGGAAGTGTCCAAGGCCAGGTTGGAGCACCCTGGGTTAGTGGAAGGTTGTACCTGCCCAAAACCATTCTATGATTCTTTCATTCTGATTTTTAGTTGTGTTATTCAGCCCAAACTCTCACTTGTAGAGACAAAAGCAATATCTGTTAGTCAACTAAGACTTTTGTCTTGCTCTGCCTTTCAATTTCACCTCTGAATTTATATTCTCAGCTGCTACGCAAAGTAAAGTTTGGTTACACACTGAGTCGTGCACATCCCAATGTGTGTTTGTGTTTGAGAGAAGACAAAAGGGAGGATTCTTAGTTAAAGTGAGCAGGGCTGTGCCCACGCTCAGGTTTTAGACCGTATTTTACTGGGGTATTTTGGTCCTTAATAGAGCTGTGTCGCTCTGTCGTTCAGTAATAGATTCCTGAACATAATAGAAATCTTTATATAGATGTTGGAGCACTTTTCTTAGCTGCAGATGTTTCCTTCCAAGAGACTTTTTCCTGCCATAGAATTACAGAATGATTTCAGTTGGAAGGGGCCTCTAAACACCATCTCATCCAACCCCTGTTCTACGAGAAAAGCAAAAGCTACTGGAATTATGTCCTCCCATTTCTTGGTGTGTACTAGAAATGCAATTTGGGGCTCTCTCATACTATTCTATACTTTTTTTTTTAATTATTTTAATCCTTTTCTGACTGTAGCCAAATGATGACCAACCCTCCTCATTGCAGGGGGTTGGAACAAGATGATCTTTAAGGTCCCTCCCAGCCCAAACCATTCTGTGATTCTATGACTGAAGAAGAGTTACAGGGGCATCCATAAAAAAATAATACGATGAGTAAGTACTTTCTTGTCCTTCCTTCCATAGCTCCTTTCCTGGCCACCTCATTTTCATTTTCCAGTTTGCAGTGAGACATATAGTGGCCACATCATCCCGTTGTAAAAGGAAGGGAAGAATTAACTCTTAACTAGAATTTAGTTTCCCAAGGGATCATACCTTTTTTTCTTATTTATACCCAAAGGCCAAAATGAGAATCACGGAATGGTTTGGGTTGGAAAGGACCTTAAAGCTCATCTTGTTCCACCCCCTGCCATGGGCAGGGACACTTTCCACTATCCCAGGGACATTCCCAGGTTGGGATGCACTGACTCAGCCCCTGAGCTCCTGCAGAACATCCCTCAGCCAGAGCCAGTCCCGTGTGTGTCTGAGGTGCAGCCACTGGAGAGCCAGAGAACCACAGCCAAGTTTTCCACTTGGTAAAGCTCAGCCTGGTAATAAAACTGAAGTTGATATTTCTCTACTGTTTTCAGTGTTTCTATAATGCATTCCTAATGGAAATGAGCTCCGGGAGTTTATTAGTCTCATGTCCCTCTTCTGCTCCAGGTTTAATGCCAAAGTTTTTGCCTGTGGGTTTTTCTCTCCCCCAGACCTTCTCTATCCCATCTCATTCCTGTGTGACCAAAGTCCATTTAGCGAAGCTAATGGAGTTACTTCTCTTCAGGTCTGTGATGATTTTTGCATCCCTGAGTTCCTCGCTTAATTTTCTGAGAAATTTTCCAACTCTGAAGTCCGTTTTCAGTATTTCCCCCTTTTCCACAGCTCTGGGCACAGACCAGCCATGGGAAGGGCTGGCTGGGCTGGACCTGGGGCTTCCCCACATCTCTGCTCTCACCAGGCTGTGTTTACTTTGCTTTGAGAGAAGTTTAACTTCGGGCTCTGCTGTAATCCTTCCATCCAGGCTGTGCCCCTGCCTTCAGCTCTCAGGAAAGAGTTAATCCCGGCGAGGCTTTGGGATCCTTCGCTGGGGAGAGGGCCGATCTTTTGTTTGTTTTGAAGCTGCTGGCAGGAAAGTGGGGAGGAGAGAATTACCTAAGTGATAGTGAGGTTGCCATGAACTATATAAAACTGGGAAATCAAAGCGGAGAAACTCCACCTCGCAGTCTTGAACCACAAGCACAACCCCTGAAGAGAAACCCACCCCACAACCGAGTGATCTCAAAGGCTTGAACTCAAACCAAGCTGCATGAGCTCAGAGCTGCTGCAGGACTGAGAACCCCGGAGCTGTCACAGCCAGATCCAGTTGTAGTGGGAGCTGGGAGCAGCAATGCTGTCCTTGGGAAGTTTCACAAGAATGAAGTGGAGGCAGCTCTTCTGGATCACCGTCTGCGTGGTGGAGTTGGCCGGTGAGTATTGACTGCAGAAAATACCAGGGTTACACAAGAGCCCAGTGCATGGGGCAGCTCCTGGGGAACTTGGGAGCAGCAACTCAGGGGGGGTGTGGGGATGTGTTTTAATGAGTCTGAAATTATAATTTCACATCCAAACCCTGCGGTGACATTTCGCAGAGCGGCACCACATCAGGCGTCCCAGCCAAGACACTCACGGCCGTGGGCTGGGGAAAAAAAGGTGCTGCTGGTTTGAAAAGGAGAGGAATCAGGATCTAAACTCCCTCCAAAATTACAGATAACACGAGGGGGTGGGAATGCAACAGGCAAAGAGATTGCAGCCACAGCCAGTCGTCTCTCAGCCTGCCTTGGTGTAAATGAGCCACACTTTTGTTTTGTGGTTGGAACTAAACATTTGCTGAAAATCAAATGAATCTCCATAAATATTAAAATCTCCTATTGCAGCTCTTCAAATATTCATCATATGAAGCAGTGAATAACAGTACAGAGATTCTCTCTAGGTACTATTTTTTAAAGGGTTATATTTGAGGGAAATATTATCATTTTTGTCCCAAACCAAACAACCATAAAGTAGTAAAAAAGGACTAAAAAAAAGTGAAGCAACACTGTGTGTGCTGCCTGGTGTGCTGGGACAGGAGCCAGGAGCCTGCGGGTGTCTCCTCAAATTTAATTTTTCCTTGTTCACACAAATGTGAGAGACAAGATCCATGGCAAGAATTCTCTGTGCATATTTTGTTTTCCGTTTCACGGCGCTCCTTTCATGTTCCCTTTGCTGCCCAGGTATATTTATTGCCCACCTGAGCTGCTGTGCCTGACCCTCCAGTCTGTGTTAATTTTACGGGAAGGAGAAAACCAATTTTGTTCCAGAAATGACATTCAGGACTGTCTGGCTGAGCTAAACCGAGCAGGGAGGGGGTGAAAGACAAAAGGGTTTTACCTGAGGTGCAAACTTGGAGTTCCTTGTAGTACAAAGCAAAAGTGATAAAAAGCTGGGATTTTGGAAAGGCAAAGCTGCTGGGTGACAGGGGCTTTAATGCTCCAAAATGTCATTGCACAGCCCATGCTCACCATTTCTGCAGGATATTTCTTGCTGGAAAGTGGAGGAGGGTTATTTGTGCTCGGTGGAGGTGCTCAGAAGAATTAATGAGCTCACCCTTGGGGCACACTGCGTGTTCCTCACCTCCCCAGGGAGTCAGAGAATCCATCAAAGGTTCCAGTTGTGCAACTCCTGATGGAAATCCCAATTCTGGGCGTTTGGGCTCAAGTCGCTCCTGGCAGCACTGCCGAGGGTGGGACAACTGGCCTCCTCCTGCTCCCAGGACACCTCCAGCTAAAGCCACGTGTTTTACAGGGAAAAGTCCCTTGTGCCACACTGGGCCAAGGGCAGGAATACTCCAAATGCAACGTGTGGCTGTGCTGTGGGGAGGATGGAGTTTGGGTACCAGGGCCCCAGAGCCAGGAACAGCCTCACAGGGCACAAACCACATGTGAAATTCTCAGTTCTGGCCTTTGCCTGGATTTTTAGGGATCCAGGGAGTTTCAGTGAGTGTGGGAGAGGTTCACAGCCATCCCTGTCCCGTAGAGTGGGGCTCTTGCTTCAGGACCACTTGGGAACCCTCTGGAGCTCCTGGCAGGATGATGTGAGCAGTTTGTGTATTAATAAACCACATGGAGAGCTGTCCTGTGCTTGCCTCAGACCAAACATGGAAAGGAGAGTACAGACTCTATTTGTACCTAATGAAAACACTTCAGTTTTTTATTTAACCTTTTATCTTTCCTTTGTATAATTTTTTTATTTATCTCTGCTAAATTTGCATTTTAGTAAAATCTCTTTTTATGTCGTTTTCAAGCGTTTTTGCTTTCCTTCATTCCTTTTGCAAGACTTTAGAGAGTTCTAAGTATCGGGAAAGGGGGAAAAGAAGCTTTAAAACTTCCAGCTGCTTAACATCCTTTAGAGGCTGCACATTGTAACTGCTCGAGCCAGGAGAAATCTCGGTCCCTGGGAAGGTGTCAGGCTCCCAAAAGGCTGGAGAGGCCCCAAATCCAAGGCAAACCTTGGTCCAGGGGCTGGAGTTTGGTGTGGCATCTCGGGGGGCTCCCACAGCCGCCTGCCCCCCGCGCCACCGCGGCCCCACACCCATATCCTGTCTGGGAGAAGGAAAAGGGGGAGGGAAGGGATTTTTATCAGATATTTCCAGAGGGAAGAGGGCTCCACCCGCTTGAATTCCTGCCACATGGCTGAGAGCTGTAAAACTGGAAAGGCATGAGTAATGCCGGCTGGAGTCCTTGGAGGAGCTGCTGCGGGAAGCCTGGGCTGGCTCCAGCTCCAGAGCTCCGTGTCCCACGGTTCCATACCCTCCTGTCCTATATCCCACGGTTCCATACCCTCCTCTCCTATACCTCAGGATTCCATACCCTCCTCTCCTATATCCTGGGGTTCCATACCCTCCTCTCCTACATCCCACAATTCCACACCCTCTCCTTTGCATCCCAGAGCTCCTTGCACTCCTGTTCTGCATCCCATGGTTCCTCACCCTCCTCTGCAGCCCCTGGGACCAGCAGTGCCACAGCACCACATCAGGGACAGCCCTGTGCCACATCCCTTGGAGCTCCTGGAGCTCGGAAAAAGTTGTTAAACGCAGAGCTGGAGAAACTCTCCCGGTGCAGGTTTTGTGTGTCAGAGCATGGAAGGGGGTGCCCAGTCACCAAAAGTGTTACCCAGGGATATCAGGTGGAATCAGCACAGGAGGGGCAGGTTCTGCCTGGGGATCCCCTGGGTTTGGTTTGCTGGAGGTGCAGAATTGGGCTCAAATGATGGAAACTTTTCTCCTATTTCCTGAGCCTTTGCCACTGCAGAGCTTTTTTGTGGCCTGGTTTAGTGCTCATGGATGAATGTTGGACTAAATCAAATACTTTAACATTTATATTGTTGTTTTTTATTTTTTTAATTCAGTTTGAGCGGACATCTTTTGTCAGCTCCATTATTAAAACAATTTTAAAAATCAAAGGTATTTACTGTTTAAATCTACAGGGGTAAATACAATAGGTATTGTGAAATACAATTTTCTTTCCCATATCTGCACGTTTTTGCTCCTGCAGGTGCTTGCACTACCAGGTGAAGGTTTCTCCCAGGTTAATAAATAGCTTGGCTTAAACTCTCAAACAAAAGGACAAAGTTTAGTAAAGCCATTAAAAAATGTATGGTGCAATAAATGACCCCCTTTAACTGAGCACCGTGTGCATTATCCAGCNGGAGGGGAGGGGAGGGGATGGGATGGGATGGGATGGGATGGGATGGGATGGGATGGATCAGTGTGGGCAGCCCCACAGGACCAGACTGGGACACATGTAGCACCCTCTGGTACAACCTCCTAGCGCAGGAACAGCCGAACAGACAAAATGGACTTCAGAAATCTCTTTGCTTTTCACAAACCATCCAGTCTCTCTAGGTCTGATCCAGCAAAGCTCTGGCATTCTGACATAGAAAAATTCCTGCCAGGACAATGCTCAGTGCAGGATCCTGCAGCACACAGACATCAGTGCTCTTTACCTGGCACCAGGAGCTGCCCCGATACCGGCAGCTGATCAGGATCTGCCAGTGCTGCTCCATCTCTCAGGGTGGTTTGGGAGGATGAAGTAACGTTTCTGGGAGCTCAGGCCCCCCTGGGCAGAAATACAAATGAAACAACACATTTTGTATAATTTTCTTTTTAATGTCTGGATAAGAATCTTAAACACCAAGAGCCCTGGGGTAGAGGTTGGAGCTGTTTGTTAAAAGTGGAATTAGGTTTTAAGAATATAGAAGGTTAAGGAATGCTGAGGAATGCATTTTCACTGACTCATACAGTTCATTTTAGAAGGGAAAGCTGGAAGTGTCATCTCTGTAATGCAGCAGGAAGCAATATATAAACTTTAAGTTAGAACAGCAAACCATTCTCCAAACATTCTGCTTTACCTCCAAAGATGTTTTCACTCATGAGTCAAGGCTGATCCCCAGCCAGTGGGAATGTTTCTGTTTGCTTTGAGATCATGCCTGCAACTGTAAATCCAACTTATCTATCCTGAGGCACACAAGTTATCTCTTCCAAGGCTTGAGTCTTTCCTCCAAGGATTATAAACCCAAACTAGTGCTACGAAATCCAGCTTTGTGCAGGGCTTTGTGCATCCATCAGTGGGCTGAGGATGGGGTGGGATGAGGGTAGAAAGGAGCCTCTCCTCCTCCTCCTGAGAGCCCTGCAGCCTCTGCAAGGGCTGCACCAAAGTCTGGTGCTCACCCAGCTGACACCTTTAATCTCTGAGCTTCTCCCAGATGTGCTCCAGGCCACGCTGCCATTTTGGGGCAATAAAAGGCGAATTTATGAGAGCAGCTAACCCTTCCCTGCCTGCCCACAGGGACTCAGGGCTGGGGTAGGGGTTCAGCATCCCCTAACACCTTCCTCTGCCCCCAGGAAATGCTTCTGGGAACCTGACAGACACCCCCCCAACGACAGCCACCACCATGGAAGACAACAGCAGCAGCAGGGCAGCCACCACAGCCACTGGCACCATTGAAGACACCAGCGCCACTGGAACTGCCAGCAGTGCCCAACCAACAGCAGACACATCTGGTAATCACTCCTCTCATTCCCCCTGTGATTTCTGGTAGCACAGATGCACGGTGCCTTTCTTTCCTGCTGTTTGGAATCAGTGCATCTTCTTGAAGGCTCTGGGTCAAGGAGGAGTTGAAGGTGATGCCAGGAAGGTCAGGTAGTGGTACCCTTGCCGTGGTGCAGCACGTGCCCAGGGAATGAGCTCATTGTAAACCCATTATGAAGCACATGTAACAATTAGGCAACTGAACCAAGGCTAATGCTCATTTCTTAGAGAGCCAATAACTCGTTCTGGTGCTGCTGGCTATGACCAATCAATATTGTATTTCAGTCATCACAATGCCACGCATTGAGTTTACAGGACTTAAGCTTTCTCATTTTTGGTTTTCATTGCATTTCTTCTAAGCTGAAGCTGCAACTGGGACCTTGACAGCCAACTCCAGCTCCCCAGGGCTCAGCAGAGAGCAGACGAGCCCGCAGACCAGCCAAGCACCCACAGAGCCACTGGGCACCCCCTCGGGGCCACAGAACACGAGCCAAGGTGTCTCCACAGCCAACAGCACAGCAACACAACCCAGTGTCAGAACAACAGAAGCCTCAGAGTCCACAGTGCCTTTGAACAGCTCTGCTGCCACCTCGGAGCATCCTCCTGTCTCAGCTGCCACGACACCACTGCACACACCCCGGGACAGGCTGAGGGTGAGGATGGGGCATCGTGGGCTGTGGGACCATGAGGAGGCTGGACTTGTCCCACAGTCTCCCGACAGGTCCCTGACACCACCCCTGTCTGTTCTCCTTTCCAGCCCTCCCTCCATCCCATCACATGCCACAATGTCAAGGAATTGAATGACACTGGAGCCATCTGCTTGCAGATCAACAAGTCCACCACTTGCGTGAGTTGCCTCCAAGGGAGGGCGGAGAGGACGTGCAGGAGGGGAGGGGCTGCAGTGAAACAGCTCAGGGCAGGTTCCTGCAGCAGTGGGGTCACCCACCACACCTGGGGGGTCAGTTTGGGGTGGGGAGCTCACATTTATCCTCTGGGCAGAGCATCTCAGCTGTGCCAGACTGATGGAGCTGGGGATGGCCCCAGCAGTCCTGGGAGGATCCCAAAGGGATGATCAACCCAGGGAAAATGCAACCTCCTGTCTGCATAGAACTTCTTTTTTCATGCTGAAGTTCAGCTTCTAAAGTGTCTCCCACCACGTTTAGCAGGAAGTTGCCTTTGTTCTTCTTCTTCCTCTTCCCTGTTGGGAACAAAAGTGCAGGGGGTTTTTTTGTTTGTTTTTGTTTGTTTGTTTGTTTTTTGGTTTGGGTTTGGGTTTTGTTTTGTTTTTCTTTTTTTGTCTTGCCAACTGCCAGAGGGGAGAAAACAGGGCATTTGGAGCTGATCAGTGTCCCCATCAACTCCTAAGGGAATGTCAGGCTCTCCGTAACTGCCCTTGACCTTGAGCATCAAAAACAAAGCATTTATAAAAGCAAAGGAGGGCTTATTGTGAGCGGGAGAAAGAAACTTTCCTCCCTTCCTGTGGAGGTACAACCTACCTCAGAGGGTGGGTGGTGCTGGATTGTGCCCACAGCAGAGTGGGCAGTGCCCTGGGTGTAAAATATGTACAAAACATACAATTATTACATCTGTCGTTCGACCATACAGCTGCCACTTAGGATGACTGAATCTCACTTGGCTTTTCTCTGCAGATTTGTGATTAAATGGCATTTAGACTCGCTCTTGTTTACAGGGATTGTACTTTAGCAAAAATCCACACGGAAACTCCTCCGGGGAGAGAGTGATTCTGATCACAGATGCCATCTAGTGGGCTCGGATCCCTCCTGGCCGCAGGGTTTATGCATCACATATTCCAATGGATACATATGGAACACACAGAATTTCCTACACAGTCATACCTCACATACCCTTAACCCTCCCTCCAAAACGAGGCGAACAGCTCCACTTCTGTGTGTTGGTAGCAGGTTAAGTGAGAGGTGATAGGTTGGACTTGATGATCTCTATGGTCTTCTCCAACCTTACTAATTCTGTGTTTCTGGGAGCTCCCACCCCAGACCTCTGCCCTACCTCCATCTCACCAATCCTGCACTGGGAACAGGCGGCTCAGGCTGAACCTGGGAACCAGATAAGTGTGTCTGTGAGGGGAGCAGAGAGGAGGGACCGTGTGTCTCACTTCCCTGCTGGCCTTTCCCAAAGCAAATGAGCAATCAGCTGGCACCCGCCACTGTTAATTGCAGAGGGAAACTCTGACACTCCGATGAGTTCTTTCCACAGTAGAGAAAGGAAAATACACACTTGGGTCTCTTGTTCCATCTTGGCCTTCCTCACCCCAGGCCAAGCTCTATAGAAACAGCTGAAAATGATTTGTTTGTTATTCTCCCATGGATAAGGTTCTGCATTTTTGGATGCTAAGAGGATGTAGTGATCCGAGCACAGTCCCGAGGCAACTCTGAGGCAAAGTGAGGAAGGCACTGAGCCTCCTGGCTCTGCACAGCACTGCGAGACAAGAGGGTTTTCTCCTTTTCCACAGCCCCACGTTGATGGGTCCCCGTGGGGAGTGAGTGGAGGGCAAGGGCAGGACGGGGGGTTCAGCTGGAGCTGGTCTCTGCCTCGAGGGGGTGGGCACAGCCACAGCTCGCAGGATGTCCCCAGCTGGGAGGATGTTAGGGAAGCTGATAAGGTCTTTTAGCAACTGTGGGCCCTGTCTCCAATCCCAGCTGTGGCTGAAAATAGACCCGAGGAGAAAGCCTATCCTGTCTGATACAGAAACTGGCCCACAGAAGGGAAAGCTGCAGCTCCTCACTCCCCTTCCTCTTCCACCCGAGAGTCAGTTCGGCTCTAAAATGTGAGAAATTTGTATTTTTTTAGCTAGCCTTTGATCAGCAACCTAGCAAAAACATTGAAGACATTTCCTAAACAGGAAGGCTCAATGCTTCTTTGTTATTTCCCTCCTTTCACAGCCCCTGCCTGGGACTCTGAAACAATAGGGCTCTTCAAGGGGCTCTTCCAGTCCAAAAACTGGACTCACCATGCAGTTCAGATCCTAAATTTAGCTTTGTTTAAATGCCATTTTCAAGAGTAGCTAATAATACCTTCATTTAATTTATTCTCATTAAGTTAAGAAACAGAAAAAAAGCATCTCCATTTCTGAGGTGTTGGAACTCTGGGCCGTGGTGAAGTGGGAGGTGAAGGTCTGACATCTGAATCAGCTTTGCAGGGCACACACCAGCACCACCAGCATGGCTGAGGTGGAGAATTAGCCAGTTTGGTTGGTTTAATGGCTGTTCTTTTTTTGCAGAAACACTTTGTAGACAGGAAGGGATTGGATTTACGGAGAGCGATATGTGGAGAGAACCAAGGTGTGTCCTCCTCCTGCCGCATCAAACTCGCCAAGTCCGAGGTGAACCAGGACTGTATCCTCCTCGTCCTCGATGAAGAGAGAGGTCAGTGAGACTGTTTCCTTTGGCTCTCATCTATATCACTGGATAATGACATCCATGTGGGCAATGGGAGATGGATGGGTTGTAGAGAAGGGCTGTGGGACACGGATCCTGGAAGAAAACCTCACTCTGCAACTCCTGCTCTCTCCTCTGGGGTCCTGCAAGATCCTCAGAGCCATGGCATCACCCTCGGATCAACAAAGGGGCTCCTCCATGCACAGCCAGGCTCTTTGATGCTGAAATGACCTGCAGCATGACCCCCTGTGTAATGTGCCTGTTCTCTTTTAGACCTTGCAGATCGTGCTTCGAATATGACCAAGGAATCTCACTGGGAAAAGGTAAATTCCTTCAGCAAATTCAGCTGTTAAAAACGGGTGGTCTGAGTGGCTGGAGAGATGAAAGTTTTAGACGGTCATTGGAGGCTGAGGGAGACACTGAGAGTTGAAGCTGCCTCCATTTTGGAGGTGCCCAATGAATGCTGGCCCAGGAGATCCCTGGAAGTGTTCAAGGCCAGGTTGGAAGGGGCTTGGAGCAACCTGGTCTAGTGGAAGGAGTCCCTGCCCATGGCAGGGAGTGGAACGAGATAAAATGTCCCATTCCAACCCAAACCATCCCGTGATTCTGTGGTTGGAGCCAACCACCAGATAAACAGCGAGGCAGCGATGCACCACAATCCAAGCCATGGAAGCAGAAATGGTGCTGTAAAATGTCGCAATATTTCTTTAAAAAGGTTTAGATCCCAACAATAACTCTTACAATACAATTGGCGCTCGGCTTCTTCAAAGTACCATGCTGACATTAATTAATTCCTCCTCTCAATGCTCTCCTGAGGCTGCCATTGGCTCGTGAAGCTGAGCTCCAGGTGTTTATAGATACATAAATGGCAGGGCTGCAAGAGCAGCACACGCAGATCTCAGCCATGCAGATGTGTGCTCTAAACCTCGGGGTCTGAGCGCTCTGTTCCAAGGGAGAAAAATTCCCTGCGCCACAGGAGACTCCAGGTTGGAAACGAGACGGTGAGGACGTGAGAGCTCCCAGGGCCAGGGCAGAGCTCAGGGGTAGCAAAGCCCAGCTTTGTTTACGTGCAGTTTCACAAGGAGGTGAAGAGCAGCATTGTTTGAAGCCGGTCCCTGTTCAGCAGATGCACATGTTTCCTGTTTGTCAGACTCACGGCTCTCTTTGGTGTTTTTTTCCAGTTTGGAATAAAATTCCTCAAACAGGACAGGGTGAGGAACCACCAGGACTTCTCTCAGAAGACCCTGATCGCCTTGGTCACATCTGGACTCCTGCTGGCGTTCCTGGGCTTGGCCGGATACTTCCTGATGAGGCGGCGGAGCTGGAGCCCCGCGGGAGAGAGGCTGGTTAGTGCGTACCGGTGGCAGAGCCACAGGTAGAGAGGGGGCTGCTCAGTGAGGGGGGCACCTGGGGGAGACAAAAGGGGGGTGCCCCTCACCCTGTGGCTCTGTACTGACCACCCATGTGTGTCCCCAGGTCATGGGGCAGCTCAGCCCTGCGTTGTGGCTGAGCCTGGGACAGCCTGGGCAAGGCCAAGGGCAGGAGCAGGGAGGCCAGACTGTCAAGGGTGAAGGGAAACCTCTCTTGCCTTCCAAAATTAACTCGTAGCTGACTGCTCCTATGGGAGAACCGCCCCTTTCTCGCACATACTTCCAGGTCTAACACTTATTTTTGCTCAGCAGTAAGAACTCAGCCATCAAGACCCCTCCAGAGACACCAAACCCTTATGAATTTGCCATTAAAAGTGACACACTTTAATTTCCATTCACTGTATTTGAGTTACGTGTCTGTCCTGTACCCACGCTGTAATAAAGGCTATTTCTCCCCTCACTTAACAATTAATGGTAATAAAACATATCAAGAAAGAGCCAGAAATCTCCTATTTCCATTTTCCCCCTTTCCAGGCAGGCTGACCACTGAGTTCTCCTCCTTACCAGTGACTTTTGGGGATGTGACTCTCTGTAAACTGAGGTTGGGACATGCTTTTCCCTCACCACTGAACAACACGAGCAGTTGTGTCCTGTGAAGCCATTAGGTTCTTTCCTTGCCAGAAAGGACGTTCCCAAAACACTCAGAGGGGAAGTCAAGTGTACGTGTCAGAGGCAGGGACACGCAGCTTGGGCTCCCCAGCCCGCTGCCTCCAGGCCCCTGGATGCTGGCAGCAATGGAAATGTGTGGCTGGCAGCTGCCCGTGGCAGTGGCAGTACGGATTCGAGGTGAGATGTGTCCAGCTCACCTATGGACATGGAAAAGGGGCTGAGTGAAATGCCGGGTGGGCAGGAAGCCTGGCAGCCATCTGGGTCTGCTGGATGCTGCTGAGGAAACAAGGAGCAGTTCCCAGGTAGGAATTGCCACCAGGGATCACCAGTGCCTAGCCCATGGCTACCGGGAATGTCACAGACCGACACATGGGGAGTTATTGCCGGGTGATGGAGGCACCTCTGGATTGTGCTGGGTCCCCCAGAGGCACCAGCTCCTCACAGCTCGCAGCAATGACCAGCCCTGCACCTCTGCTGGCCCCTTGCTGTGAGCTGTGCACCTATTTACAGGCTGAAAGGAAGGTTGGGGGGAACAAAACGGGACAATTTCCACAGCTTTCATTCAATGGTGCTTCGTGCTTGGCCAGAGTGGACAGCAGAGATGGTCTGTCACAGAGTGACTTCACAAACCCAAGGCAATGGCAGCTCCAAAACCTGTTATGAGTAAACAACAAAACCTGATGGCTTCTCTTTTTAGGTCCAAGAGGAAAAAATGCAGTTCCTGGCTGGTTTTCTTGCTTCACCTTGCCACGGCATGGTTCAGTCCCTGTGTCCCACCTTCTTGTCAGCGAGAGCAGTGCCCTTGTCTGCAGTTGTTTGTTCCTCCTGCCCAGGGAGCCACGGGCACCCAGCCAAGCCCCTGCCTGCCATCGCAGCCCTTCCCCTTCCCTAACTCTGCCTCTGTTATTTCTGTACCTGTTTAGGCTGAAGACCCGTATTACACAGAAAACGGGAGCCAGGGAAACACGATGTTGATGACGCCCTCCCAGGAGCAGCCGGAGCTGCAGGAGAAGCCAAACCTCAACGGTGGGACCCAGGAGAACGGGACAGGCCAGGCGTCCTCCAAGAACGGGCACTCGGCCCGGCAGCACAGCCCCGCCGACACTGAGATGTGACCCGGGCAACGGCGACCCAACGTGAGCTACGAGAGGCAAAGGAGGGCAGGAGTTTTCCATGGACACTTAGGGAACTGCAGACCTTTTGTATTGTTGTTATTGTTTCTGTGAAGAACTTCAAAATCAGCCTAAAGCGCATTGAGAGCCAGAGCTGCTGAAGACCTGCTTCTCTGCCTCCTCCTCCTCCTCCCGGTGACCACACGAGAGACTTTTTCCCAGCTGTTCTCTGCTTCTCTTGTTAGAAGAACATAATGAGAAATACAAGTGCTGTTAGCCCTCTACAGCTTTTAAGCAGAGGCAGGCTGAGCCCAAGCAGCTCAAATATGGTGGCAATGTATTAGGCTGATTAAAGTAGTTAAATTGGGATTTCAGTGACAAAACCCTCTCAGGTTTCAGATAGTTTTGGCTGACAGAGTTGTTTATACTCCCATCTTTATGTTTAAGTGCAGGATTTTTTCCCTCTTTTAAGACCATCAGGCATTTAACCCCCTTCTTGTGCTTTAAGTCTCCTCTATTATTTCCTACTCCAGCAGAGTTTGCTGGAGCTCTGTGTAAAACTTTCCATATGGATTTGAAGGCTGAAATGTCAGTAGGCATCAAACCTGTTTCTTTTTGACTCCTACCAGTACACAGGTAGTTGTTTTAGAGTAAAAATCTTCCCCAGTCTCTCCATGTCAGGGCCTGGGAATGTGTGATGAGGCAGAGGCAGCAATTTATCCCTTGAGTGAGGTGGAGAACAATGAATGGGGCTGGAGGGCTCTGTAGGCGCCTGGGGCTGACAGTCCCATCACTCTCCCTGCTGACACATGGGGACTAGTGCCCAGTGTGGGAATTTGGGCATACGAGATGCCAAGGGGCTCCCAGTGGGTGAATGAGACAGAAACCTGGCTCTGGGACTGGTACTCCTCCCTCTGCACCAGCAGTAGGTACATGAATAAAGAGCAGTATTTTCCCTTTGCTAAGTGCCCAAATCCCAGCAGCAGGAACAGGTCCTGCCTGGCAAGAGCTGCTGTGAGCCACGTCGCCAAGGTTGAGCTCCTGGCAGCTCCATGGGAGCCAGGGAGCAGGGGCAGGTTTTCTCCCCATCCCAAGCATGTGCAGCTCATTTTCAGGAATCCAAACCCGTGGCAGTGCCAGCCTGGGGCTGCTGGTGCAAGACCTCGAGCAGATGTTGGTCAGACCACAATCTCTGCTGGCACCAGCAGCAGCCTCCACATCCCAAATAAAGCCAAAAACAGCCCTTAAAGCTGATCTGCCGCCTCACCAGTGAATTCATCACAACCTTTTCCCAGGGCTGAACAGGGGAAGGCTTTTTTTTTTTTTTGGTACAGTGCTGAAAGCAATGACAGCCACGTCCATCATCACCTGGGGCTGTTTTCATGGGTGCAAGAGTCGTTTGAATATGCTTAAAATATTTCAGGGTGTTTGTTTTGGTGTGAGTTGCTTCTCCTAAATCTCATTGTAAATAGTCCCGGTTGAAAAAGAAAAAAAAAATAATAATTAAGTATTAAAAATCAGCTTCTCCGTTGTGTCCTTGGAACAGCAGCGTGTTTATCCCACTGGGATGTGCGGCTCTGGCTGTGCCGTGTGCCAGCAGGACGAGAGGACAACGCCTCACCGAGAGGTTGTTGTTTCCCAGCAGAAATCCCATGACTAAAGGCTGGGGCTTGTTCTGAGCACACTCTTTCAACAAACATGTTTGCAGGACAAGTGACGTACAGCACATTATTACACCTCAGTTGTTTGATTTTTTAAATTTTTTATTTTATTTTAAATGTTTAAGGCACCCAGTTAATTCCTGGAAAAATAAGTGAGACTCCAGAGTGATGCGCAGGCGTGGGGTCTGACAGCAGGAAGGTTTGGGGGCGGGGGGGGAGGTTGGAGGAGGTGAAGATGAAGATCCTTGTTGCTGGGTCACAACAACACCCTGCAGCTCTACAGGCTGTGGGAGGAGTGGCTGGAAAGTTTGCCCAGAGGAAAAAGACCTGGGCGTGCTGGTCAACAGCACCCAAACATGACCCCAGGTGTGCCCAAGTGTCAGGAATAGTGTGGCCAGAGAAGGGATGGCAGCCCTTCTGCATCTTCTCTCGTGGAGATGCTCAAGCTCCACTGAAGGCAGGAGCTTTGGGGCTGGGGAACTTTGCTGACCTGGCCCCCCTCCTTTTGGGGGGATGCTTGACCCTTCCTGGGGCTTATTCCCTGGCAGAGGCACACCAGGACCTCCTCAGGGGACACCGAATGCAACTAGAAAACACGACCACCACCTGTTTTGTTGAAGTTTGGAGCAATTTGACCTCTGGCAGACTGGCTGCAAGGGGAACAGATGCAGGAAAACGAAATTACTTTCCCAGAGAAAGCTCTCCCAGAGGCTTGATTAGCACTGTGAGGTGGACAGGGAGCTGGGGCTGGCTTTTTTCTTTTGGCAATTGTTTATCTAATCATCACTGTATCAAAAAACTGGAGATCTAATCAAACGTCAGGTGCATTTTTCACAGCCCAGGGTATGTCCTACGGCCACGCAGAGACAATAAAGTTACAGTCAACTGCTTTGGCAAAACAAAAGGTTTCTCCAGAGCCTCCAGATTGAGGGAAATGCTGGGAGCTGGTGGCTGAGCAGGGACGGTGCTGAGCCAGCGGAAAAAGCTGCACTTCCAGCTCAGGAAGTTTTTTGTGTGTGTGTAAACACAGGCAGGCTCAGCTCTGGCCCGGCTGAAAAGGAAAATTATTATTATTCCTTCCTTATCAAACCCTTTGCATCCCTTCCTTGCCGTCACTGCCGCCTGCCCAGCAGCCTCCTGCTCTCACCAGCCCCAAGCAGCTGCTTTTGGGTCACTCCGGGGGGATTTCGGGGAGGATAAATTCACCTCAGCAATCTGCCTGCCCACAAACAGGGTTCCAGGTTGATGTAAGTGCTCTTGACTGGTTCGTGATCTCACGTCCTGCTCCTACAGGGTCCTTTTAGCTGCTGGGGGGCCTTACATTGATAAAGACACTGTATATGAAAATAATCAGCATGAAAACATCCTCTGGGAAAGACTGTTGGCAAATACAAGGTGTTGAATGTAAATATATAAATATAAACGTGACACAGCCATTAAATGATGTGTCCATGTCCGTTTCGCAGCCTGGAACAGAAGTAAGAGCCCCGACAATCACTCAAGCAGCCCCCAAATCCTTCTGCAGGTTGAAATCAAAGCTTTGTCCAGAAGTGAAAGAATACCCTCCCGATCTGAACCACCATAAAACGCTCCAGTGAGGTGAAGGTGGTTGACTGTGCATTGCTGAAATCGATCACATTTATCAGAGCAAATACGTTTTAATTAAGTCTTATTACCTGTGTCCCTTACTTCCTTCCCTGCCACAATAAAACCTGCACAACGCTCCCAGGTGACAAAACACCTGCCCTGCTGTATCACAAGCCCTTCGCATAAAAACAGCATGTCCTGAGACAGAGGAAAGTAGCTCCTTCCTCTGTTTTGCTGGTTATTAATTTCTTTTTATTGAACTGAAGGGAGGCCGCAGCCCCAGAGTTACAAAGCTCCTCCAAGACTTTGAAGCCAGAGCAGAAACAGCCAAGGGTACATTTTATATACCAATGCTGCTATCTGCTGGCTGTGCTTTGCTAGAACATTCAATACTTGGCTCTAGAGGGCAGCTGGTACTTGGGGAACGCTGCCCAGGCAGAAGCAGCTCCCAAAAAAGGGTCCTGCCCCACCACAGAGTGCCCTGTGGCACCTTGGGGTGCCAGAAATCCAGCCCCGAGGCACAGTCACACCATGGAATTATGGATTATACAGACAATGGGTTTTAAAGTGCTATTCTAGGAAGGGGGAACATCTGCAACGAAATTTCTCGCATGGATTTCACGTCAGTTTATTTTCCATCTGCTTGTTCCGTGCTGGATCCTGCAAAACTCGTGTGGGAGTTCTCCAATATTGGCTGCACCATCTGCTGCAAGGACACGCAGGAGTTTCAGGCTGAGCCCAGGGAATGCAGCAGCACAGGGTGGGGCTTTGGGAACGTCCTGGGGTGCAGCTGAGGGGGAGAAGCTGCTGGGGCAGCACCAGGAGCCAGGGCACATCCCTGTGGTCGGAGCCAGGGAAGGGTCAGTGCCCTCGGCTCACACCAGGCAGTCCCACGAGGACCAGTTTTGAACAAGCCACAAGTTCAGCCACCATCAGATGGTGAAAAGCATCTCCCAGAGCCCCTACAGGGTCATGCTCAAACTCATTTCCTATTTTTTCCTTTTCTAACTGTAGGAAAGAAACCACAGCAAGCCCATGTCCATGATCTGTCTGTACCTGTGTGGTATTTCATGGTGGACCCAGCAGTGGTTGCACTTGATGATCTCAGAGGGCTTATCCAACCTTAATGCCTCCATGATTCTGGCTTTCCTTTCAAGGTAAATGGAACAGCGTCTCTGTAGGGCTTTTCCATTGCCCAGAAAAATTGTATTTACAATTATTTGCATTACAGGCACTTCAGATGTGTTTTAATTCTGAGTCTTTAATCTTAGCCATCAGATCTATATAATTTGCTGGTGTTTTGATTTGTAGTAACAGACGTAAATGAGATTATCCAGCCCTTGAGATAAACTGTCAAAGGCAAATGCTGAGGAATTGGGCTCTGAAAACATTTTAATGCGCTCGTGTTGCACACCCTGAGATGGAAGCAGAGATGAGCAGAGACCAGTGTGAGCCAGGACTAAGGTCCCACGGGATGTTGCAGAGCTGTCCCCATGTTCCCAGACTCACCTCGTCCTTCTCATCCCTTAAGGATTTACAAGGGCAGGAGGAAACACCTTCACAGTGTGCAAGGAACGTGCTAAATGCTGTGAGACTGCAGAATGTTCTTTTTGAACTTAAAAAACAAGGGTGGGTGATCCTGGGATTCTCTTTGTGGGTTGCTGTGGAGTCGGAGGAATTGCCTTGGGCTGAGATCTTCCTATTGAAATTTGTGGTTTCCTTCTGCAGATAAAACCCCACCGTTTTTAATAGTTTTCCCATTACTCTTCTAATGGCAACTTATGGTGTTGGAGGGAAAAGAGTTTCACTCCTGGTTCCACTGCTCTGATTGCAGAAAGAAAAAGGTCTGAAAAGTCCTGTCTCTTTTTTGCCTGCATTAGACAGAGAGGTCACAGGGGCCCCTACGTAGGACATTTACTTTTAAGTTACATATTTTTTTATTCCCATAAATTAAGCAATGCATTACTGACCCTTAGTTATTTATGTATTTGCTATTTCTGGTTCTTGTAATTTTTTTTTCCTTAATATTTTTTTTTTTAAATCTTCTTGTTTGCATCTTCCTTCTTTCCTTATCTTCTTCCTGCCCCAGAGGCTTATTGCTGCTTTGGCAACATGCTAACGTGTTTAGGAAAGATAAGATGTCTAATTAATAGTTTAATTAGCAGTACAAGGTCTTAATAGCTTATTAAAGGAAATACATTCAGAAAATTCTTTTCCTTTCCTTGCACTGGTACAATATAATTTACCAGCAAATGATAGGACAGTTTTAAATGTTCTGACTTTCAGTGAGGAAAGTGGGGCTGGGCTGCTGATTTCACGGGGGATTTTGCACCGCTAATACCATTATTTTGTTGCTGTTGTTTTAAAACAATTTAAGAGATTAACAAAAGCGATTGGGAAGGAGCAGCGTGGCTGCAGTGCGGAGGCAGGAGCCTGAACGAGGAATTAAATCCCTCCCCGTGCATATAAACAAGTCCTGGGGAAGGCAAACTTGCTCTTTAAGAGGCTCCGGCTGAAATGTCAGGTCGCGGTCGGAGCTGGGGCAGCTCAGGCGTCCTCCTGCTCCTTTTTCCATCATAAAAAAATCCTTATTTTAAACCAAAGCATCCTTGGCTTATAAACTCCAGCAGAGCACGGCCCACCTATAAACCCTCCGGATCCCTCCTGCTTTCCCCAGTGAGAAACTCCGCGTTAAACCCCGCTGGGAGCAGAGGGAAATCAGAGCGCGTCGCTGCAGCTCGGATTCCCCGGGCCGCCGTGTTTTTCCTCTGACCCACACAAAGATTTCTTTCTAAATTTATCACAGCGTTCATCAGCAGTCCCACTTAGTGCAGATTAGGAGGCTGGGCAGGCAGGGCCCATCGGAATGAGGGCAGGGGAGCCTGGCAAACCACGCGGAGCTGCCGCGGGTGGCGAGGCGAGGGCAGGGCACAGCGAGGGGCAGGTGCAGCCCCAGCCTTGCTGCCACCAGCCCCAGCCCTGCTCCACACCATCCTTCCCCCCCAGGCTCCCTCGGGCTGGAATGCTGCACCGAGATGGCAGAGCCCCAACTCCTGGCTGGGTCCAGGGAGCTTTTGCTGGTCCCCGGAGGCCCCAGTGCTGGCACCGCCGGGGAATTTCCACTGGGCTGCGGAATCCTGCAGGCTCTGCGCAAAGCAGGATTTGGGGAACGCTGGGGAAGGGTGGCCGTGCAGCACCCCCCGGCCAGCAGAGCATCCCTCCATCTCCCCAGATCTCTCATGTCCCCCCAGCACACCCTGGGCTCCTGCCCATCTCTGTGGTGGGTGACTGGGGGGCCAGGGCTGTGGGTTTGTGCCCCGTGGACCCCCACGCTGCAGACACAGACGGGTGGGACCCATCCTGCCATGGGTGCTGGCTGATTTTAGCCACACGCTTTGCAATGATGCAGCCCTACCCAGGGAGGACGAGCCACGTTTGGAATCACGCAGGGAAATTATGCAGTTCCAAGGATGGCATAATTGGGGGAACGCTTGACTAGCGCAATTTTCTTACGTGCCTGTCAGCAAATCACTTAATCTGTGCTGTGCCAAGTTTCCCAGCCGTTAAATGGGGAATGATTATCCCACCACTTCCTAAGAGAGAGAATAATACCCACTAATGATCGTGGACGTCCTGGAAGGTGGTCCTGGAGATGTGCAGTGACACTCACAGTGGCTGCAGACCTGCAAGGAACACTCAGCATTTTAAACCCAACCTTTAGACATTAATGTCTCTTCCTGCTGCCTTTTATTTTAACAGAAGAAAATACCGAAATAGATTTGTGTCTATTTGTGCCGGGTTTTCAGATTTCGCTGCCATCCCCTGGGATGGAACATCCCGGGTGCGACGGGGAAGAGGAAAATTTCGGGAGGACGCAGCTCGGGGTGGCTCTGGAGCGAACCCCTCGCCCTTCGTCCACTCCCTCCGACCCCCCTCCGGGGACTCGCTGCCTCCTGGGAGTTGTAGTCGGTGCGGGGTGACCTTGGCCCCGCCGCCGCCTCCTCCGCAGGGAGCCCGGGGGGGCCCCTCCGCCTCCCCCGCTCCGCNCAGTGCAGCCCCTGCACAACACCTGCACCCCCCCTGCGCATCTCCTGCCCCGCGCCATGAACATCCCCTGCATCCCCCCTGCGCATCCCTTGCTCATCCCAGGCATCCCCGTGCGCATCCCCAGCACGTCCCGCTCACATCCCGCCCTCCCCCCGCCTCCTCCTCGCCTCGGGGCGCTGCCCCCGCCGGGACCCCNCCCCGGGCCGCCGTGTTTTTCCTCTGACCCACACAAAGATTTCTTTCTAAATTTATCACAGCGTTCATCAGCAGTCCCACTTAGTGCAGATTAGGAGGCTGGGCAGGCAGGGCCCATCGGAATGAGGGCAGGGGAGCCTGGCAAACCACGCGGAGCTGCCGCGGGTGGCGAGGCGAGGGCAGGGCACAGCGAGGGGCAGGTGCAGCCCCAGCCTTGCTGCCACCAGCCCCAGCCCTGCTCCACACCATCCTTCCCCCCCAGGCTCCCTCGGGCTGGAATGCTGCACCGAGATGGCAGAGCCCCAACTCCTGGCTGGGTCCAGGGAGCTTTTGCTGGTCCCCGGAGGCCCCAGTGCTGGCACCGCCGGGGAATTTCCACTGGGCTGCGGAATCCTGCAGGCTCTGCGCAAAGCAGGATTTGGGGAACGCTGGGGAAGGGTGGCCGTGCAGCACCCCCCGGCCAGCAGAGCATCCCTCCATCTCCCCAGATCTCTCATGTCCCCCCAGCACACCCTGGGCTCCTGCCCATCTCTGTGGTGGGTGACTGGGGGGCCAGGGCTGTGGGTTTGTGCCCCGTGGACCCCCACGCTGCAGACACAGACGGGTGGGACCCATCCTGCCATGGGTGCTGGCTGATTTTAGCCACACGCTTTGCAATGATGCAGCCCTACCCAGGGAGGACGAGCCACGTTTGGAATCACGCAGGGAAATTATGCAGTTCCAAGGATGGCATAATTGGGGGAACGCTTGACTAGCGCAATTTTCTTATGTGCCTGTCAGCAAATCACTTAATCTGTGCTGTGCCAAGTTTCCCAGCCGTTAAATGGGGAATGATTATCCCACCACTTCCTAAGAGAGAGAATAATACCCACTAATGATCGTGGACGTCCTGGAAGGTGGTCCTGGAGATGTGCAGTGACACTCACAGTGGCTGCAGACCTGCAAGGAACACTCAGCATTTTAAACCCAACCTTTAGACATTAATGTCTCTTCCTGCTGCCTTTTATTTTAACAGAAGAAAATACCGAAATAGATTTGTGTCTATTTGTGCCGGGTTTTCAGATTTCGCTGCCATCCCCTGGGATGGAACATCCCGGGTGCGACGGGGAAGAGGAAAATTTCGGGAGGACGCAGCTCGGGGTGGCTCTGGAGCGAACCCCTCGCCCTTCGTCCACTCCCTCCGACCCCCCTCCGGGGACTCGCTGCCTCCTGGGAGTTGTAGTCGGTGCGGGGTGACCTTGGCCCCGCCGCCGCCTCCTCCGCAGGGAGCCCGGGGGGGCCCCTCCGCCTCCCCCGCTCCGCCCCAACCCAATGCGGCCCCCGGGGATGATGCGACAGGCGAGTACCGCGGCTGGGGAGCGGGGGGAGAGGAGCCGAGCGGGGACCGGGGACGGGAACATCCCCCGCACCCCTCCGTGCACCCCCCTGAACATCTCCTGCACCCCCCATGCGCGTTCCTTTCTTATCCCGCGTACCCCCCATGAGCATTCCCTGCCCATCTCCTGCCCCCCGCCATGCACANCGGGGCAGGGCGCTGGTTCGGGCTCAAAGCCACGGGGAGAGGCGAGTCCGGCCGCGGCGAAGGGAGGGACTGGAGTGAGGTGAGGGGGGGGTGGCTGAGGGATTGGGCACGGCCCCCCCTCCGAGGGCTGCTCTGAGTCCCCGGAGTTACAGGGATGATTTAAAATCATAATAATGTTGGTAATAATAATGATTATTATAATAATGCCAACAGCAATATTAATAAATAGCAATAACAGCAATAGCAGCGATAGTAGCAATAGCAATAATCATCATCATCATTGTCGTCATCTAATTCTGTTACATTTAAATAAAAGGATCCACATGGGTAAAATCTCAGGCAACTCTGCTGGTGCTCACTCCTTCCTAGTGGATAAACTGGAATGACAGTCCTAAACCAAATGGGAACATCGGGTGGAATTTAAGGGGTCTCTCACTTCTTTCTATTTTAACATAAGGCCACGGGGGTTGGAAGTAGCTGCTTCACAGCTTCATATTTTCTCTGGTTTTCTATTTAGGGATAATTGCTCCATATAGCCTTGCAACTTCCACGCTGTGGGTTGTTACGTTCTTGCTCCTTTTTTTTTCTCTCAGAATATATGATGCAGTTTCTGTTTGTGGACTGGTTTAATAGCGAGGTGGCTGAGACAAAGTTTACTCAATAAACTTGCTTTTCCCCTTGAGCAGCTTTAGCTTAGATAAACTGGCTTTAAAGTCCCGGTTTAGCGTGGGACTAGGACTGTTTACCATTCATCATTGTTAGTTAATTGCTGTTTGGTTAAATATTTAGTTTGGATTAAGTTCTTTTATACCCTTTTCTTAAAAAATAATAAATAAAGGTGTGTCTAGCAATGCGGGAGAAGGCTTTTTAAAGACACTCTGCAGGAGGGAAGCTCCATAAAGTTTTCTTCTATATTTTGCTTTTAAATTTCCTTACTTTTAGTTTGCTGTGCTGTTATATTTGTAATTAGCCAAGCTTAAGCAGCAAGGACATTTGGCTCTTTCTGAAGCGACTGCAGATTTCATTGCCAGTTTCATTCCTCACTCCAAAAAGAAAAAATCCTAGAATCACAGATTATCCTGAGCTGGATCGAGTCCAACCCCTGGCCCTGCTCAGGACAAGTTTTCATCATTGTTTAAAGCCACCAGGTCTAACTCGTGGCCTGCAGATGGGCTGTGTTTGGTGGAACAGGACAATGGAAAAGGCAGTTTGGGGAGAGGTGCCAAGGGAGGGACTTCACTTAACACACTGAGCCAGCGACAACCCTGTGCTTGTCCAGCCCAGCCAGCCCTGAGAGGTGTTGGTGAGCAGCAGGATGAGGAGCTGAGCGTTGGGGGTTAAGTCCTGAAGCAGATCTTTGCTCTCAGGTACCAGGTCGTGCTCCCTGCAGAGGTGCATGGCACAAACATCTCCACTCCAGGGGGATCTCTGGTGCCCCCCGAGCTGCAGAGAGCCCAGCTGGGCTGAGGGGGGGATCCAGTGGGAGAGACCAGGGAGCCCCCAGGGCACTGGGGTGGCTGTGGGAGATCAGTGCCGCTGGAAAGGGCCTTTTTTGGTACAACGCTGCAACCCCCCCGTGTTCCAGGGCAGCAGTGACCCAGTCGTTACATAAACAAGGGTTTAATTTTGGAACTTTAATATTTAACGGGCTTAGGTTTCTTTCGCTCAGACATGTTCTCATCCACTGCCCGTTTGACAGGATACTTCTTACCTACATTACTGGTTGCTGACACTGTGTCCTGCACTGGATTCATGGTCCATTTCAGTGAGTATTTGTGTTTGGGATAAATCCTTTCATTAGTATTGCTCTGTCACACTTGGTTTTCTGAGCTGCCATTGCCCTGGGTGGCCCTTCTGGCTCTCCTCTAAAACGAACAGGGTGGACAAGGAACACCTAAGGGTGTGGTGATACCCAGACCAGCAAAGTCCAGCCTGGGTAGTTACCTACAACAATTGTACAAGCCAGGGCCCTTTGGAAGACAGACGCAAGGGATCCTTCCTGAGTTGGGCCCTCCATCAAAAGTGACTTGTATAACTCACAAATGATAAGTTATACTTCATCAATTCCCGCAGGGAGAGAGGCTGGAGGGGTGTTGATCTTCTCTTGCTGTGCTAAGCAGGTAATTTAGCTTTTCTCTGCAGTCAATCATTGTGCACAGGTCAGTGAAGGTAACACAGGTACTGCCTTGGAGGGGACAAAAGCTCTACTTGTCCCTTGCTACCAAAGGCAAAGATGGTTCTCTTCCACAGTCCAGCCCTTCAGCCTTCACTGGTCTGTTCTACAACCATCAGAGAAGTCAAGGGGAACAGGAAACAAATTGACTAAAAGTGCTTTGGAGGAAGGAGTTGCCATGGAAATGGGAAGTGGGGTGGTTTATTTCAGGTTATTAGTAGGTCCTTCCCCAAGCGATCTCGATACCGTGACTTCTGTCTCTCTTCCTCTCTGAAGCTCTAAGTCACGGTGTGTTGGCTTCAGTGGTTTCCCTCCCTGCCATTCGTCTCCAGTCATGGAACAACTACATCTCCAGCTTGGAAGTCTGGCAGTAGAGCAGCTCTGGGCCACCCTGAGCAGCCCCTTCCAATGCCTGTTACCTGAGCGGGGTAGATTTCCCCGTCTTGTGATCTATGAAATAGATTTTGGGTTGGGAAGGGACCTTAAAGCTCATCTCGTTCCACCCCCTGCCATGGGCAGGGACACTTTCCACTATCTCAGGTTGCTCCAACCTGGCCTTGAGCGCTTCCAGGGATTTACAGAAAGAAGCTTTTGTTCTTTGTGTTGTAGGAATTCCATCAGTATTCTGGGAAATAAATATTCACCTTTAAACTACAATGTAGCATTTTCCTTGTGATCTTAATATTTTCTTACCCAGCTCCCCAGGGCAGTGGCCCTTCCACAGCATTCCCAGCCAGCTGGCCCTTTCCATAAAGCACTGGGAGAGGGAATAATGTAGACTTTGCACCCTTTAAATACGTTTTAATGGTACAGTTCTCAGTGCTGGCTATACTGGGCTGTGAAATGAGTAGGAACTGTGTTTGGACACGCTATGAAACTTCTCTGTGGTGTGTTTACCTGGCCTCCCACAGGTTCACAGGGCTCTGTGACCGTGGGCCGTCACGCTGCCTGCTCAGCAGAGTTTGTCACGTAAATGGAATGATGCAAATATAAGAATTAGCCCTGCCCTGCTGGGGCTGCACGAATCCATCCTGCCAGGAGCTTTTCACGGGCATGGCAGGAAGCTACACCCTGCAGCCAGCTCTCCATGTACCACTGAGTAACACCATCTCCATCGCTCACTCTGCTCAGTTTTGTGGGTTTGGGTTTTTTTAACCTATTACTTTGAAGCTACAAACACTAAATTTAATCAGAAGATTTTTTTTCCCCAGCCGCTGCACATCATTTACTCCTCACTGTTTTGCCATGGATGTGCCTCAGTGCTTTTGCATCATCTCCAAATGTTGCCAGCTCACTACGTGCTCTTTTTTCCAGAAACATCCCAACATCCTGGCCTGTGTCTTTATGCACATTTGGGCACCAGCATTTCAGTGTTCACCTGCACTCAGAGTTTGGTGAATGGTCTTCCTAAGGCAGCTCTCATCTTGGACAACCTCATTTTAACCTCACCATTCTGAGGCGGGAATGGCTTTAGATAACCCAGATTTCATCCCTGTGGGAAGTGGGTTTGGCTTGTGCAGAACCCAGGGCTCCCCTGGACTCCTGCAGTGACCTCGTACACTTCATCTTCAGCTGCAGCAGGGAGGTGAAGAAATGCTCCATCTCCAGCAGAGGAGCTGCAGGTCTCCAGAACCACCCTACAGAAATCATCTGTTACATCTCACCGAGGGAATTCTAACAGGAGAGGCTGGAAAGCAAACCCCTGGGACGCCAGAGCTCCCAGGGGGTAGCCCTGATGAAAGAGCATATGTGTCAGAGGGAAGACTGGGATGTAGGTCTCAGCCATTCTTGGCTCATTGATGTGCACATCTGATGGCCTTATTTTCCCTTGTCATATCCTGTCTGCTTCCCTACATCCCCCTGAGCACCTCTCCCTATCAGTGGGTGAAATGGGGCACCCTGAAGGCCAGAAGGCACTTTCCTGAACCTTTCTCATTTACAGGCTCCTGAATTCTAATATCCAGGACCATTTCCCCTGCCACAGACGTACCTCTTTGAAAGCCAGACATCCTCCAGACGTGCTCTTTTCACCTGCTCCATGGCAAGATCAGACGAGCCACGTTCATGGTGATGCTCCTCTCCTCTGGAGCTGCTGCTGTGTCCATCCACCCTGGCACACCATCCTCCCGTTGCCAAGGAGCCAACTGTGCTGCTGAGAGCCCTGGACTGCTCTGGCATTCCTGCTTTTCCTCTGCCTCCTCCTCACCTCCCACTCGGCCTCTGTCGCAGTTGCACTGGCAATGGCAGCGCCTCAAGCACCACCTCGTGTGTTGGGATGTGCACGTGGATCATCCCAGCAGCGGGACTGTGACGAGCAGGGTGTTACTACCACAGGGTGACAGGCACCTCTGCGAGATAACTCAGGTTGCCATGGTCACAGGTGGAAAATAGGGCTGTGGGTCACCTCGGGCCAGTGGCACACGAAGCTCAGCACCCCGGGGCATTTTGGAACACCTGAGGCAGCGTGAGCCGGGGTGGAGGCCACCAAAAACCCCTGAGTGTGCAGGGAAAACATCCCAAAACTTCCCAAACAGGAACGACTGTGCTCAGCAGCCTCAGGGATGGCATCATGTTGGGCTAGATCCTGCGAGGCTCTGGCAGAAGGAGCCCGTCCCAGCCCTGGGACCTGTTATTACTTATGGTGGCACCCCAGATTTTAAGGCCTGCTGTAGGAAGCTCTGCTTGTTCTGAGCTTTCACGCTTGGAATATTTAAGAGCAGTTCTGAGTCACAAACATTTCACCTCTAGACTGTTGTTCCATCTTGGTTGTTGCTTAACTGGACAGGAGTTCTGGCACCAGCACAGGCTCTGATGGACCAGCCAGTGATGCTGCTCCTGGCTCCCAAAGAGACAAACCACAGTTTCCATGAACAGGAGGTACAGGGCCTGCTGAAAACATCACTCTGGGAAGTTTTGCGTCCCACATCTTGATGTTCCAGCCCTGAGGAATGAAGTGTGACAGCATGGGAATGGATCTAAAGAGCAGGGGCTGCTGTCCAGGGCAGCCACAAATAAATTGTGTTTGCACCATTAATCTCTTAATAACATGGATGAGCTTTGCTGTGCTGCATGAAACAGATACTTAAAGAAGTCTTAAAGGTCTGTGTTTTCATCCCAGGTTGTGATATTATAATATTCTGTACCTTCATCACAACATATCCCCCATCCCTGGACGTGCTCAAGGTCTGGTTGGACGGGGCAGGGGATGGAATGAGATGAGCTTTAAGGTCCCTTCCAACCCAAACCAGTCTAGGATGATATATTCTTATTTTCTTAGGGTTTTCTCGGGGGAGGAATGGCTCAGAGGCCTAAACAAAGTCCAAGCTGGCCCTTCCCACTGTGTGAACGTGAATCCTCTGCTCTCCTTTCCCCTTTAAATGAGTAAAACAGGCTGAGAAGGAGCTGGTTTCTGTGGGGGTTTTTTAGGAGGAAAATAGTTGGCAGGAACATGAGCAAAGCTGAAAGTATTTTCATCTGTTTTGTTTTGTAATGTTTAATGTTTTGATTTCTACTTTCCCAATCATACAAAGGAATCACTCAAACAAAGGTTTCCCATTCTGGAAAGGGAAAAAAATATCTATAGTGGGACTAATCTGACTAATGGGAATTGGCCAAGTATGAAAAAATCTGAAGTATCTTGAAAAATGACAATATTTTTCCTTAGGAAAAAAAAAAAATAGAAAAGTTTACCCTCTAATTGAGATTTGTTTGCAAAATAATTCCAGGCTGGGAAGAGTAATCAACTCATGCCTAAAAATATTGTTTTGAGATTAAATTTTATTTTGTTAATGGCAGCTTGGATTTTAGAACTTATTAGTGGTTTTCGAATTCTTATTGCCCTGTCCTCAATACCTGTCCTGACTTTTAAATTTGGGGACCCGTGTTTTATGGAAGGCTATGGGGAGAATTGATCAAGAAAACACTGCTTAAAAAAAATTAATCTTGGCAGTTTGAGGACAAAACAGCTGTGAAAGGATCCTCTTCCTGCTCCCTCTTTTTTTTTTTACAAGTATTTTTCAAAGATAACAGCTTCGAATTATGTATTTTTAGAAGGCTCTAGAAGGCTCAGTTGAGACCCAGCGGCCACTGTGGCTCAGCGCTGTACAAGCAAATTATTTAGGCCAGTTTATCCCCGGCCAAAATAATTTACAATCCCAGTTTCCAGGCTGAGACAAGAGGGAGAGAGAAACCTCAGCCAGAGCTGCCAGCGCCAATCCCAGCAGGAACAGCAAAACGCCCCGGTCAGCGCCGGCGCCGGCACACTGAGCCCAGCTGATGAATATGAGCATTCTGAATATGATAATTTTCAGTAATAAAAAGCACTTCAGGAATTTTTCCAGATAAGAATAAATAATTTGTGGCATTGAGTTTTGAAGTTCTGGGCGTTCCTTTGGCAGCCGGTGCCGGGCGAGGAGCTGGAGGCAGGCGTGGTGCTGCGTCTGGCAGCTCCCGGGCGCTCGTGGGTGCTGAGCTGGGGTGGGAGTGGGGACTGCAGGGATTCAGATGAATCACAGCACATTTCCCAAGCTCTGCTGTGCTCAGAAAAGCAGTCACTCCAGGCAGGGGCTGGCAGACACACACAGGCAGTGGGATGTGCCCTGGTATCCACAGGGTTTCCACGTCAGTCCAAGGCCCTGCAGCATCGCCTGGTGTAGGTACAGAAGTGGGCACAGGGAGGAGGGATGCTCTTAGACACGGGGTGCTGCTGGCACAGCAGTGCTCTAAACAAGCTGCTTAGGAATGTCTGAACAAATTTTTTCCCCGTTTATTCATTTCCCAATTGGAAAATGTTGCTTTGTTCTGTGAAGGTTGGTGAAGCTTTTAATGGGAGCTTTTCGTGTGCCCAGGGTGGTGCTCCAGGCAGCTGGGAAGTGACAGCAGCAGTGACAGCCAGGACTGTGGGACAGCCATAAACTGCCACAGCATCAGCTGGGACACGGGAGACTGGCTCCACGGGACTGTGTTGTGGGCAGATCAAACAGGGATGTGCAGGTGGATTTCTGTCAGCTCAGGTGAGCACCTGGCAGCCCCCAGGTACCAACTGCTCTGCCATGGGTCTTCCTCATTTAATTAAAACTAAAAAATCCAAATCCTGAATCTGTGTTTCAGTGTAAAGGCCAAATGAACCTTGAAAATGTAAATTGAAGTATCTTCTGATGAC
Source organism: Pitta sordida (assembly GCA_013390025.1). Taxonomy (NCBI): domain Eukaryota; kingdom Metazoa; phylum Chordata; class Aves; order Passeriformes; family Pittidae; genus Pitta; species Pitta sordida. The sequence goes on from WEKX01000898.1 coordinate 893,300, forward strand.
CTGCAAGCAAAAATCCTGCTGTTGCTCCCCAGCACACCCAAACCCTTACCCTGAGTCACAGCAACCTGCTGGGTGCCAGCCCTGGACATGACATTGCTGGCAAACAGATCCTGCCTCTCTCACGGCTGTGACCTGGCATTCATCAGGACTTTTATTTTTAAATAAAACATCCCAACAGGCTCAGTTGGACGCTTTAAATGCAATTCATCCTGCTCCCCCTGTGCTTGCAGGAGTTGTTCCTCAGGTAAATCCAAGAGATTGAAGGAATGTTTGATTACTGCCCCAGAAACAGAAAGAAAACCCATAGCATTCACTCCTGGCTTCTGATTAAACAGAACTAAATGGTTATAGCTGAAGCAATACATTTTCTGGCTAAATATTTAAATTGGTAATTAACACGCATCCTTTAGGGTGGGAAAATAGCTGTTTTGCCATAGTTTCATCGACTTGATGGAGGAAATAAACCACCAGAGTTTGGAAAACAGAGGCTTAAATATGTTTATTTCATACTGAACGTTTTGTAATTCTGTCTGTAAGGAACAGTCAGCTCTGAGTGTGAATATTGTCCAGGAGGAAATAAAAGCAGCGGGGATTTATGGCAGCGCTCCGGGGGGGTTGAACCGCGCCAGCAGCCCTGGCACAGCACAGGCTCCGCGGGGCTGCCAGGAGGGTGCTCAGGTTCAATCTTTAACCAGCAAAGCACACGGTACCTGAAACACTTTGGCAGAGGTTTAGTGTGGTTTTGTGAGCCGGGGAGAGCAGATTTGCAGGCCTGGTGCTGAGTTAAGCCTGTGCTGATCAGCTGGAGCCGAAGGCCGGGGCTCTGCCGTCACTCCCCTTGTGTCCCTGGGTTATGCAACAACGGGCAGCGTGTGCCCCCCGACCCCACTGCTGCCACAGTGGGCACCGAGCCCCTTCTCCATTCACAGCCTCCGTGTCCCCCCCAGGAAACGGGAAACCTGGAAAAAGCAGAAGTGTGGCTGTAATTAGGATTAATCTATTTTTAGCAGCCTGTCTGCTGCCCTGTCCACGCTCCAGCTGAGATGTTTAATTCTGTCCAGCTCGACTCTTTCTGCAGTGGCACCCAGGACTGATACGAAAAATTTCTTTTACTCATTGAATTTCCTATGTTTTTGTTTTGCACTGGGTGGGTATAGTAGGGGTTTTTTTTTAAAAAAAAGAACTTTTTCCTCCCACATGTAACAACTGGAAAATCCAGCACTGAAGTAATACAAAGGTTGCTGTATTAAAAAGTTATACAACGTTTACTATCATTATTATTCATTTTACTATGCAGTTTGGAAACCTCGTCATAGATTAGGAATGTGTTGTACCCTGGGCTGCACAAACAGCACAGAAGGAAAATTGCCTCTTCCAAGCTATAGTGGCTGAAACCACTCAGTGATGCCAACAGGATTTTTGCTAAATAGCATCAGGACAAGATGTTAAAGACCCCTCTGGGCACCCCATCATTTACTGACCCTGTATTTTTTAAATACCTGCTGTGTGTATCTTTAACCTTTTATGATGTATTTGCCAAGGGAACTTCAAGATTAGCAGCTAAGAAAACACCCTGAAACACAGTTGGATCGACATCAATAGACTCCTCCGGCCCTGCTGCCCCCCCCCGGGAACGTTTGGCTTTTGTAAATATTCCTGCCCTGTGCCAGAGTGGCAGGAGTGGCCCTGGGGACACACAGCCCCCTGTTCCCCTGCTTGGAGTTTTCCTTGAGCCAGCCGTGCTCTCCAACGGGTGGTCCAGGGTCTCGGGACTGGGAAGATGCTCTCCTTAGGGAAAAACAGCCTCCCCCCAAAAAACACAGCCCATGATCCTGCCCCAGACACGGGCAGGGTGTTATTTCCTCCGCACCCCACCTGTCCCCTGCCCGGGTATTTGAGTGACTCATGAAGCTTCCCAGTGCCGAGCGTGGAGAATGGCTATTTCCGTGCTCCCACTGCAATCCCTGCTCCTCCGGCTGCGCTGTCAGGCACCTCAGCACCCCCGCCGGCTCTATTCTTAGCAACTAATAGCTGAAATAATTCCTTTTGTCTCAGCGCTCTTGGCTCCTTAGATTTGGAACTGAGCAAAAGCTGCGGCTCGGGGAGCCCGGGCTGCCCCCACGGGCTCTCCCAGCGCTGGGAAGAGCGGCCGGGGGTCCCAGGAGCGCTCCCGTTCCAACCAGGAATGCTGAGGATCCCAAACACCTTGAACTCGGCTTTAACACCGAGCTTTGAAGCAGCGTGTATTAATGTGGTGTCACCTCTTTGAAAAGCATCCTGACTTTCCCAGCTGGAAGTTTCTTAGACTTCACAGGAAAAATTCCAGGTTTCCAAAGGGAGGGCCAGGTTTTCACCTGCAGGCTCCCATTTCAGTGCCTGCTTTATTGCGTGGGCTGGCTTTGCACTGAGAATGCAAACGCTTTATGCAAATGTGACTCCCCAATGCCAACACATCCCGGAGAGCTCCTGGGAACAACGAATCCACACCTCTGGCTTTGCAAGCTTTTCATCTCGGCACCAGCCCTTCCATCCAGTTCCCCTGAACCACCTCCCAAAGAGGACTATGAACCCCCCACCCCGTTCTCTGTGCCCTCTCAGCTGGGCACACCCAAGCAGACGCATGAAATCAATTTTAAAACTGTTTGAGAAGGGTTTTATTGCTATTTATCTGCCTGCTGCTCTTCCTCCTGTTGGTTGGGACCCCAGTGAGAGCAACGGCGTGTTCCAAGTGGAACAGGATGCCCAGAGAAGCTGTGGCTGCCCCACCCCTGCCAAGTGTCCAAGGAGCCACCTGGGCTAGTGGAAGGTGCAGGGGGTGGAATCAGGATGAAGTTTAAGGTCCCTTCCACCCCAAACCATTCTGGGATTCTGTGATTTTATGTGTATAATTGGCTTGGTCAAGAAAAGGACTCGCTGGCTTAATGAAGCTTGTCTGGAAAACAATAAACCTTTTGGAAAAAAACTAAACCTAAACGTTTGTTGTGACTCTGTAACTCTTCTCCTGTTGTCAGAGTGGGAAAAAGCATTTTAAATATCCCTTCATGGATGCTGGTTGCTATGTTAGCAAATATTCCTATTTTGGACAATAAGGACTATAATTAAGAGGCACATCTTGAGTAAAATCTGGGATCAAGGAACTCCTGAATTTCATAATAAGCTTTGACCCTGATTTCACATTCAATGAGGGTCAAATTATTTAACCTTTTCATTTAACCTCTTACTTAACCTCTACTTTACTCAGTCTTCCCATATGCAAAAATATATTGATTTTAAATAAGAAAACATGGGAAAACTTGCCAGTCTGCATGAGTAACAACTCAAATTATGTACGTTATTCGTGGTCAATGCAGACAATTGTTTTAGTTTAGCAAAGAGTTAATTAAAGAGGTTTTTAAAGGATTTTGGTTTTTTACAGCAGACAAAAGAAAAGTTTTTAAATTAACTGCCCTCAAATTGGTGAGGGTTAGAGGAAACAGTCCTGGCAGATGGGTGATTGTGTTGTTGTTGCTGCTGGTATTCCCTGAATGGAGCTGGCTGGGAATTCTGTGCTGGAATACATTTTGGTTGGAAATGGTCATTTCACTGAGCTTGTATTTTGTAGCGCTGACAAATTCAAGGGCTTTAAAAAGAGCTCCCCCCACATTAACACTTGAAAAACGGACGATTCTGCATTTTAAAGCAACTCTTAGGATTCTGGGTTGGTAAAGTGAAGAAACTTTTCCATTCCCCTGTCCACCTTTCCCCGATTCTTTGCTCCTTCCCTCTCTCCCCAGCCCAGACGTCGCTTGTGTGGATGCTGAGGTCGAGGGGTTACAGATTTACAGCTGCCCTGACTTGCTGTGTCTTGGGCAGGAATTTGTTTGGCATAATCGAGGCCTTTGGATTATTTATCTCAGCCTTTCAGTTAAACAGGAACATGCCCTGATTTTAACAATGTGTTTCCTGCACTGGAGGAAGGTGTGGCCCATGGCATTTAAACCGAAAGCCGAGCCAAGGCTTCACCAGCAGGAAGCTGGGAGTGCAGGCAGGACCACGAGGGTTTCCTTCATCATTAAAAAGACCGAGGGCCTTCCTCAGTGGATTGCTGAGGTTATTTTATCACTCACAACAGCAATAATGATGTGCATGAGGGTGAAATTTTTGGAATGTCAGACTCCATATGTTATTGCTATTAAGGCCATTGTAGCGTGACAGCAGAAAATGGCACAGGAGACTCCAGAGAACTGAGGATGAACCTTCAGGTACAGTTTGGCACAGAAGGAGGGCAAGTCCACACTTCCCTCTGCTCAGAGGAATTGCTCCCTGATCCTTCCATGGTGCTGAGGGAAACTCCACTGACTTGGGAGTGATCCCTGGGGGTTCCATCCCTCCTACCCTCAAGAAAAAAATTTCCCCCCAATATCCAGGCCAAATAATTCCAGTTGTAAGTCGTGAAATCTTCTTACAACATCTAATAGTATCAAAACTTTTTTACTGAACCAACACTGTAAGGCCCCAAAGCTTTGCCTCCTGCTTTAAGACTTTGGAGGGGCAAAATAATAAAAGGAGGAAAAAGAATCCCAAATCAGTCGCAAAACATGTATATGGGTTCCACTTAAAAGAGAAAAGCAGCCTAGATTTCTGCTATGGAATTATGGCCTCTATTCCCTTACAGAAAATGCCAGATTCTGATCAACAGTGTCAGAACATGACTTTGGAGGGGGGGGCCTCATTACTCAGTTCCGAGTGCTGAAGTTTTCCATTGTGCCAAGTTTTCTGAGTTATACACTTGAGTGTTTCCTAGTGCAGCACAACTCTGAGTTTTCCTGGGAGCCTGAGTGCCACCAGAAAGTACTTACAGTCAGGTAAAGGTAGAAATGTTCCCGAGCTGGTGACTTTACACATAAAAGCAAGCCATAAAACAAATGCCACCTTGCCCCTGAAAGCAACCAAAAAGGGATAAAGTAAATCAAAGCTTCATTTTACCTTCTTAATATACCACAAGACTGACAAAACCTCTGTGAGCTAAAAGCACCAGTCAACTGTCCCATTTGTGCAGCTCTGAGTGTTTTATCTTGCTCAGTCATGCTCTGAGCTCTGTGGGTCTCGTGGGTCCAGCGAGGTGGCCTCTGTGTCTGCACAGAGCCAGAGTGGTGCAAACCAGTGGGGGAAATGGGAAATGCAGAAAATCCGCCCCGACCCTGCGTGCTGGAGCTTCTGAGATAACTCAGGGCTAACTGAAACCAGCACAGGCAGCTTCACATCACAGCAAACACTGGCCTACTTCAGTGAGGGTGACTCATTCCAGTAGCCCTGTGCTCTCACGGAGTCCCTGTCGTTAACTGAAGGAGTTAATCCTTCCAGCTTCGGCCACAAAGTCTGTGTGTAAGGCTTCAACTCCCATGGGCTTGATTGCATAAGAAACCATGTATTGTGGCATTTAGTTGATCATGCACTACTTCTTCTGGTCACATGGAGGCTTGATTTCCCCTTGCATCAGCTCCAATAGACTTTCTATATTTTCTGTGCTGGTGTCTGACTGTTCAGTTCACCGGGGTCATCCCCTTCACCCCACAGCGGCGCCTGTGCTGCTTTCCCAGGTCCCTGGCTCCCAGGATCTTATTCCATTTTCTGCAGAATCATATCTGAGAAACCAGGAGCTTGTAATTCTTCTCATTTGTGTCTGTGCGTAACAGGTGTCATTTTCAGTGTAGTACAGACAAATCCCAAAATAGCTCAGGCTCTTCAGACGCTGCGAAGAGAAAAAATAGTGGTTACTTCAGCTTTGGTTGTAGTGAAAAACCCAACGCTCGCAGCCGGCTCTGAAGTCGGAATTAAAATGGCAGATGTAGGTGTGGAGCAGGGCTCTCTCTCCAGATTCCCTGTTTTCCAATGGACTGCTGCCTCTGTGTACACAGCCCGACACATTAACTCCCTCACACACTGCTGCCTCTCCATTAGCTCCTTTGATTCCCAGCTGTACCTACCACCGATCCTCCTCCACACTTTCCAGTTCTGAGGTTACAAGCCGGGAGAGCTTCTCCTGCCCGGTGCTGAGCTTGGCTGGAGGCACCAGAGTTAATGTGAGGGATTTTTTGGGGGGCAGAGGCAAGGAGAGAGTGCTCAGCTGCAGAATGTTTCTTGCCTGGTGATGCCGGCTGTGCTGAAATACAGAGCTGCTTGTGGACTGTCTTTGTCAGGGATTATTGGATTCTGGTGACTCCAGGAACGCAGTTATTAGTTCCCCTGCCTACGCTGAGCGTTTTGAATCTGTGTGTGTGATAACACTTATTAATACTGCTCAGATTAAGAAGATCCTGTAGCTTTATGGCACTTTCAGTACCTTATCTCATACCACGCATCTGCCCAGCAGCTGAACCACATTCAGATCAATGTCTTGTGGCCGGCAGAGCAGGGTCTTGTGGGGCCAGCAGTAGCCTCATGCCCAGAAGACCTGCATTTGTTCAGTTCCTTTTAAGCTGCCTTGTGCTTCAAGGTACCTGCCTGGTGAGGATTTGCAGGACATAGGCCTAAAATATTTTATTTTAAGAAGTCAAGGAATGGTTCCTGTCACCGAAACAGTTAATCAAAAAGCACTAACTCTCTACTGGAACGTGTGTGTGCGTGCGTGTGTGCGTGTGTGTGTTTTTGTTTTTTAGAGCCAAGAAGATTTGCTTTGGTTTTTTAAAGCAGAAACCACCACAAAGTTGGCTGTGGTTTCAGCTGCTCTAGCTCGAGATTTGTACTGCTGACTACCAATCCTAAAAGAGTTAACCTGGTAAGTATGACTCAGAAGCAGAGCAGGAGATGCGAGGCTGAGAGCTGTGGAGGAAGCACAGAAACAGAGGTGAGGAACAGAATAATTGCCAAAAAAAGGTGCAGAGTCCAGGAGCAACGTTCCCTTCGGTCTGCCTGGCCCTGGCACCGCTGGCACGGGCTCCCTGGAAAGCTGCAGTTCCGCTCTTATAACACAGGGAGCAGGCTGGAGAATTTAGAGCTGCGTCACAGAGCTCAGCGAGAGAGTGAGAGAGCAGGCTCCGTCGATAGGTCTACCAGCAACAGCCCTGCTGCAGCAAGAGGGGAGAGAGGCAGCAAGAGAGGCAGAGAGGGCTCCAGAAAGAGAAGTACCACCAACACCACGGACTGGGCTCCTGCCACCATCCACTGTCATTTAAACATCGTACTCGGGTCCGGTCGGTGTAGGAGGCTTCGCCCATTGACGATGCTGGAGACCCGGCACGCTTAATCCCGCGGGGAAGGAGAGTGGGCAGACACTCAAAGGGTTAACGGAAAGGAAATTTCTGGAACCTTCTATTCTGCGGCGCTCCACAGCGAGCGGAGGGCTGAGGACTGCGCAGATGGTGCACGGGCACAGCTCTTCGGTCCAGTTCGCCTTTCTCACGTACGTACCCTTTGATCAGGATGGGGCTCGAGCTGCAGTTACGTGCTTTAATTATTTGCAGGGCGTCCCTTTCCCCCCGGCGTCCCCAAGTTCGGATGCCAAAGTGCCTTTATTATTATTTTGGCTGGGTAGGATTGCTCTGTTCTGCGTCAGAGCTGTTTTCTCAATGGAGCGACGGCACAGGTTGTACTAATGTCACTCTTGCCGGCATTGCTGTACTGCAGAGGAGGGTAGTAGTCGTGGGGGAGAGATGACAACTTTGCAAAGACTGCTGTTTTCCTGGTTTCTCTGGGCTTTTTATTCCCCCCCCCCCCCCCCGTCTCCCTGAAGGCTGGCATGTTGGCGAGGGTTTGGTGGAGGGGTTAACAGGCGCCCTGCAATTCAGAGCTCGGAGGTCTGTCACTGCGTAGTTCGGAAAGTGGTAAACGGTGACGCAGTGATCATTGCAGGGCACATCGTCCAGTTTTTAAAAGCACTGGGGACAGGTAGACGGTGCCTTCCAGACGCTTCCACACCAGCTGAAAGGGGTTAAAGATGAGTCGAGACGGGAAGCGAGCATTTAGGGATTAAATGTCATCATTTTGGCGTTGGAAAGTTGTTTACCTTGCTCTCTCCGTGTCTCCATGCTGGCAGGCGGCCAGCTCACATGTGATAGTCTTCCCTGTACTGCTGCATCATTAACTAAGTGCCAGAGCCGGCTCCCCATTGGCCGGGGAGGGCTCTCAGCCCAGAGCCGCCGTCCCATTGGCAGAGGAGGTGATGGCAGGTGAAAAGCCCTCCCGGATTGGCCGAGAGCTGGGTGTCAAATCTCAACGTTGGTTTCACTCGCTCCAAAGTACCGGCAAGCTGCCCCTTCCCTGCCCGCTGCTGCCTGCTCCCTGCCCGTCCCCCTGCTCCCTACCGGCTGCCTGCTCCTTGCCTGTTCCCTGCCCACTGCCCACTGCTGCCTCCTCCCTGCCCGCTGCTCCCTGCCCACTGCTCACCACTGCCTGCTCCGTACCACTCCCTGCCCACCTCGTATCCCAGGCTGCCAGGTGTTCCTCAGGCACGGGCAGGACAGGAGCCGGTGACTCCTCGGGGCGGTGGGTGCCAGCCCTCACATCCAGCGGTGCTCCCGGGAGGTTTTGTTCCGCCGTCCCGTCGCGACGATGACGTGTCAGAGCTGCAAACCCCGGCAAAGGGGAAAGTACTGGGGTTCAGGGCTCTCCTCCTGGCTTTCTTCTCCCTTATAAGGTGGTTGAGTGTTAGCAGGACTGTAACTGCTCGGGGCAGGGACTGCACCTAGAAATTATGTCGTGGGAACAGATAAAGAAACGAAAATTACTCTTGCCAGAACTCAGCTTTTGTTTGCACAAGTGTTAGTTTGCCACAGGCTCAGTAACATCAGGGAGAGCTTAGGACTGCCCGAAGTGACGGATCAGTAAAGGTTTGCAAAGGAAATAAACAGCGTTAGAAAGCAAGGACCGAAGGATTGGGAAGGACTGGATGGAGATGAATGGGAGACTGAGGGCAGAGAGCAGCTCCAGAGAGAGGATGAGGAAACAAAGGGGAGAACATCTTTCTCTCTTAACCATTTACTATACTATTTTTTCACCTCTCTTCTTAAAGCGACCAGCAATGAAGATGGCAACTGTGCCTGGAAGTGCTGAGGACACAACCAGCCTTGAGCTTAGTCCTTCTGGCCGAGGAAGTCTCCCGATTATGCAGTGGAGTGGTAACTTTGCTTTCTCATACGGCAGGGAACATTATTCCATAGCCTTTCATCATCCCGAGGCTTAAACAAATTTAAGGATGTGATAGCATAAGCGTTTAATCTATATTACTCACTCATTGACATCTCAAGCGTCAGGGCTGGTTGTTTAGCAACAACCACTGGGCTCGGAACCGGCTCAGACACAGCGCGTCCGCCATCTCCATCACTTCAGCTGTAGCCTGGTCCTCTGCACGGGGGTCTGAGGGAGAGAGAGAGGGGCTGTATTTCCACCACACCCCTACCCTGATCGAATTTTGGTGGTCTGGGTGTGCAGGCCGCAGGCGCTGCGGTTTTCTCGCCGACGCCGTTCCTTTGCGCAGTTCCGCGGAGGGGACGCCGCCATTTCCAATGGCACTGCGGTGGTAGGAACGGGGAGGGAAAAAGAAAAACAGTACGTGCCACTCCCTACTTTTTTTTCCCTCTTTCCCATCTCCCCCTTTCTTCCTTCCCCTCCTTGTCTGCCAGATTCCATAGGGAATTTCAGACTCTTACTGCAGTCGTCACAACCCCTCCTGACTCACTGAGCCTTCGCTGGCTGTAGCTGGCTCCCTTGGAGCATCCTTGCCTCCTGCAGTGCCAGATCCGCAGAGCAGGGGAACAACAGCCATAGCAGCGTCGCCGGTGGTCCCTGCAGCAAGACAGACAGGCATAAACACACACACAGGAACAGCCCGAGGCAGCCGCAGAGGGAATTCTGTACGGACAGGAGCTGGACTGGGCCATGACACTCAGTGGAAGATGGGTGGGTTGAGTCTGTTTTCCTGAGTGTTGGCTGCATGGATAACTCTTTGTGGTTTTCCCTGTCCCAGCTGTGGGGTGGAGAACCCCTTACTTTGCAAAGCTGGTGCTGCTTTGGGACATTTCTCTGGGCTTTAAAGGAGGTGCCACTGGCAGCTGGTCTGCTTCCTCAGGGGTACCCATCCTTTTTGAGTTGCTCAGTGGAGGGATGTATTTGGTTTAGTTCCTTTTGCCACAGTGATAGTTTCATTGCAACTAAACGCAGGGAGGGTAAGGAGACACAGATAAAAGAGGAGTTATTTCAATGTTAAACTTCAGCTGTAAATCTCATTACTGAGGAATTGAGGTTACTGTCAGCAGGTAAATCTGTGGGACTGGCAAGAAACAAGGCTAAGAAGGGGACATGGCACATTTCTGTAGGACAGCAGTGATCCTGTGCACAGGGGTGGCACTGTCACTGTGAGCTGTACCTGGCTAACCATTCCAGAATCATTTTCTGCATATTGCCGCAAAAGGACTTGGGAAGGCTGTGATTTCTCCCTCCCTCTTGCCACTTGTGTTTGTGACACTGTGTAAGCTGATTCATTTTTCTGTGTCTGGGTTTCTGTGCTTTGGGAAGTGAGGTTTGCTCTGTGCCTCGGCCTTAGTGCGGCATTGTGACGCAGCGTTCGGTAACGCGCTGGCCCTCGGTGACAAAACACACGCCATTTTCTTGGGCATTTTGACCGTTCAAGGGCCGCAAAATTTAGGGAGGGAAGTTCAGGATTTCAAATGGCCATGATATAAATTTAAAAGTATTATCATCTTACCCTTTGCTAGCGAAGGAAGGCTCTGTGAGTGACGAGACAGCCACGATCTCCTCCTGCACTTGTTTTGCCGATGGTCATGTTACATCTGTGACGCAGACGAATTTTGCTGTTGGTCCCTCTGCCTGTGCTTTAGGGAGTCGAGCTGATGAGGGCACAAGCTTGAATATGGTTAGAAACATTCATTTAATATTGATGGTAAAGCTCAAACCATACCTGAAGGGTCAGGGCTACGGGGTCCACCTATTTCATGGCTCCAAATGGTGAAGGAATTGGGATGAACACAAGAGCACCCCTGGCCATTTTGTTGCTCACAGAGTAGACTCAGAGCCTGCAGCACTGCTGCTGCTGTTCATTTCCATGTTATACAAATACAGCATTGGGCTCGGTGTCAGGAGCTTTCCTGATGCTGTGAGAAGCTTAAAGTCTGCAAGCAAATGTTTTTCTTCTTTGGGAATATTAATTAAAATGTCCAAATGCCAATTATTCCACCCTCACTCCTCTTCCAAATCACTTCCAGACCTATCCAGAAAATTCAATGGTGCCGTGTATGTTTTTAAAACTTAATCACGGTGGTTTCTTACCATTTAATATGGGTGTGGCTGGGGGGGAGAAGGTAAGATTTAATTTGGTTAAATATCTGTAATGCTGATGTTAATGGACAAGGTTGTTCCCTATAGATCTGTGTGTAGCTGGTCCCAAGCCCAGGCTGTGAGGATGCCCTTGTTGTGGAATGAGAAGGGATCACTCTATCCCACTCTCACCCACCCAAACGTTTCAGTGCAAAGGCAGCAGGAGAAAAGGCCAAGCTGGAATCTCACAAAATGGTTCCACCAGCACTCAGAGATGCCAGTGCCGTTTATACTGGCACGGCTCCGAGAGCGGCACCGCGAGCGGCCGCCTGCAAGGTCATTCCCCTGACTCATGGTCAGCAACCAGTTGGTTCAGGAACTCCCAATCCGCTTTTCGTGCAACTGTAGCAGTGCTTGAGTTCAGAATCTGCAGGGGAGGCTTGAAAATTAACGTTGTTGCTGTAGTGGGACCACTGAGTCCAAAGCTGTAGCTCACAAAAATCCTCTGTCTGAAGCATTTTAAAATCCATAATTTGTTTCTTGTGCTAACTACAAAAACTTTGCACTAGTTCCCTAATCCCCTTTTCCCCCAAGACTTCGAAAACTTTGCACTAGTTCCCTCATCCCTATTTCCCCCAAGACTTCCTCTGGACTTCTGGGAACCAGGAGTGGCATGTATTTAAGGACTTACACTCTGTTCCACAAAAAAAAAAAAAGCATCTGTGTACATTTGCATTTCTGTGCTTGTTATCAGGTGGCCTCTGCAGGTTCTCTACGTTCACCAGTGTCTGTCAAGCCAGAGGTATCTCTCAGGTACTTTCAGCTGCAGGTACCTCAGCTCAGGAGCTGTCTTGTCCTCCCCCCCCAGGGTTCCACATGTTTCTGCAGTGTTCCTAGTTGTCCATGTCACTCGTATTTTCAGTTGACTCGAGACAACAGCCATGGATACACGGAGTTAGGCCTGGCTCTAGTTGTCTCTGCTTCACAGGCAGCACTGCAGTGGTTAATGCCTCTGAGCAAAGGAACTTATTTAGTCCCCAAAGTTCAATCTGGGGGCACGTTATCTGGCTCCTTTTGAACGGAGGGAGCAGTGCAGGCCAGGCAGGGACACGAGCAGACCCTGCCTGTGTTACCAACCCACATCTCCAAGCCCCCAGCCCTGGGAAGCCTCCTGCCCTGGCCCTGCTCACAATCAGCCTTAGCCTCCAGCATCATTATTGCCTGGTTTTCAAAGGTAAAACCTGGCTGCTAACCCTGATGTCAGTGCCGACTCTTCGCCTACAGGGAGGCATATGTGATGGCTTGTCTACCAAAAACTGAGCCAACACACTGTGATTCAGCCCTCCAGCTTTCCAAGGAAGAGAGCTATTTCTGAGTTGAGCACATCTCTTTAGCTCCCCACACAAACACCGTGGTCCAGCTGCAGCCACTGGGTTTGGATTTGGATATACTACAACTCAAATGCTTCCTAAACACTGATGATGGCCCTCAAACATACAGTGACATTTCAGTGATGGAGTGATGGAAGTCCTGGGAACTGGCACAAACCAGCAGCTCATGTGCTCAGGGCAGGCAGGCAGGAGTTTGGTCAAAGCTTTTCTCTGTTTTGTCAGGTCCTTCTACTGCAGAAAGTGTTAAACTGGATCCTTGTTTTCTAATGTCTGGTCTAAAGGCAGGTTATACTCCAGTGAACATCTGGCAGTATTTTTTCCTTATGCTCCTCCCTGGCACAGGACATTCTTTTGTCTCTCGAATGACACAAAAGAAAAACATGACTTCCCTTGACATTACCTAAAGGAGCTGGAAGAGTGGCATTAGGGGAACACCACGTTCCTGAACTGACTATACAAATCACAACAATCATCTCCCTGTGACTGCTTTCCAGCCCTGCAATCAATACTTTTGAGTCTAAGGTGACACTTGGATACTGAAGTCAGGAATAGAAAATTACTTTTCTGCTTTCAGCTACTTCAGTGGATAATTTTTTTTGAGTGTAGTTAGTTTTGCAGCGTGCTGCACAGTCAAGCTGTGTAGGGCTAGATTTGGTGAGTTTTCATTCCTGCACTTTTCTACTTCTCTTCCCTGACCTCGGTCATGTAAGTGCAACGCTTTGCTTCCCCTGTGTGAGTTTGCCCCGTTTCACCTCATTGTTCTTTGTGAATTCTGAAATCCTCCATAGGCTCCAGAGTTCAACAGTTCCTCCAAACAGGCTGTGGGCTTGTCTAGGAACTCTCACGAAAGCAAAGGTGGAGGAAAACTATGACTCCAGGCAAGTGAAAGCAATTTCAGACGAGCAGAGGGGAATCACGAGATTAGGAACTACAGCACCCAGATCTCAGCACACCTAGAATGGTCACCATGCTAAAACTGCTCCCTTCAGTTTAGAATTGCTTTGGGGCAATAGGAAATCAGTGTTACATATAGTCAACAGTCAGAACCAAAGTTCTGGGGTTTAAAAACACAACAGGCCTTGTGAATAAATCCTCATTATTTTAGTGATGTTGTTCCATTAGGAGCTATCGCCAAGTTTCTCCAAATTAAAGGTCTCTTGCCCTCTCTTTTAGCCTCCTAAACGCAAGTATGTGTTTTGCTGCCTGTAACAGCAGCATCTCCAGAGCCACCTTCTAGTCACAAGCATCACCTTTACTAAGCAGTGCAGCCTCTACTCTACCTTTACTCAGCCCAGGTCAGTGCTGCTGACACACAGAGTGTTCCAGATACACGTCAGGGCACATTTGTCCATACCTGACCCACGCAGCACCACACAGTACCAGACCTGCACAACAAACAGATGCAGTTACACGCCCCCCCAGGGCTCAAAGAAGCTTTTCTGTAACCTTAGAAGTTCACTCATTTCAATTCCCCTTACAGGTCACCACTTGTACTGTCACACCCCTCTGTCCTGCACCTGGCCTTGGGCTGACTCATTCCTTCACTGGGAGGATGATGCATCCAGCTCAGATTGGGTGCATATAAAACAGGAATATTTTCTCCAGGGCAGACCGGAGATTCACCTCGTGATCTGAAAATGGAGGAAAAACTTCGTGATGCACAGAGGGTGATGTAGAGATCTGTTCTGCTTACTGTAAAAGCCCCAGAAATGCCTCGAAGGTGTAGGTTGTGAAAAATCAGGTCTGTGACACCCAGGTTTGCCTTGTCCTGCAGACTAAAGGTCTGAGGCTGGAGAGGAAGTTCCCTTTCAGGGAGAAGGCAGGGATTCCCTTTCTGCCTTTGTCTCCTATAGAATGTATAAAACAGTGTGAAGTCCGTGAAAGGCTTTGAGATGCTCCTCTGAAAGAAGCTACAGAACAGCCCTGCTACCAAAACATCTGAAAAGGAGTAAAACCCCAGAATGATCCTATTGTGCTTTTTCTACTATTATTTGTTGAAAACCCCAGACCACTTTGACAAAGCCGAGGAGAACTGGTAGTATTTGCTTTTCTCCACACGTTTGTGTGTCCACGTGTAAGCGTTTAACACACCCAGCAAATGTTTCAGACAAGTTCTGGTTCATTTTCTTCCCTGTGAGGGTGGGCAGGCCCTGGCACAGGTTGCCCAGAGAAACTCTGGCTGCCCCATCCCTGGAAGTGTCCAAGGCCAGGTTGGAGCAGCCTGGGAGAGTGGAAGGTGTCCCTGCCCAGGGCAGGGGGTGGAACTGGATGAACTTTAAGGTCCCTTCCAACCCAAACCATCCTGTGATTCTGTGATGTGCATATTCCCAGTCAGGTGCTGTGTATCCCAGAATCTTGAACTGCTCTTTTTCTCCTCCCCTCTTCCTGCCCAAACCTGCTGTTAGCTTTGGAAAGAAAAGCAGACACAGACGCATCCTTTCCAGAATGTGTACCTGCACCTTGGCAAAAGAGGCTGACACCTTCTGGGGAGCTTGTTAAGGCAACAGAGCAAACTCCAGGTAGCCTGGAGGAGGGGCTGCAGCATCTTAATTATGCTAAAGAGAAACCTGCTATTATCAAAACTATAAATAATAAATAACAAATTGGTCTTCAACAGCTGCACGACATTTCTGGAAAGGTTAGTCTCCTTTGGAGAGGGGAAGTGGGGCAGAGGTGTTCAGTCCCTGTAAGTCTCACTCTTTCACAGAAGCTCCTTTTTTCAGCTGCACAAAATTAAGTGACATTTCCTCCAAATACTCCTGAAAACCCTAATAAAGATTTCTTTTTAATGCTCACTACCGAGACAAGAAAAACCAAAGCAAACCTCACTTTGAACCCGTTTCTCCAAGGTGCTGCTGTGATTCTGTGACCTTTCCTCAGCAGTAACTCTTGGTCCAGCTTTTCAGGAGTAAATCTCACCTGATAACAGAGGGGGCCTCCTAAATAACTGTGCCAGCACGACAGACACTGGGGAGGGAACCTGCTTTCTACTTGTCTTTCACCCTGCTGCCCCAGATAATGGATTTAGAAACTCCAGTAAATATCCAGGCAGTGTAATCTAGTACAGTTCTTTCCCCTTCCTCCACCCCTCTTTCTTGGAAGGACATCCTTTCTCTGCCTGGGAATGTGCATTAGGATGGAGGCACTGGAGCAGATTTTTGGATGTGGTTACAAAACTGATATAAAGAGTTGCCAAAACCCCAGGGCATCAATAAGTGACATTCCCACCTCCACTTCTGCCATGCTTTATTCCATTTTGCATCAGTTTCTGTCCCAGCACAGGTCACACAGGGGGGGCAGGGTTTGGCAGCTCCTCAATTATCCACGTGTGTGGTAGTTCACAGCCTTCACAACACCCCATCTATTCCCACTGCACTGAGACATGGACACTGTGGGTTAACTGCAGTGCTCAGACCTATTTCAGCTCCAGGAACCAGCAGCAGCTCATGGGAACACCCTCCTCCTTCCTCAAAACTTCCACGGAGCCATTTACAGTCAGATTCACCAATGCTCCCTTTCTGTTCTGACCCACGCTTGAAGCACTTGCAATCCAATTTATTTGCATTGTCCCTGCAGAATTTCCCTCACAAAAATCTGCCACGTTCTTGCTTATTTAAAGACTTGACAGGCCAAGTGGGGCAGCTGAGAGAGGCTGTTCCATCAGGACAGTCACACTGCCTTTCCTTGTCCCAGAGATCTGATCCTCTCTGATGATGCTGTGATCAGCAAGTGATGGAGAGCCAGAACACCCTCTGTCTTGGACAGAATGAGGTTTAGAGCCTGGTTTCAACTGCACTGGCATGGAAAAAGTGTCCCTATAAAACACAAACTTCCCACACACACCCCATCAGCATTGTGCTCTGCACTACAAAGAAAGAAAACCTTTATCACTATTGCTGGTGAGAACTTCAGGGCATTCCTGGTGCCCAGGAGAGGAAACAGCACTCACTGCCAGGCCAGGGCTTTTTCCATCACATTTAGTTTCTCCTACACCAGCCCCACCCATTCCCAAGATGCCAAATAAATACTATGTGTGCATAAAGTAACTTCCCCCCAGTTAATGTCTTCCTGTCTAATAACATTAAATAAATGAATTTTTCTCTAGGTACGGTGGCCATGAAGGATTTTCTCCCTCAGCCTGCAGCCGTGCTCGAGATGTGTCTTCCTCTGGAAGCTGGTTTCACATGGTGGCTTAGATTTTCCCACTTTGTATCTAGCACCATTTGAAATCAGTGTTCTAGGAGCAAGAATTACAGCGTGGGAAGAGATCAAGCAGCCACTCACTTCACCAACGGCCTCTGCTCCTTAAACCAGCCCATTCTCCAAAGGTTATTTTTTTTGCCAGCCATCCACTTTGTAACATCATCTGATTTCTAGACACTTCTACGACCCCTGTACACCCTCCCAAGTCAGGGCCACAACAGAACAGCTTCCTGCTAATGTATTTCTACTTAATAAACAATGGATATGAGTTCAAGTTGTCCAGAGTAAAGTGATCTGGAAGTTGCATGAAAACCAATGTGGTACTTCTTGCATCTTGACAGGCAGAGGACATTTACTGTACCATCACCAGGACATTAACATTCATTTACTACCTCAGAACAAACGGATTTCCACTCTGTGCTTGGGGACTCAATCACCAGAGAATTCTCATTCCAGAGCTCCCAGAGACTTGCTCTGAAAACAAAGAAATTCCCTTCAATAATATAAAGGCCAAAGTGCCTCCAGCAATCACAGAATCACAGACTGGTTCGGGTTGGAAGGGACCTTAAAGATCACCTCATTCCAACCCCCCTTCCTGGGCATCCTGATGGTGCCCCACACAGAACACCCTCCTTTTTCCAGAATTATCTTTAAGTTTGTCGCTGGTAACTTCTAGTAACGTTTCGCTTCTCCACCCCTGCATCCCAACCACTAAAACAAAGCTGAACTATTTTTGCTTGACCTCCCTGTTGTCCAACATGTTATTACAGACAGAAAAGGCATCGCTGTGCGGAGGAAGCGTTTGATCAGAGCCCTGAATAGTCATCTGTAAAGAATCTAGAGCTGTCATCTCCAAGAGGATCCTTCTCTGAGCCAGGAAAACGTCTCTTACACAGGCTGACCGATTTCTCTTGGTGTTCAGAGTCTCAGTTTTTGTCTAGCACCATTTGAAATCGGTTATGATGTAGGGGGAAAAGCAACAGTAATGGAAAACTTCATTCCCCCACCCCCCCCAAGTCACAATTAAGCACCACCCAAAGCACGAGGCGGCCTCACAAACACCAGTGGTTTGCTGTTCTCTGACCTCAAGTGACACCCACAGGCCGAGCATCCTGCACTAAAGGAGGACACTCAGCATCCCCTCCGAGCAAGGAGGGATGCTCCCAGAGAAAGCAAAGCACCTCTTCAAACTGTAATTAAGACTCTTCAACTCCAGCAAGCCAGGGCCCAGGTGTGACAGCACAGCCACCCGACCTTCCAACCACTTCTATTCCATGTGCTATTTGTTTGCCTTAACCTGTTTTTTTACACAGATTTTTTTTTCTTCTGAAATAAACTTGTGTGCTCGATGGTACTGGGCTCTGTCTCAGGCAGACAGACGACCTGTTTCCCTGCTGGACAATATCCAAGTGCTGCAAGTCTCTTCATTTCAGTCCCCAGCTCCATTTTCACCACCCTGAGAAGTGAGTATTTAGATTCATAGAATCACAGAATGGTTTGACTTGGAAGGGACCTTAAAAATCATCTCATTCCAACCTCCTGCCCTGGGCACTGTTTAATTTACACTGATTTTAAGTGTAGCACTGAGGGAGCCACCAACCACTGACACTACACATAATTTAACACTAAACTGAGCAACCCTGGACCTGTTTTGTGGCTCCCACTGCCAGAACAGCACCTCTGTAACCAGCAGATGGCAATAACACATTTTTATTCCATGCAGCCTTTTCCTTAGCAGAGTTCAGAGGTTCACAGGTTATTCTGAGTCGGAAGGGACTCACAGGATCATCGAGTCCACTCAAGGGATGACTCTTTAATTAAATTAATTCATGTGGGACCGACTGCAGAATCCAGGACAAAATAATTTGTAGTGTTTAAGTCAAATTCACAGAATCAGAGGATGGAATCACAGAATGGTTTGTGTTGGAAGGGGCCTAAAAGATCATCTCATTCCACCCCCTGCCATGGGAACCTTCCACAAGCACCTGCTTATCCCCCCAATGCTCACTGCAAGCCCAAAAATTCATGGTAGGAAGTTGTGTAGTCTGGCATCATTTCCAGCCCACACCAACTCATTTGGAGTATCACAGCAGCAAACTGGGAAAAAAATGGTATATTTTTACTATTCCACCCTCTGAAAAGTTTCATTCTATAAGACAGCTGACGCCACACATTGCTTTGCCAAGAAAATTAAGTACATTTTAAGTGTGAAACTCATACAATTAATAATCACATTCTGCTTAAAATGTCACTTCAAACCACCCAAGCTGCATTCCCTGGGAATTGCATGTCACATTCTGGACAAAAGTGTTGATAAGGTTGGAAAAGACCTTGAAGATCATCAACTCCAACCTATAATCCAACTAAAACCTAACAGCTTTAACATTTATATCTTGGCCAAAACACCCTCTGGCTTTGCTCCTGACTCAAGTGCTCCATCAGAACAGCCACAGGATAATCTGCCTCTTCTCCATCAAGTTTTTACCAAGTTCTCAGGAGTGAACACCATAAAGTTTAGGAGGTTCTGAGGAATTCTCTTCAACGCTGAAAGAAAATCTCAAAAGGCTGCTCAGCAAATTAAATCACATTCTCTACACTACCCTCGAGTGCACAAACTGCAAACCTCAGTCTCAACAGTTACCACCTAATGATTGTTACATGAAAAATTATGAGCCGCTTACTTAGCACATGACAAATGAAAGACAAACACTTACTGCCAAATAATTTAACGTTTTTATTTGCAATATTACAAGTCATTACTAATCTTTACATCCGGAAAGAAGTGTCAAAATAAGACCAATTTTTACAGTCATTTCAGCTCAGCATGAAGCACATTTCAGGGTGTTGTAGCACACTGCAGATGCCACACAAAGCAAAAGCTGAGCCCGTGACCAGCACATTCCACTCCCAGTCACACACCACACTATTTACAAACAATTCCCAAACCGAGGTACCAACCAGTCCAGCAACAGCAAGTCATTCTCTGCAGAGCCAAAGCCCCGTTTTAATAACCACAGACTATTACAAACTCTAACAATACAACTGCTGGGATTGTCCCAAAAAGCCTCTGGAGCCCTGAACAGTTCTGTGTTACTCCAACAATCAGCTGATGACAGTGGAGCAGAGCCAAGCGACCACAGACAAGCCAGAATAGTTCCAGTGCTGCCTCAGGCATCTGAAGTGAGACAATTTGGGTTTACGGGGAAAACTGATTCTGAGGAGCTGCCTGTGGGTTGACAGTGAGATTCATGAAGCCACAACCTGTCCTGATCAAGCTTCTGATTTTGGTAAGCAATTAGAGGAAGCAACGAGTCTCAATTGCCAGCAAACGCTGTGGTAGGAGCTCCTGGAATCAGCATGAGCTCAAACACTTGTCAGGGAGCTGAGGAGAGACCTCACCAACCACCACTGGCAGCACATCCATCCCTGAACTCCCACAACTAACCTGCCTGGGCTTTCCTGTAACATCAAATTGAGTCTGACAGGGACAGGTTTCTGCTTCTCAACAGGCATCTGATGCTAAATCCAGCCTTTCAGAGCTTGATTTAACATCACCATCTGCATACAGAGGTTTGAAATGTGGACTATATGACAAAAAAGCAAGGAAGGTGCATCCACAATTCATTTCTATCCTGAAAAGTTAGAAAATATCTCCAGAACTGACATCAAGGCTTGATAAAAATGAAGCTCTCTAAGGAACACACACTGTGCTCGTGACAGGAGATGGCACCACTGATTTCTCAGCAGTTCCTTAATTAGATGCCTTCTTTAACAGGCCAACAAATTCAAAGGCAGGGGATGCCCTGCCTACAGAAAACTCCAGTTTTCTATTCTGACAAATCAACTGTAGTCTTTCTGTGACTGCATCAAAGAGACAGAAATATATATGGCTTTTTTCCTTCTTAAAAGGCAAAGGAAGAGCTATAAAACTCTGATTTAAAGGCACACTTTAATTCATGAGATATACAGACACCAAAGAGTTAGAGTATGGAAGAGCTGAGCCGTGAGAGTTCCAGAAAGACATGGCCTTAAATGTCACCAACCTCTTACAGAAATTAATAACAACACATTTCAGAATACAAGAGACAACATTTATACTGCCTTGATCACACAAAGCAATGAGAAAGACATTGATGTTTTAGTGAGCAGGACTATAAAAGAACAGAGAATGTTGGACAGTCATCTGTGAGCAAAGAGGTGGCACTGAAGGCAGCAGCTGGCACGGGGACACTGACACGTCCAGCACTCCTGCAGACACTCCTCAATGACACAGCTCAGTGCCTTAAAAGCTTTCACACACACAGAAAAGACAATGAGGGGGCCAGAAGGAAAAACAGGGATCTATCTACATGTACACATCATTTTTGTCCTAATTAATTATCTCCTCCTCCAATTAACCAGTAGAACAAGACACAGCACAAGAGACTCGTCTACAGCAACTCAATGCAAGTGCAATTGTTTTCCATTTCTGACAGGGACATTCCACTGCAAATTCCCTCCCACTCCCCAAAAAGGTCAGTCACGCTTTACAGATCTTATATTCGGCAGTACAGGGAGTGCTGTCAGGTTTCCTACAAACAGAAAAACAGGTCAAATCAGAGATTTTACATTTAAATAGCTTTTACATTTATACTGAAAGCACAAACTTCATTTTGTCATTAAATCAACAGGTAAAGTCATGAAACTGAGTCGTTATTTGTCCTCTCCTTACTAAGCAACTGCTGGACCGAGATTTTCGCTTCACTCATTAAGAATGATCCAAGGAACAGAAGAGCATCCAAAGGGATCGTGTCAAGTGATGAACAAACCATACCTGAGGATTATCAAAAACCACCTACAGACCAGTCACAGGATTCCCCCCGATCTAGAGGCCACATCAGGTGCACCCCTTGGAATTCATTTCAAACACACTATGTTGTTTAGGACATATCCTCTAACCAGAAACTATTAGTTTGTGAGAATTTCAACTCTGCAGTCTTCAACAGCAACTTCACAATAGTTAAAACATGTAAGAATTAAAGTTCACAGTAACATTCTCATATATGTGTTTTCAAGTCTGTCTTACCAAAAGGAACAGCCCCATCCCAAACCTCTGCACTATGACTCCAAGGCTCTGAGTTCTACGTAAGAAAAACCCCAGGAGTTAACAGTGTTCTCACACACCAGACCAAGGATTTCTCTTATCATTATCACCTCTAAGGTATGATTGGAATGAAGAACTCTATTCTACTCTCTTTATTCTTTTTTTTTTTCTCTCTCCAAAAAATAATCCCAACTAACTCAGAAAACTAATCCTATCTTAATTAGAAACATCTTTCTTCAGAGATAAAGATGATATTCCTTAATCCTTGTGTTATTTTGGAAGAAACTCCATGCTTCGTTTTCACATAAGCCATCTCAAACTTCTGAAAAATCCTGAAAAGTCACTTGTTCTTTCCAAGTCAATAAAATCAAGACAAGGCACCTGAGCACACCTTGGCATTGAGTAAGAGACACAAGCACCCATCACCTCAGAATTTGTGCAGTGGAGAAAAATGACACAGAAGAAGGTACATGTTTAAAAATGTATTTGTGGTGCAAACTCTGCTTGCACAAACTACTGAGGAGCAGTTGAACAAAACTGTTCTGCTGGAACAAGGTTGGAAGAGGCAGATTTTGGAAGAGCTGCTCTGACCCTACTCAAGTGCAATCCCAACTATCGTTACATGCATCTCACTACTGGTCCAAGCACGAGTTTGAAATACAGGAGAGGAAATCAGTTGCCAACAAGCAGCTGTATTTTGATCCTTTTCAGGGCTACAGAACTCTGAATTTGAGAAAGAAATTGCCTTTTTATAAAAAGGGTTAAAAAGTTTGAACCTTCATTTATTTCACTTTTCTTCTAGAAAAGGCAGGTGAGACAATCATTCTGAGAAACATGTGACCTGGTTCTCTCTGAAGGGATGCACAAATACCTTTGGAATTTTAGTGTCCAAAGGAGGCCTCCAAGTTTCCAAGGTATTCTAATTACAAGGAACGATACTATTAGCTAAGAAAAGTAACAAACTCCTGGAATCCACTTGACATTACTGAAATGGGTACAAACATTCTGCTGGGTTTGTAGTGTGTTATTCATTCTTCAGGACAACTCAGCACTAATGTGAGATGAAACACTGGAAACTATTGCTGAATTATAATTCTTTATATATATATTAAATCCAATTCTCCCCAGGTTGTGTTATTCTTCCCTCCAGGAAGCCAAGGTGCCACACTTCCAAAATTCCAAGTAAACCACAACAGACACCGAGGCTTCATTGTAAAAAGTCCAAATGAAGTGGAAAGTTTATACCTTTTTAAAGACTCAAATAATTCCTCTATTCAGTTTCTTCCATCTCAGCTGGGATCTTAATTTTTAAAATAGATGTTTCCTTGCAACTCTCATCAACTGTGTATGAGCTGAACAGCAGAAGGGGAAAAAGGTCTAATTCAATGTCCCATAAAACTGGCAAATTAAACATGTAAGAGAAAGGGCAAGAAAAGATTTGCTGGCATTTGAAGACGACAAACCAGCAAGTAGGGGCTGGAAGCACAACAGCTCACAAAGACTCAGCTACATCAGGGACTCAGAAAACTAAACAGGGAGACTGAGGCCTTAATAAAAGGAGATCAGATGAGAGGTGTCTGATAAGAAGGAGGTTTAATAGTCAGATGTTCACAGACAAAGATAAAGGAAAGCACTAAGCACAATGCAGCTTTGAAGCAATGCAAGATATTCAGAAACATAAAAGTCTTGCCATTTTTTGTGATGTTGCTTTAGATCCTTCCTCCTTTCTACACCCTGAGAAGTCTCTCCACAGATGAAGGCAGAAAGTGCTGCCCTAATCCTCTGAATTCCCGTGGATTCCTCTTCTCTGGCCCGTCCAGATTGCAGAATATCCAAGTCGGGGATGAACAGCAATGGCTCAAAAGCTCTAAAATTCCTCAGCAGCACAAAGGCACAGTCACTCTGCCCCTGGTAATGACACTGCCTGTGCTCAAACCTCACTGCACAAAACTGCCCAGGGCTCCCCCAAGTACTCTGTGTGTACTTCACTACAAAAGTGAACCACAGCAATATTTCCCATGGTTTACTTTATTTAAAATATCCTTTCCTTTGCTTCATGTACCCCAGATAAATTCCAACACAGTTAAAAGATGACTCAGTTCTGATGAGATGCTCATCCTAACAATCCACTTGTACCACTTGACCTACTCTGAGTTGTCAGTGTTTTGCATGTTACAAACTATTTTTCCAACAAAATAAGCTTTTCTTCAGGAAGATCAAATCAGACATTACAGCAAGAAGTAATGCACAAAGAGGCATTTAAATCTTCTGCCACCCCTCCAGGAAAAAGCACAGAAAACCCAGTTGTTTGGAAGATAAAGTTCAAAACACCCTGTATGTCTCAAAAACAGATGAACAACATTATTTATGTGATTTTTCAAGTCTTCAACATAGGGACACCAACATTTCTGCTGCAGCAGGAAGGAAAAAAACCCTGAAAACTTTCCAGCAGCACAAGGCCACCCAACCAATTCTACCCCAGGTTTTAAGAGGTAAACTGACAATTTTAAGCAATGGCAAAAACACCTTCCTTGGCAAAGGTAAATACGCCAAAGCCAAGCTTCAGAACGGGGTTTTTCCTTCCTTGAAACCAGTGCAAGTGTTACTTAGCAGCTTAGCAGAGGAGCAGACACAAACCCAAAGCGAAACACGTTGTTCAGCTCACAGACAATCAGGCACTTGAACAAGAGAGGGCAGATAAAGCACGAGACACTTATAACACTTGTCAGCACAGCTTTGGCTCAGTCAGCTGGAAATTCGCCATAATAACAGTAACAAAGAAAGGAAGTTCACTCACCCATTCTGTGAGAAGAATTTCTTATAGGCCCAGAAGGCTGCCAGGAGCACCACAGCAACCACAACCACTTTAGGAAGAATTAAAAATAAAAAAAAAAAATTGGTTGTAGAGTGAGAAAGATCATCTCCAGCTCACAAGAAAAAAATCAAAATTTGTTTGCAAAAGTAACAAAAAACCCCACATCACAATTTATTTATTAATTAAGCATTTGATGCTAAGGAGTCTTAACTTCTCTTGAATTATGCAGCTTCAAGCAAAACTCCAAAATGATATTATTGCTGTCACAGGTGACTGGAATCAAAAATTAAATTTCCACAGAAAACCCCACAAAAACATTATTCAGGTTTCAGAAAACACTTACCACAGATGATGGCTATTATATATCCACCTAAAAAGAGAGGGAAGCAGCATTACAAGAGGAACACATGTGCATCTTACTCAAAATTATAAAAATATTCACAAAGCTGTTTCAAGGAGATCAAGCACTGCTGGCAACCCAATCTTTGGAGCAGGTCAGTTTAAAGAAATGTTACAATGTCACTTAAAAACATGAATATGGATTTTCAATTGGCTTTAGCAAATTCTATTTTCCTCGTGACAGAATAAAGAAGGAAGTTACTTTTCTATTCAGGAGAAATAATTTAATGCAAGTTCCTAATGAGTAAAGCTTCTCTCCCACACAGTCCCCACTTACTCAGGTGGCAGGTTGGCACTGCAGGAGTCCACTGGTTCCCTCCAATGTATCGAATCTCAGCTGCCCCGTGTAACTGGTATCCTGTGTAACACTCGATGGTGATCTGATCCCCCACGGAGTAGAAAGGTTTCTGTCCCTTAACTACTCTCCCATAACTTATGACTGGGGTAGAACCAGGGCTTGAGGCTGGAGTAGAACCAGGAGTTGCTGGAGTGGAACCAGGAATTACAGGCCCACCTGGAAAGACAATGGGAAAAAATAAAAAAAGACATCAGACATTTGAAACTTGACGCTTTGCCCACTGACTTTACCAACTATGAGTTTTACTCACATGCACAGTTTTGATAAGAACTCCATGTCCTCTGTCCTTGACAAGTCACTGTCATCTGTTCAGTGCCACCAGGAAAAGAGCAGTGAGCATTGCACTTGATCAGAACAGACTCCCCTTTCTCATACACAGATTTCAGTGGAACCACGACCCCGTTTCTGATCTCTGGGGCACCACATACATCTACAACAACTAATGTATGAATTGAAAAACAAGTTTAGTGATAATACACTTGAAATACGTATTCCAGAATTATTAACTCCACAAATACAAGTTGTATTTGCATGAGAAGAACAGCTCAGCATAACTGAGTAGTTTGACTTCACCACAATGTTCAGTATAAATATTTCCTTCACAAGGCTTAAGGAAACATCACTGCAGGTGTTCATTAAGGTAATACAATCCTATCTGCAGGAGCTCTGAAATCAATATTTTTGTCAGCTCTAGAATCATCTCCAGGTGCCTTTACCTCACTCACTATTAAACTGTGCACATGAGTAAAACTCACAGGTGGGGAGCCATGTCCCAGCCCTGCAATTAGTCCTGACTTAATAATCCGCCTGGGCAAAATCCAACAACATGTTACACCCCCCCAAGATGCCTGGAAAGTAAGACTTGAAGAGGTACTTAAAACACAGACACAAAGATTTGGATTACTCCAAATACAGGCTTCCTCGTTGTCCACACTCCTTGTTTATCAGAATTTAGAAACACGTATTTTCTCACATATTTCACATCTTTTCTCCTGTATTGAGTCCCAAGATCACCAGAAAAAACAGCACAACGCTGTTACAATGCAGTCACATCACTGCATGTCCACACCACAACTCCTACCACGTCTGTGCTCAACTTGCTCTCAGCCAAAATCTCTTTGGAGTGAAGTCAAACACTTAAAACGCTGCCCACAGATGGATTCCACATCAACTCCCTCAGTCTGATTCCAGCTAATGGTATGATTTTAAATTTCAGCTGAGGTGGACTTACAACACTCTCAACACACAGGAGAAGTTGTAACCTTATGGAAAAAGACTTACCTTCCTTACAAGTTGGTACTGGAGGAGTCCAGGAGTTATTTCCTTCACAGGTAATTAAATATGATCCTTCCATGGCATAGCCAGGATCACACTCAAATATGACTGTGTCCTTGTAACTATAGGAAGGTCCAAACCCAGATGTTTTTCTCCCATTTTGAACTGTTGGGTTTTCACACTTGACCACTGAAAGAGGTAAAAAAAAGCAGCTCTAAAACACTCGTTAACACAAAAATTGTAACGACACAACACCCTTTGCCTGCTTGCAAATTCCCTAATCCTCAAGTCTGTAAAAATGTTATTTTCTTGAAGGTGGAGAAGGTCCTTGGTTTGAGCTACTGAGTTGTAGCAGTCCAGTCAAATAAGAAATTGTAATAACTGCCACAATAATGTTCCAATTCCAAAAGACACACATCTGTACGGCGGCAGGATTTCAGAACACAAATTATATTCAAACAATATCATGCATCTGGAATTTCTTCCAACATCTGACTGGCTGCTGGGCTTGGCATTTATTCCTGCACTTCCACAGTAGCTGTGTTTTCAGGGAAAGGACACTTCCTTAGCTTCCTACTAATCCCTAATCTAGTTTCCACATCCTTGCTCTTTCCACAGCTTTTCTTGAGGCTTTTTGTTCTCTTAGCTCCTTCACTTTGGCCTTGTCACTTCTACCAAGAAGACCTGAAGTTTGAAGTTAGCCACATTCTGTCTCATAATCCACGTTGACCTGATCTCCACTGAAACCCTATGAAACTTTGTACCAAAGCATTTGTTTCTTCTCTTCCATAGGGAGAAAAGCCCATTCCCCAGCCTCACTCTGCTTCCAAAAAAGGGACAGATACTGGAGTAAATGTATTAAAAATCCCAACAACCTTTACACTCTGGAGGTGGATTGCTCCAAATTCCATTTGACTTCTCATCAGGTTTGCAGACAAGAGTCTCTGGGCCGACCAGGGAGAAGGGAGCAAGACAGGAATATCTCACTGACACCTGGTACACGTAGTTGTCTAATTCCGTGTAGCGCCCGTTGGTTATGCTGGGAGGGGGCTCACAAGAAATTACTGCAAATTAAGCACACAAATTACTCAGAAAGAATTTTGGTGTGTTACCTTGTTCATCTCAGAAACAGCAAGTCTTGATTTTAAAGCCATTTCACTGAAAATCTGTCAAGCTTCAAGCTAGAGTTGGAACTGAGAATCTCAATTTCAACAAGTTGACTCTGAGATAATTAACCATGTTAAATTATATTCTTCAATGGTTGCTCCTCAGGCACATCCCAAGCAGTTAAAAGAATTAAAATCAGTCCTATTTTACTATTATTTCTTATGCTGGAATGTTTATGACACAGCTGCTTGTAAATGAATTACCAAAATCTGAATAGAAAATTAAACACAGCAGTAATTTACTTACTTTCACAGAAAGGCACGTCGTTGCTCCAGCCAACACCTTCATTTCTAATTACACAGGAAATCTTACCAGCCCCAATTAATCTGTATCTAAACAGATAAAAATTTCTGAAGATGTAAAACTCTGATTGCTCCAAAAAGCACCTAAAAAATTGGTTTATACAATTCTGCTCTGGGATTACGGGGCCATAACACACCAAGGTTTTGTTGTAATGAGAAAAGGAACTTCATTTGTTTATTTTGCTAAATCTCAATTCAAAAACAAAACAGAATTAAATGAGGCATCACTAAAGGAACTGATGCAAGGCACATTGGAGAATTTAGTATTCTTAATGTTCTATACACAAATGGGCCATTGCTCAATATAATAATGAAGGTGGATGAATAAACATTTTATTCCCTCTACCACAGGAGCATTAAAAGAAGTCATTAGAGGTAACACTCTAATTTTCACTCTGCAAAATCTTACTACAAAGCTTAAGGTTGATGCAAACAGCAATGACATCATGGAATTAATTAAATTAAATTGAGCTGTAAGTTTATTTGCTCCGGGTTAATTCAGATTTGAAATCAGAACAGGAATGGAGCCTGCATGGAAAACTTGGGTTTGTTCAGATCCAGTGTAAACAAGAAAAAAAAAAAAAGAAAAAGGATTCATTTAACTTCACTAAAATACTTACCCTTCTTCACAAGAAAAAGTAACCTCTGAACCAAAGGTGAGATCTGTAAAATGAGCAAAACCATGCTCTACTTGTTCTGGATACTGACATCTTCTTTCTGGGAGAGTGGGGAAAAGAAAGAAAGGAAAAATCTACACCTCTGTAGTTAAATCCACAAAGTCTCTCACTGGGATCGGTGATTTTCAAGCCTCATTTAAAATACTGCAAAATACTAATTCATAAACAACCCAGATTGCTAAATAGCCACGGGAAAAGGCAAAAAAATGTCCACATTACCTACACAGAACTGCTCTCTGGGTGACCACTGTGAGTCAGGACCACACGTAAGAGTTGCTGATTTCCCAGGGCTTCTCATATATCCCGGCCGGCAGACGAAGGAGACTTGGCTTCCAACAGGAAAATTCGCGATTCCTCGGAACTTCTCCTCGAGCTCGGCGTATTGCAGCCTCTCTGGAGGATCACACGTGGCTGGGAGAGGAGGGAAAAGGCAACACACAACCTTAGCAACGGCAAGGGAAACACAGGGAGGTGAAACAGCAACAGCCGCCAGGGTAATTCCACAGGTTTTAAGGATTTACCCGTTAATCCAAGAGGTAACATTCTTAAGAGGCAGGGATTTCGCCAGTAAGTTTAACTACATAACTTCCTATACTATTTTATACTTTCCTATAAAAGTTTCTGGATTTTTTTTTTAACTAAAGATTTTAATTGCTTCCACTTTCCAACTTGACAGTGGTACAGGTTGGTTACTTTTTTTTCCCCAAGTTCGTTGGCATTCTACTCAGACAATGCATTTCCTTCCAGATCTTATTTTTTGTCTGTTTGCCTTTTTATGTGAGTACAGGAATATAAAACCAAACTGCCTACCCACCAGCAGAGAAACGCCTATTTAGCTTGCTGCATGAAAAAACAAACCAGCCCGTCCTACTCACGTAGCCCACAGAGGAAATATGAATTTATGTCACCTAGTGGAGGGAAAAGGAAATCAAGGACCACAAAGCAGAGTTTAAAACAGAGACCTACAGACCCAGAGGCATTCTGGGGTTGGTAAGAATCACAGAATACCCTGAGCTGGACGGGACCCACGAACATCACTGAAATCCAACATCTGAAGCTGAAGAAGTAAAACCCCTCCAAAAAGAACTCAAGAGAAATACATCCCAGAGCCTCTGATCTGTGTACAGATGTCTGATCCACCCAGCCTGCAACACTTACACACAGAGATCACAGACAACTGTTCATATCATTACCTACAAGTTGACCAAAACAGGAAAGAAATTTGCTCAAACCCGGGGGCAGATCCCATTCCGTAGCACCAAATGTCTCTGCACCACAACCTTTCTCTCACCTTTTCAGTAGCTGAAAAGGGCCCCAAGGGAGCTGGAAAGGAACTGCTCACAAGGGCCTGGAGTGGCGACAATGGCCTGAAGCTGACAAAGAGCGGGTTTAGATTGAATATTAAGGAGGAATCGTTCCCTGTCAGGGAGTGTCGTGGTTTGACTCTGGCTGGATGCCAGAGA